>OZ025222.1:1881245-2341245 GCA_964019055.1 Anthopleura xanthogrammica | reverse complement strand
GTTGTTTCGCGCGGGAACCGCAGACATCAAAGTTGCACTGACTATATTATTGCCTTCAAACAATTGTTTCAAGTTGAGACATTTGGGTCAGTTTCTATACAACAACTGTGCAGTATCGTTGACCCAAATGCATACCTCGACTTTAAACAGTTATTTGAAGGCAATGGAGTGTAACTCTGACATCTGCTTTTCTTTTTCCGAGCGAAGCAAGCCAGCGATGGAGTAGAAATTCACAGATCTAGAGGGCGCCTTTTTTTGTTTGTTTCCACTTTATTTTTAATTCAGGACTCTTGCCCCTTAAGTTAGTTTTAATTCGGCGAGGAAAAAACGTTTTATGCACAGCAGAGAGCTAACAAGCAACTCTGGTCATGCACATTTGATGTGATATCATTGGATCGAACACAAGATCACAGTTGTGAGAAGTGGCACATTGGCAGTGCATGACGCAGAAAGCAACGAAACCAGTAGACTTCTCACATGGCCGATTTACACGGAACAAGTTTTGCTTCCACTGTCGCATGCAATCTGCTTACGCCACGGTTACAACGCGAATTGCGTCGTGTAAATCAGCTTTAACAAATTCAGTCCTCGGTATCCTTGTGCAACCGTTTTTGCTTGAATAGCCGCATACCATAGCTTATAAGTAAAGTTTATTATTTTATCATTTGTTGATAGAGTTCTTGGCTCTCTGTCCAACTACAAGAAGTTTTCAGAAGTTTTTAAGTGTTCACCAAACAGTGGCATGAATCCTGTGGATAAGTGTGGAATCTGGTAAATCCGGACAAACAGGTTCTTGGTTGGTTTGTTACGCTTGTTGACAAAATATTTCGGTTCATTTGGTCGTTTACCCTGCATGCATGCGCAGTAATAGCCACTCTAACATTTTTATATTTAAACTTTAAGCAATCGATTATTGACATTGTAGATTATGATTCAACCTAGCAATAAAAACGTAATTGATCTTGTATTGTTTAGAAAATAGTTTACCAATACTCCAGTTTCGCATTCGATGACCACAGACTCATTTGCACAGGCTTTGCCTCGTTTATAAGTCATCTATTCAACGACATCATTAAAAGTCCGCAGTTGCTCAACATCTCCTGTTTTTGAAAGTTTAAAGGAAAAATACCTAAATCAAAATTAACGAACTTAAATTATTCAAAACTCATAGTATCAAGAAACATAATTTGCTTCCAAAACAGTGGCACCGAGGTACAGGCTTCTGGACTTCTCTACTCTGTACATCGCCATCATTACCCGAACCTGGAACCTTGTCACCAGTAAACGTCCAAGGGATCACTTTCATCGTTCAAAATGGTTCATTGGCATTGGTTCATTAAATTTTAGAGCTTTTCAGTTTACTTTTTTAATGAAAAACCCAAACAATGAAAATTACCCGAGTTCCGATTGGTTGTGGTGGTAATCAATGATTCATGAGTTTGAGTAAGAAATGTTGGCCTCTTGTTTTCGTTCAATTCTTCTCGTTGTTTTGAAGCCCTTGCCTGATATGTCACTCGATCTAATTTTTTTGATTTATTACTAGAAGATATATAATTTTTAATTTTTAATCAACCTTCCTAGGCAAAAGTAGGCTCCTGTAAAATGGCATAATGTATAACATATATATACACGAATAATGCATGTATTTGCAGTCAAAACCTTTTGACACCAGCTGTATATATAAGGTAAATTAACATAGCTATGTTTATCACTATCAAAAACTTAACTGCAAACACACACACATATAACTTATAGATCCTTTTTCTCTTCTCTTCAAAGAATATCTGCTGACATAACAAACCACTGACATGTAGATACTATTTTCTTGAGTAATCTTCGATCGTATTGAATAATCTCCATCATCAGGGAAAATGGCAAAAAAAAGTTTATTTATTTTACTCATTTTGTCAAGTAATTTGTCAGAGAAGTATAACCTCGATATCCTCAAAGTCTAAATTTCGAAAGCATAAATCCAGCCACAAGACTCGAAATGAAAGGAAAAAAATTATGCTATATTAGTTTCATGAATGAAAAATTACCTCCTTGAGAACGATGTCAAACTTAATGAGAACGTCAAATTAAAATAAATAACAATCATTATTCATTTAAGCAATTAAAAGAAGTTTTGGACTCGATATTTCAATGAAAAATACATCAGACGTATGAAACTTTTAATTAATACAATCTTTAATTTCTGAGAAAAAATTTCGATTTAATTTGGCTCAAGGAATTTATTTTCTAATTTTCAGAATTTGGCAGCCATGTCTTTCTCGACACTCTAGATTTAAAAAGCTTTAAAATCTGTTCTTTTCTTGAATTGGTTAAAACGGCACCAAAAAGTGTTTTATTTGTTGTCCTTGACAATATTGAGTTTCAAGGTTTTAAGGGATTGCTTAATTGTTTGCTAGTCATATCAATAAGAAGCGATTAATGGTGATCTGCTATCGCTAGTGCCAGCTACAGCTTCCCTTCAGTTTTCCCTGCCTTATTTCCTCCTTTTTTTTTTTTTTTTTTTTTTTGCCTTCCTTCTTTCCTTCCTTCCTTACTTCTTTCTTTCTTTCTTTCTTTCTTTCTTTCTTTCTTTCTTTCTCTTCTCTCCTTCCCTCTCTTTTCATTTCTTTTCTTTTCAAGAAGGCAAAATACTTCAGATCAATTCTAATGCTCTTCTTCAGTAAATGATGAAGTTAAAGATAGCACAATAGAGAGTCTGAATGGGATTAATTTACTAACAAATGACAAATATCCAAAAATTTAACTTGCAACTGAATAAAAGCCTGAAAGTTATCTGACAATTGACAAATAAGCAATCTTTTAACGGACAACTAACAGCTTGACCCCCATCCAGACCTCTACATTAAACCTTTTCCCACCTGAAGTCGATTTTCTCGAAAGTTACTTCGCCACATGGACTTCCTCAATATACCAACATGTTTATTGATCACTATCATACTGCCTTATAAGATACCCACGTGATAAATATTAACCAATGAACTCGTGTACTTTGTCGCTTTGTTTACGAGGTTAATCAAATTTGAATTTCATTTACAATGAAAACTTGCTAGAAACCACTTCACTAGTTCCAACTTATTGCTGTAAATATCCATAGATATATTCACACGTTTTGATAGGATAATTTACAAGACGAGAAGCCAATGCCTGAGCATCTAAACAGTACAAATGGAGAGCTTTTACACAAGGGCTTGTCATGGTATTGGTGGCAATGCGGTGTTATAGCTATCATAACGGTCCTTGGAAACCTCCTGGTGATTCTGCTCATTCTAACCCGTTCATCTCTGCGTACAACACAAAACTGGTTCGTACTTTCGCTGGCAGTTGCTGACTTTCTAGTCGGGGCTGTAATTTTTCCATTACGTTTGGTATTTGAAGTCTTCTTGAAAAACCGTCCAACATCGAACTACTTTGTTAATCTTGTGGAATACTTTCTCCTGAAAGCTTCCATGACAAATCTTTGTACCTTGACTTTAGACCGCTATTTGTCAATAATATATCCTTTAAAGCACGTCTTTTTGAAAAAGAAGTCGAACGTTATCAAGGTTATACTAACAGCCTGGTATATCGCTTTTTTCTTCCCTTTGATATTCCTGCTTTTGAACCTGTTTGTGACAGATGCACTTATAAAACGATATTACGTTATATTATATCCACTTTGAAATCACTAGCAAATCCTGTAATCTGATTGGCTCTCAGTAGATTGATTCAAGCACGAATCGCACTATTTTGAGTCCGAATCGCATCTTTTTGTCAGCCAATCACAATGCAACACTAGAAAAGGTAACCAATCAGATTACAGGATCGTATGTAATCAGCCAATCAGATTACAGCAAATAAGGAACATAAAATGTAGCTTTTTTCAAGTTTGACTGGAATTTTTTGTTACAAAAAGAAACAAAATACCGGCTATTTGGGAATAAATACTTATGTATTTATCACAAATTTAGTGTCTATCTAGTATGATTTCAAAATGGATATAATAAAGTGATAATTGAACTTCGTGTCGTGCAATTTTGGTCTGATATCAAACTTGCGATTACAAATCACACTCCCGCTACGCGGTCGTGTGATTTTGTTATCGCGCGTTCGATATCAGACCAAATTGCACTCCACTTAGTTCAATTACCATTATATATTTTTACTGATTTTCTTGGAGCTCTTCCCTTCTGTGGCTTTGTCGTTAGCTTATCTTCATATCATATATTTTGCCCGGCGCCAACAAGCAGAGATAAAGAAACAAAAAACCCAGTTGCAGCACAATTATCCTAGAAGAAGAGCGACAGAAAGATGTAAAAGGAATAAAACAATGATTCGTGTTCTTGGAGGAGTCATTGGATTTTTTGTAGTTTCTTACTTAGTCGATATCAACCGTGTTTGGCAAAAGTACATCAATTTAAATGAAGATACAAATACGTCTGTATTAAGTAAAATATCTTTTCTCCTCCTCTATGCAAATTCTGCGGTCAATGTATTTTTCTATGGTCTTTTCAAGAAGGACTTCCGGGTTGAGATTTGGAAAATATTTTCTGAGGTATTCTCAAGGGGTAAAGAGCCGTCTCGATTCTTTTTTCCTGCCGTCACAAGGACTACCAAATTGTGAATATTGACTTTGCATTTTCTGATATATGCTAATAAAATTAACGATGATCCGAGCTGTGAATGAAATCAAGAGAAGCCGCCTTTAGGCTGCGAAGTCGAATTATTTCAGCGCTCGGAAAATGAAAATTATTGTAAGCACGTCTTGTTGGCGGAAGATATAAAGCTTTATCTCACTTTGGGTGAGCGCTTGTCTGTTGGAAAGTTGTTATTCAGTTTTTGATAAGGAGATAATGTTCGTTTTGTTAATTTTGTCGTATTCATATTCTGCAGATGGTTCCTAGTATTCAATACATGGAGGTATAGTACATGTGAATAACCAAACCAAGGAAGTGGATATGCGATTATTTAATTAAGAGATCTAAGATTCATGAATGATTACAATCAAGAGTTAATGAAAAATATAATAACAAGAAAGATTATTGGGGAAAAGGATGAAAAGCGAAGAGTTAAATAAAAACGAAAATGTGAAATTAAAAAGAAGAAATGAATTTGAAAAAAGAAAACGAAAAGGAGAAGAAAGAGAAGAAGAAGAAGAAGAAGAAGAAGAAGAAGAAGAAGAAGAAGAAGAAGAAGAAGAAAAAGAGGCGGAGGAAAAAAAAATGACAAAGAGAAAAAGTAAAAATTTTATCTTCATCATGATCATAAAGAGCCAATACTATAAGTGTTATTTTCGACTATTATTCAACCACTTTAAGGCAGCTTTTGAAGGCAAATCTCAAACTGAGCCTACTTAACTGAAAGCGGAAGCCTGTGTGTGCACGTACGGTAAACACCAACTCAACGGGAAACATGAAAGAACAGAACAGAACAAGAATATGAATTCACTCAAAGCAAACACAATTATAGTGGCTCCCATATTAGGATAGTATATCAGATAATACATCTATAACAGCATCTTAATAAAATATTCCTTACCAATTACTGGTGTATTTACGTCATTTGTCCCTTGGTTTACGTCAAAAAGAGTGTTTAATATATGTTAAGATCTTTTTCGCATGAATGATAGATTTTGATATAATGTTTTTGAAAGAAAAATATGATATTAAATATTGCAGCTCAAATATTGCAATTGGTACGAGCGTCGGTCTGTTCTTGAGGAAGGTCGTGGTTCGAGTCCCGACTGGACCAACACCGAGGGTTTTATAACTGAGGAGAAAGTGCTACCTTTGTTATTACATCTGCAAATGAATAGACCTTCCTGTGGCTCGGATGACCACGTTAATGGCAGACGTTAAAAGAGAATTACTGTCAAGTGTTATCCTCTGTAAACAAGTTGATTTATCTATTTGTTTTATTGTTATAATTATTAGAGTTAGTAACAAAGTGTGGCGGGGCAGTTCGAAGTTCGAAGAACGATAAGAGACCCGTTATTTGGTATGATTGCTATTTTAGAAATTGTACGTGGGGTAGGGGTTTCAAAATAGCGGTGGCATGGATTGAAAAAAAAAATCTTTTTGGCTGCAGTCAACAATCAAATGAAAATACTCCATCCATCCATCCATCCATCCATCCATCCATCCATCCATCCATCCATCCATCCATCCATCCATCCATCCATCCATCCATCCATCCATCCATCCATCCATCCATCCATCCATCCATCCATCCATCCATCCATCCATCTTTTTATTCGTTGTTCTCATACCGCCAAGTCCCCTAGCAAGGCCCATCACGTCTCTTAGTCCGTTAAGGAAGTCAACAAATTTGTCTGTTTGCTCTATTTCCGACTCGTTCCAGGATACAATGGCTTAAGTAATTAACATCAATGCGGAAATCAATCTTACAATAGGAAGCACTAATTTTGTTTTGACGTTTTTAACCGTTGCCCGTCCTACAAATAGTTCTCTCTGGCATATTTTTGGCTGTCCTTATTTATCCAATATTATATTACCACCCCATCAAGTACTTTACGCTAAACACTCCAATACACTGCCTTCTTTTCACCGGTATATATTATATAACTCATCTAAATTTCTATTTTCTACCACACTTTTGGCTGTCCTTATTTATTTATCTAATATTGTATTACCATCCCATCAAAAACTTTACGTTAAATACTAGCTTCAATACACTGTTTTCATTTTGACATACATATCATATAACTCATTTACAGTTCAATACGAATATTGTGGGTTTTAAGATGGACATCTGTCGTTAAGTAAACAATGATGGGGTAAAATGACAGTTTGAAAGTGATCGGACAGGGATCACATAGGAATAATTTACTCTTCTTTGGGGTTTATTCTAAGGTTATTGATTTAAAGTAGGAATAATATTTTGCCTAAAGTAATTAAATTTTGAACTTCTGGCTTTAATGATTGATGCATGATCGTAAATGAAAAAAACTCAAGTGCTTTGTTAATATGTTTAAATTGATTTGAAATTCAAAAATACTCAGATAAAGATGATAATCTATCAGTAACCAATCAGAAATAAGTTTAATATTTGTTTAAGCACAGTGGAAACATAAGCGGCACTAACTTAACTACAGAAAGAAAGAAAAAACAATATGTTTTGACTTCGCAGTGCATTTATCAAGTTAATGGGTCTTCTCTAACGGGACCCAACATGACCAATTTTTCCAATCTTTCGAACTATGAAGATGATTCAAGCGATGGGTTGTCTTCCTTTTGGTGGATACTAAGAGGAATTATCGCTGCTATAACTGTCCTTGGGAATCTGCTGGTTATTCTTCTCATCCTAACGCAGTCATCTTTACGAAAAACGCAAAATTGGTTCGTCCTGTCGCTGGGCGTTGCTGACTTTCTCGTTGGAGCCGTTTTATTCCCTTTACATTTCGTATTCGAAGTCTTGTACCATCATCGTCCCAATGCGGATCATTTTGTTAACTTTACTCACGACTTTATACTTTATGCTTCAATGACGAACTTATGTTCCTTAACGTTGGATCGTTACTTGTCCATCATCCATCCCATGAAACATATGTTTTTGAAAAAGAAGAGAAACATCGTTAAAACCATAGCAACAGCTTGGATGTTGGCTTTTGTGTTTTCTTTCGGTGATTTTATCATTCATATGTGTGTAAAAAGAACCGATACGATCGCAAAAGGATATCATATATTCTTATTGTTATCTTTTATCGCCTTCCCTTGCGTTTCTCTTCCAGTGGCCTACTTTCGTATACTGTACTTCGTTCGTCTTCATCAGTCCCGCATTAAAACACAAACAATCCAGCTTCAACACAACTACAACCTCAGTAAAGAAACAGAGAGAAACAAGAAGAACAAACGAATGATTCAAGTTCTCGGTGGTATTATCGGATTCTTTGTTATCTCATATCTGGTCCTTATCTATCGGGCATGGTTAAGATACGTTTTAGCGGTATCATCTATCGATGCGACTTTAAGCAAGGTTTCGTTCTTAATTCTGCACTCAAACTCTGCTATTAACGTTTTTTTCTATGGAATTTTTAAAAAAGATTTTCGGGACGCTATTGGCAATCTATTTTGTATGTATTTTTATCGAGGTAAATATGGTGTTAAATTTAAAGACCTCGCTTCCGAAGGAAGACGAACTACCGAAGTTTGATATGGAACTTTACAGCTGCTCGTATATTTTTAATTATCGTTTGCACAAACAACGTATTTTGGTTAAATTATTTGCACTCTCTTTGAACAAATACTTGTTTACAGAAATATCACACAATCCCATTCATCTATTTATTGACTTCTTGACAAATAATAGGTTGTTAAGTGCGGTCATGCTGTAAACCTAGCTTTACTATGTTTAGTTATCAACTTCCCTTATTAATTCCTCGCCGCCTTCTTCTTTAAGAATTTCATTTTATCAAAGCTTTACAATTCCTTCGTTTTATTTACTTTAATACTATTTTATTGAGTATGGATTTTTTTTGAACAAAGGAACTTTTCAACTTAAAGTTTCCGGTGAGAATAATATATTTATGCAAATTTGGACAAAGAAACATGGATTGAAATAAAACGTTAGGATAAAATATACGATACATGCAGCTATTTGAAATAAAAAGTAAATCAATTATGCAACAGCTGATCTGAAATGGTGACGTAGAAATGATGTTACTGCAAAACTAAGGTGTCACGAAGTCTGCACAAAAATTTTCATCGCACTTAGCTCATTTATTTTTCATTCAAAAGTCAAAAATTATTTCGCCTTCAAAACCTCCGAACTTTATCAAACCTTTCTAAACGTCATTAATATTCGATGAGGTTAAGAGCCAATCGTGTTGCCCAAACTAAACACGTGATATATTATTTAAACTAGGTTAAAACACCCATGTTTATTAAACAGTAACAATTCATCAAGCACAAATGCATTGTATCAGCACGTATATGAACTATTAATCAAACCTGCACTCTCCCGAAATCAGCTCAAAACGGCCCTCTGTCTGATGAACCTCTATATCTAAAATAAAGAAAGTCAGTAAAAGACAATCCATAACGGAGAAAATAGATTTATGAATAGTCAAACAAATGTGTACAGCTTTTTATCTAAATTGACTTATAACTAGTGTTCTTCTCAACTAGAAACATTGGAAATATCGTTTTATATAGATTTGCTGATTGATAACAGTGTTCGACATATTCTCATTACCATTGTTTCTGTACTGGAAAATAATCTGGAACTAATATTTGAAAAAATAGATCGTCACTAAAACATTACTCGTCAAAACTTAAAATGTCTATTTACGATAAAATATCGTTTGAAAAATCAAAGTTTAAATCAAATTATGAGACACAAGCTCGCTTCAGCGAATAAGGCTCACCATTTTGTTTCGCGACTTCTTGAATGAACTTCACCAGCCAGAAATCGAGTGACTGTGGGTTAAAATCTTCTAAGGATGTTTTAAGATTTTGTATAACTGAAAGATATCTTCAACCTGCCATGGAATAATCTCTTTTAAAATAGCTTGCATGATCTTGTTTGACTCGAAATCACTTCCAATCTTCAAAAACTTATGGGGCCACTTTGAAGAATATTTAGGTACTTGAAGGTTCCGAATCTACTAAAGCTTTCTCTTTCAGAGGTCTGTACCTTCCGAAAGCGCTACATTGTCGTTATGACAAGCAAAAAAAAACACAACATGAAAAACCAAAACCGACAAATCTAAATAACAAAGCATTGATGTTTCTTATTTAACAAAGAAAGGTTTTTCAAAAGCGTTATGCCCTAATGAGGAACACAAATGTTAACTGAGCCTCCTGAGATTTCTATTCCTTACAGACATCATATTGTTTAATAGTAATTTTATTCATGAAACTCATGATATTCAAAACCAATAATGTGGCACCAGATTATTCTGCAAAATACATTTTTTTTATTATAATCTTGAATAAAAATGTTCAAAAAATGATATAGACTCTTCATGGGTTTTAGAAGTCATGTAAAAAACTCGCATTCGTGTTTATATCTTACGAGAAAACACTCACGCTCGTTTTTTAAATATCACTTAAACAACCTGGGCTGATGTAAGTCAGGGCATGGCTAACTCACAGATCAATAATCAGTAATCATCAGCCCGCAGAGGTTGAGAGGCAGGTGTACTACCCACTTCCCTACCCTGGATTGACTTGATTGAACTAACTGAAGAGATACTAAAACCAACTAAAAACTTATTCTTCTCGAAATGTTGTCAGGAGGTCCTGACAAATGTTGCATAACACACGCTTAACTTAAGAGAAACATAGTTAATGGAGTGGAATGGTTTGGAAACCTATTGTTCTAGACTTTTGTTTGGTTAGCGATGTTGAAACGTACCATCACGTGATATTGACCGTGCACAATGAACCAAAGCAAGTATGGCTGAAAATACTAGTTTCCGTACTATTTTCATGTACGAACATTTTGAAAGAGTAAAATTTTCATGCTAAGATTACAAAGAAGAGGATAAATAATTCCGCGCAGATACAGTTAAGTTACTAGATGATAAATAAGAAAGCGTTCAAAAAGGTGATTCCATTTTCAGTAAACAGTTAACCTCTGTCATGTAGGATTAATCAACAAATATCTCCTATTTTAGAATATTTTTGAGAAAAAAATCGTCTATGTTCCCTAATTTACGATGAACAAACGCTGCAACTTTTCCTTCTCTGTGCACGGTCAACGTCATATAACAATAGAAAAAGTCGAACAAAAACTTACAACAATAGGTTTCCAAACCATTCCACTCCATTAACTATGAGAGAAACAAGTGCACACAGGTTTTTTAAATTAAAGATATTAATTATTTTCTCAAAGTAAATCGATTTACAGATGGTAGTAATAAGCATGCACTCATGATATCAATTATGACTTTAACCATCAAGTTATGTTTAATTCATCATTTCTAAATAAAGATAGAAAGATTAAAAGATAAAAACAGAGCACCGCAGATCTTTCTCAAAACACATTGCAATATGATATTGAATTCGATAAAACCCAACTGCACTGTTACGTTCATATTGTCGATATTCTGGAGTCTGTTTATGGATTTTAAGGTGTACTGATCCTCGTGGTAGCATGTTAGAGCTAGGTTGTTTTTAAATTTATTTAATTGATGAGCACTAAGACCTTTCTACGCCTACCCACTCATCCATCGGTTCATCCATCTACCCATCCATCCATCCATCCATCCATCCACAAATCCATCCATCCATCCATCCATCTATCCATCCATCCATCCATTTTGTATCTTACTCATAAGGAAATATGTAAAATTTATTAGAACTTAACTCCCATATAGAAAAACTTAATATATACATACACCTATAATTAAGCCCATGCAGTCCTTGTAGTTGATTCAATATTGAATCGCAAACCTTTTTGCCAATTAACAATTGAGATTCACTAGCTTGAATATATGAGGCTTTTAACACGGTTCCTCAGCGCCTGCTGCTTAAACTAAAAGTGTCATTTGACGCATGCTAATATCCTCGAGTGTTTGTGTTATAAACCTGAGATAAAAAGCGAAAAGCAGAGAATAGTGAATCAATAGTTCTAGCGTTTCTTGATGGTGTCAGCAAAATAATCAGAACTTGAAGAAA
Source organism: Anthopleura xanthogrammica (assembly GCA_964019055.1). NCBI lineage: Eukaryota > Metazoa > Cnidaria > Anthozoa > Actiniaria > Actiniidae > Anthopleura > Anthopleura xanthogrammica. Next base: position 2,329,615 of record OZ025222.1, on the reverse strand, counting down.
GAGAAAGAATTAACAGGAAGAAGATTTGAAAGAAAGAGGGAAACAGAAGAAAGTGTGAATATAAAAGAAAGCAAGTTAGATAGAAAGCGAAGAAGTGATTCAGAAGCATTTTGAAGTCTTTATTGATCGAAAAGTTTTGAACACAAGAGACAAAAAGGAGAAGAAACAGATAAGAAGATCAAAGATAAAGATAAGGCTCGATAGAAAAGAAAGTTCACAGCAAGAGGCTGCAGTGAATGTAAAGAAAAGCAAGAGAGCAAGTGAAGAATAGGTAACCATTTTGAAACCGTCTTCTTGGAAAGGTTTTGGAATCAAGAGACAAAAAGACGAACAAAGAAAAATTAGAAGAAGAAGAAGAAGAAGAAGAAGAAGAAGAAGAAGAACGAAGAAAAAAGGTAAGGCTTGGCAGAAAAGAAAAAATTAGGACAGCGAAAGACTACAGTGAATGGAAAGAAAAGGAAGATAGCAAGCAAAGAATAGGGAAACGTTTTGAAGTACCAGTACTTTAGTGTCGGGAAAGCTTTCAATTAACCGACAAGAGACAAAAAGTAAAGGAAAAGAAAGGAGGACAAAGAAGAAGAAAAAGCTTCATAGTAAAGAAAACAGCAAGAGGTTGCAGTTAATATAAAGAAAAGCAAAATAAAAAGAGGCAGCTGCAGGGAAGAGAGAAAGACGTTTTTAGCAAAATGGCTAACGGTTCAAACGTCTCTGATAATACATTTACTCAAAATGCACCTATATCTTGGTATTGGTGGCTATGTGGTGTTATAGCTGTCATAACGGTCCTTGGAAACCTCTTGGTCATTCTGCTCATTCTAACCTGTTCATCTCTCCGTACAACACAAAACTGGTTTGTACTTTCGCTGACCGTAGCAGACTTTCTCATAGGGCTTTTTATCTTTCCTCTACGTTTTGTATTCCAGTTCTTATATAATACTGAAAGAAATTTATTCCTTTATAAAGTGTACGATTTTCTAATCTTTGCGTCGATGACAAACCTCTGTGCCATGACCTTAGATCGCTATCTTTATATCATCCATCCCTTAAAGCACAACATTTTGGAAAAAAACAGGAATGCATACAAGATTCTAGCTTTGGCTTGGTTTCTCAGTTTTCTTTTTCCTTTCATCAACTTTTTGATCGATTTGTTCATCACAAACTATGAGGACAAAGGGGTTCCCATCTTTTTCCTGATGTTTGGGTTCAAGGCTTTACTTTGCATGTCACTAATTATAGCATACGGTCGCATTCTACATTTTTCGCGACGCCAAGAAAAGCAGATAAAGAAACAAACCAACCAGGTGCAGCATAACTACCCGCGAAACAGCGAATCAGAACGATCCAGAAAGAACAACAAAATGATCAGAGTTCTCGGAGGTGTCATTGGCTTCTTCGTAATTTCATGTCTTGCCAATATATGCGATGCATATTTTGCATATTTTCCAACATTTGATTTTAACATTAAATACCATAGAGTTGCCATGTCCTTAGTTTATACGAATTCTGCTGTAAATGTTTTCATTTATGGATTATTTAAAAGAGACTTTCGTCGTGAAATTACCAAGGTGTTTTGCTCGAGAACAGCTACGAACGTCATTTCCCCTCAGCTAGAACTAAATTAGATTAAATATAAATTGGAAAATATTTCTTATTTGAATATCCAACTAGTGTGATGAATTCATTAAATGGTATGCTCAAGTAATTCCAATTCGATTTCTTAGTTAGCTGTGCCCTGACTTAGATCAGCCTAGAGGTTGTTTCAGGGTTCAATCTGTGAATTAGCCGTGCCCTGACTTAGATCAGCCCAGAGGTTGTTTCAGGGTTCGATCTGTGAGTTAGCCATGCCCTGACTTAGATCAGCCCAGAGGTTGTTTCAGGGTTCAATCTGTGAATTAGCCATGCCCTGACGTAGATCAGCCCAGAGGTTGTTTCGGCGTTTGATCTGTGAATTAGCCATGCCCTGACTTAGATCAGCCTAGAGGTTGTTTCAGGGTTCAATCTGTGAATTAGCCGTGCCCTGACTTAGATCAATCCAGAGGTTGTTTCAGGGTTTGATAAAACTAATCAATGTTTGGTTGGCAACTGAAAAAATAGAAATAATATATATGGGAATTAACAGTGAATTTCAGTCCGAGTGGCTCTTCTTCCAATGCATTCCAATTGGAATTTGGAAGTTGATATTTAGTTGATTTTTTTGAAGAGATTTATTAGAAGAGAAAGGTTGATGACTACAGACTACTGTTTTAATGTTGAAATGCTTCAGCAACATAACCTCTGATAACCTAGTCTTGAAAGAACATCTATTTCAACATCAAAAAGAAGAACCTCAACAACTGAAGAAACTTTTTCCATACTGAGTATGGCAAATATAGTTTCACTTACAGGACAGCAGCTGTACCTCATTCTACAACATCCTAAGTGGCTTACCACTTTCAACGTATCAAGAACAATAGCCCCAACAGGAAACTTTTTTCGATATTGAATATGGCAAATGGAGTTTATCTTCAGTTACAGAAGAGCCATTCCTTCTGGAAACTTCTCCCTCAATCTACAACATCCCACTGGCTCATCACTGGCACATAAGAACCTTTTATTCAACGTACATCAAGGCAAGAACAGCTAAGAACCTCAACAAGAAACTTTTTCCAACCAAGTATGAAAAATGGAGTTTGCTTACAGGAGAGCCATATCTTCTGGAAAATCCTCCCTCAATCTACAACATCCCAGCGGCTCACCACTGGCACATAAGAACCTTTAATTCAACGTACATCAAGGCAAGAACCTCATGATCATCAAGAAACTTTTACCATACTAAGTATGACAAATGGAGTTTGCTTACAGGAGAGCCGTATCTTCTGGACAGTACCACTCTCAATCTACAATAAACCTCCCAGTGACTCACCATTGTCACTAAACAACCTTTATTTCACCCTACACCAAGGCAAGAACCTCAACCAGGAACGTCTTCCATACTAAGTATGGCAAAATAATGGATTTTATCGAACAGGAGACCTACCTTCTGGAAAATCCTCCCTCAATCTACAACATCCCAGTGTGGTTTCATAAGTAGTGTTTTGCAGGTCTTAGCTTGTGTAAATAATCCTGGCCTAAGATTCTATGTATTTCTGTAATATGCAACTTTTAAATTCAAATATTATAGTCATAGTAAATCTGTCAATGGAGAATAATTAGTCTTACTGTACTGACATGTTTGTGCTTGTTTTTTTACTGCTATCGTCTGTATCAGTCGACTATCAACACATATATTTTAGCCAGAAGTTCATAGCTTTTATGAATTAATTAATAAAACGAGTAGATAAAGATTGAAAGGCTTATTAAAGCGCCCACGAGCTATGAAAGAGGCTCCAATGGCTTCTCAGCAGTATCCTTGGTGCAATCCTGTCTAGCAAATGGATTCGGTGAAACATTGATCAATTAATGTTAAAACCAAAGCTATTTTGGGAAAATGCAGATCTAGGTAAGAGGCGCCAACGGCGAGAGAGAGATTAATCTTTCAACACTGGCGTTTTTCTTGGTAAAGGAGAGAGAGAGAGAATGAATGAATACTTTATTTATACTCGAAAACTATAAAAAAATTTCCATCAATATAAAATTGTTTTTCATGAAAATCGAGTTTACATATTAACAAAAATAAAATCATATATTACTAATTACTATTAGAGTTCAGCACACGAAAGTTCTCTGCTAAACTCTCTTATATTATTGGCTGATTTTATTTCATAGGGTAGTGAGTTCCATGCTCTTGCACCTTCATAGGAGAAAGCTTTTTTCAGGTAATTTGTTTTTGGTTTGGGTAATACTAAATTATTTTACTTTCAACGTAAATGATACGTGTTTTCATTAGTTTTAAAGAGTTTTCTCAGACTTTGGGGGGCAAGAGCATTCATTGTTTTGAACATTACAGTAGCCTTGTGTTTAATTCGCCTCGTCTTAAGGTTTTCCCATCCAAGGTTCTCAAGTATATCTTTTGATCTTACATCGTAGCCACTTCTCGTTATAATACGGGCGGCTCGATTTTGTAGTTTTTGTATTCTTTCTGCTGATGTTTTTGGGAGGTTATCCCAAACCACATCGCAGTAGTCGAACCAAGGAGTAATTAGTGATTTATAAATTGCTATTGCTATCTCCTGAGGAATGTGATCACGCACCCTCCTAAGGCCAGACAACCCTGATGATATTTTCTTAGTCATATAATCAACATGGTCAGCCCAGGAGAGGCGTTCATCGATCACAACCCCAAGGGATTTAGATGATGAGACACATTTTATTTGTTTGCCGTCGATGTATACATGTGCTTTTGAACTTATCTGTTTTAATTTATCATCGGACGCAATAAACATATGTTCAGTCTTTGTAGCATTTAGACTCAGCTTATTCCCCTTCAACCAATTTGATATGAAGATTGATAAATGAAATTAAGCATGCAAGGTCTAGTTTTAATCTACAGTCATTTGAAAAAAACGTCATCGCCAGAAATTCCGAACGGACATGCGCAGTTAAAGTCATGATACTTATAAAATTCAGGGCTCAAATATGGTGGGAAAAGTATTGAGAAAATTCGATAAAGTAAAATATTTTAATTTTAACTGGATAAATAAGCCAGCCCGAACCTCAAATACAATAAAGTGTATTCGAACTTTCATTTGATCTCAATTTAATTCCGTTGGTGATAGTTTTCAGCTCGGTAATTACATTTTAATGCCAAGGACTATAATAGTCAGACATTACAGTGGATTATCATAAGAATACCTGAACCTGGTCTCACATCTTCGGCTCTCAGCTCAAAATAGTCAAACACTTTTTCCTTCCCGAACTTCCAATCGATTGAGGAAGTATGTCTTGAGCATTTCACGAAATTTCAGAAGAAAGAATTAAATTTTCGTCTCGGTTTTACGAGGTGAAGTTTAGCATTAACAGGGCTTCCATTTCTGCCTCCATCTTGAGATGTAACTTGACTTTGGAGTACAAGATGAAGCGCATTTTCACACTGAACTCTTCTAAAAGTTGTTTATTCCATTTATTCAATCTTGTTTAAAATCTTGGGTAAAATATCAACTGTGGAAGTGCTATTTAATGCCAAATAAAACCCTTTTTCTTGTCGAGACGCCATTATTATCGCAACGTTCCGGAAAGGTAAACATTCAATTGTCACATTCACAATAGCCCAATCACAATCGAATCTACACAATTGCTTGATTGACAGGGTAAAAATGATGAATAATAAGCTCCGCCCAAAATGGTTCGGAATTTCTGGCGATGTTGTCGTCGACCACTCTGCGACTACGCGACTAGCCCGAACGGGAGTATGGGTAAAAATAACTGAAGCGGTTGAATTCTTCACCGATTAAATATGCGCCGGGCTTGCAGTACGAAAATTCGCTGGCGAAATAGCATTTTAATGACTTAACTGTTTCAAAATTGGGAACATCTTTGACTGAATATTCGTTGGTTCTGAAGTCGGTTGAAATTAGACCTGCGTATGCTACATCGAAGAGTCGTTTAGCTGTCGGGAAGTTTTTGCGTTCCGAGGCTGATACTGTCAAGAAATAAAGTACGATAAACAAGCTTTCAGAGCAATAGTTTTAATGAGAAAAAATCATCTACAACGTAATGATTAAGGTTATTCAAATTAGGCTAAAATTCGCTTCGAGTTGTAGCTCCTTAGAATGGCATCAGGAAAATTGCCAAAAAACACACACAAAAAATTTCCTAGGAATATTTTACATTGGTTTTGGAGTCTGATAGCTAGTTCAAATGCTCGAAAAGTATCAGATCGGTGAGAGTATTTTTGAACGAGCCATGCGTTCTTAAATATGGGTCTTTCAAACTTTTATAAAATGTGCAAAAATAAAAGCGCGCTTGAAGTTTTAAACTGGTTTTTTTGAAAGAGTTTACTAAAGGGTATCTTCGCGCGCGCGCGACCTATGTTTTTCAAGATCAAAATCCGTCACGCTCGTTGCGAAAACGATTTCGGTCGGCTATATCTCGAAAACAACAACAGTGACCCCAATTTGAAGAAACAAATATGGGAAAATCATAATAAAAACACGTATTTGGATGAAAACTTCGATCAACATTACAGCCAAAGCTTCACCGAATGGCGGTGCATGGTGGCTGCAAATTCGATGCAAAAACTACATCTTATTTGTATTTATTCATAATATTTATCTATAGGTTATTAGATGGTTGTTTCAAAATATGTTTAGCAATTCATTTAGTTATCCTACAAAAAAAAAATGACTTTACTGCTCGACTTCTATGTATTGCGCGCACTGAAGCGATTTTCGACAAGAAAAAGGCTGCACTTTAATGTCAACCCACTCCTAAACGAGAACGGTGACCCCCATTTTTTATTTGCCCATGGAACTTCTATGATGGTCTTATTTCACCATGCGAAGTTTGAAGGGAAAAAAACATGGGAAAATATTTTGCCCGCGAACGTCCTTAACAGTATTCCGCTGGATTATTGATATCCGAAAACAATAGGTTTGCATAACCTGGAGTAAGTCATGACAAAACATTATAATTATGAATACAATTTTAAAACCTACATAACTGTGTTTGCGCTACCATCTTTATTAATCTTTTCTGTACTCACTGTATAAAGTTGATGCAGTTGTAATCTTTGGGTAACTCTTTGGTTGAAATATGAATAAGTTTGCTTGAACTTCATACTGCAGTTGTGTTAATAAACTCGTGAGCGCATCATCATCATCATCTTCTTCTTTTTCTTCTTCTTTTTCTTCTTCTTCTTCTTCTTCTTCTTCTTCTTCTTCTTCTTCTTCTTCTTCTTCTTCTTCTTCTTCTTCTTCTTCTTCTTCTTCTTCTTAGTATTGAATTATCCAGTACTTCTTTGTTTAAGGCATGACATCTACATATCTACATGGTAAAGCAATCAATATAAGCGAGGATTAAATAATAAGGAAATAATTTGATGAACTTCAAATATTTCCAGCCAATCCCCTAACGGCTATCCATATATGGTCAGGTCTATTTGTAAACCATCAAATTCTTGGTTCGTACATCCAAATATCATTTATTCAGTCGGTGAAGAGTCTCCTCAACTCATTGACTCTATGAACTTACTGCAGAGGATCTATACATTCTAAGACTGAAGAAAACAAGAGTTTACAGACTAAACATAGATCACGATTAGTGTCATACCATCGTCCAAAAACTGTGGAATACATTTGAATCATACATAGTACATATTTGAATCGCTCAAAAACGAAATATTTAACATCGTTTGATGTCAAGACGAGGAATATGAAGAGAACTAGTCCAAGATTTACACATTTTTTCCAACTTGGTGTCATCTTAGTGTTGTCATCATCTACAGGTAAGTCTTTAGTTATCATTTAAGACTCTTCCACACATCGGCCACACATCTAGTTGGATATAACATGTACACTTTCACCTGTTTTATTTCGTTTCTTAAAAAAAAGAAATGAATGTCAATAACAACTGTAAAGAATCTAGTTTCCTCGTAGGCTTCAAGCATAATTAAAAAAATAAAGAACGACTATTTCGTGTATGGCAAACAATCATCTTTTATTTTCATTCCTAATAACACTAACGAAGAATAAATTCTATGACTTTAATATGTAGTTCAGTACCTTTCTTACATTGTACAGTGCATGGTAAATGGATATCGATAGTTTTCCTATAGTTTTAGCTCTTTTTTGGTTTTTAGTCGTATTCCAATTGATACGCTCTTATTGCCTCGATGATCTTCCTCGATGAGCCATTTATTGGCTATTGGTCATGAAGAGAAAAAATATGTTTAAATAAAAAAATATAAAATTATATGATATCATTTTATAGCTACTGGTTAGCTGTATCTTTTTTTCTTTTTTTTTTTTTTCTTTCTTTCCTCTTTTTTCGATTTTTATCGTCGGTTATGTTAATGATTTCAAAGAATTGCACTAAATTCCAATTCGATCTGTGAATTAACTTCATATCTAACTCAGGTGGGTGTTTTAGAACTTTTTTCCTCTTTCCTTTCATTTCCTTTCCTTTCCTTTCCTTTCCTTTCCTTTCCTTTCCTTTCCTTTCCTTTCCTTTCCTTTCCTTTCCTTTCCTTTCCTTTCCTTTCCTTTCCTTTCCTTTCCTTTCCTTTCCTTTCCTTTCCTTTCCTTTCCTTTCCTCTCCTCTCCTCTCATCTCCTCTCCTTTTCGTTCCTCTTCTCTTCTTCTATTTTGCTTTGCTTTGCTTTGTTATTCTATTTTTATTTTTATTTCTTTTTTGTTTCCTCCCCCTCTCTTGTTCTCCTTTAGTCTCTCCCTCCCTCTTTCTTTCTCTTACTTTTTGAAGTCAATTATTAATAGTTTTAAGACCCATGTTTTGATTGCCTTATACTATTTTTTGAAATATAAATAGAAACGTTGAGCAAATCCCCACCGCCAGGTGTAAATCTTGGCATTTTCCATGATCCACCAATAACCCTGAGTACAAATATAGAAATAATCGGCTGTACGTTTCCACCTAATTCAAATCCTCTGGGAATAAGATTCTTTGTCTGTCATATTTCGATATCACATGGAAATTTTTTGGAACAAAAGTTCTTAATCCCAGAGGTTTTGAATTGGGTGGAAACGTACATAGCAACGCGTTAACCGATTAGGTCAAGAAGTTTTTTAATTTCTCTTAAAATTATCTTACACACAATTATATGCTTCAAGTTACTCAAATTTAGTCTGAAATATCAACAAACAATTATTCCAAAATAATATATCAATTTCTAGGGGAAAATTTAATTTGTATTGTGAAAGTTCAAATGCGTACGTCATCAAAGTAAGCGGGAAAACAGGGTTATTTTTAATGAGCAGCTTTTTGAATCAGTCTTCTTCTTAAACACAAATCGTCTCCAATTTTAAAAAAAATCAGTAGATTCGGAATCGCTTATGCTGTAGAATGTACACTGCAATACATGAAAGGGGGCTTATATAGCTAATTCAATTAAAATTGTCGCTGAAAAACCTTGAATCCTGAAATTTATTTCGCTGTGACATTATTACAATAAGAAACTCCCTGTAGAAGGAATTTAAGGAAGGAAGGAAGGAAGGAATGGACAGATGGATAGATTTATTCAAATTTAAAATCTCGTTAAACTTTCATTATGTTACAGCGCGACGCGCCTTACCGTAGCCACCCAACAAACTTTTTTTACAAGTTAGCCAATCAGAAAGCGAGAATCTGTAAATTTGCATGTTAACTTGCTTTGTTGTTACCGCAAATATTTGAACTTCGGAGCAAGAACTTGAAGAAAATGCTTAAAAATCTCTATTTCTAAAACCAGTTTTGCTCTTTTGGCTTGCTAACACTTAATACTTTCGTAGGCATTCTTTTTCATGTGGAAATTCTTTGCAAGAAGTGATTTATCGTACTTGTACGAAACTTTGGCAGGGTGGCCACGGTAAGGCGCGTCGCGCTGTAATGACCATCTTTTCACTTTGTTTCTTTTAGTTGTGATGGCAGCGGGATGTAAAACTTTAAACTTACTTCGAGAGAAGTCTGACAGCTATCTTCGTAATCACACCATTCAGAACCTGACCGTGTCATCACAGTCCATGTGTCGAATCATGTGCTACCTCAGTAACTCGACGTGCTTATCTTATAACTTCCATCAGGGTACCAGCACTTGTGAGATCAATGATTCTGATGCATTCCAGCATCCTGAAGACTTGATCCCAAAGGATGGCTATACCTACATAGGGACCGAGGTAACTAATTCGATGTTCCGTAGGGGGGGGGGGGGAGTCTTAACTAAGGATCACGAATTTTTTGGGGCCTAGTTTTCTGTTATTATTTCTCTGCATAAATTTATTTGCAGCCAGCTGATTTGAAATACTCACGTAGAAATGACGTCACTGCAAAACAGAGGTGTCACGAAGCCTGCGAAAATCGGTTTACAAAAATCCATATCTGAGATAAATCTAGATTTTCACTAGAGGTTATTGATATTTTGTGTAAAATTAGTATGATATTCATCATTTAGTGAGAAAATATAATAAAGAAAGGCACCTCAGTTTTGCAAATTTACGTACTTGTTTCTGATTGTCTAATATTTTTCTCAAATCAGATGCTAATATATTTTTGGGCTTCACTCAGATTCTCATATATTTATTTCTAAAAATGTGCTAAAAATACAGAATGTCATTGAAAACTTTTACTAAGAAAAAATATATCTTCATCCTGCACAAGCTGTTCTGAAATAGTGACGTAGAAATGGCGTCATTGCAAAACTGAGTTGTCATGAAGCCTGCGAAAATGTATTGATTTATAAAAGTTTATTTATATTTGAAATAATTCTAGATTGTCAGGAGAAGTTTTTGATATTTCACATACATTTACTATGATATTAGTTATTGAGTGGGGGAGAAAATTAAGAAATAACCGTTTCCCGAGTCTTCTGGCTACTAAGGATGACACGTCAGTTTTTCAAATTTTCTGGATTCTGATTGGCTAACATTTTTTCTCAGATCACCTGGCAGGCATGATATTTCCGAAGACGCATTACGTTATTTATAAGCTTGTTTTATTGGGAAAATAAATTCGTACTTCAGGAGGTTTCTATGTTATGATAATATCAAAGTGTGACTCTTAATTTTTTGTTAGAAAACCTAGCCAAAATCTTTTGAAATTTTACAGAAATGATGTCTAGCAAAGAATTGTCAGAACTTTGCAGTACTATCACAGGGAGCCCAATTTAGATAAAAGTAAAAGGTGAAAATAAAATCAGGAAAAAATCGCGTTTAATTAATTTTTTTCAATTCGTGGTCAAGATAATGTCCTCTATAATACGAACGAGCAAATCAATCCGTAAAAAATGCACCAGAACATTTTTTTTCGCGCGCGCCTTTGTTTTCCTATATAATTTCCCTATGGTATCCTACGTGTGGATTTGTGACAATATAATTTAAATTATATTGACACAAATCCACACGTAGGATACCATAGGGAAATTATCTTGACCACGAATTAAAAAAATTAATTAAACGCGATTTTTTTCGGATCTTATTTTCACCTTTTACTTTTATCTAAATTGGGCTCCCTGTGGCACTATCTACACATTCTCATATTTTTTAGCAGACTTGGGCCCACTTCAGTCGTCGAACTTTTGCCGCGTCGAATACAAATTGCTTTTGAGGCCAGCGACTAAGAAAACGCCGAGAATTACCATATAAGACATGAGTTCTTTTGCTTAGCTCCAGGAGACGATATGCGTTAAGTTTGGTCTCCACACTTCTACTAGTTTAAAGTGCTCATAAGAGAAAACTGGGCCTTAGCTTTAAATGCTGATTCCTATTGATAAACTCCCTTCTTCTTTGTCTTTGTCTCTGTCTATCTATCTGTCAGTCTTCGTCTATCTCCATCTCAATCACTCTTTAAATTCCCTCTCAGAATGGTTGTCAAAGCAATCCGTGTCCTAGCAACAGCACCGGTTGCAAACCAAACTTCACCTTGGAGGGAGGATACAACTGTTTGTGTCCAAGTGGTTTCACAGGTCCCAGCTGCAACACAGGTTGGTCATCTTTCGTAAAAATCCGCTTAAAAACTACAAGGGATTGAGAACGAACTCAAAAAATATCTGGGACTGAGCTTAATATCTCATTAAAATCAGCAAATAATCTCATATCATATGCTTTAAAATTTGTGAAGGGAGGAAAACCGGAGAAAACCCTCGAAGCCTATACGATAGTAGTACTGACATCATACATCAAAGAAAAAAAGGTGCCCCCCCCCCCCTCGCCCCACCCTAGCTATGCCATTGCTGCAGTACATCGTACAGTCTTAGTTATTTATTTTATTTGTATTAATCTTAGATGTTGACGAGTGTACCTCTGGAACCCATAAATGTTCAAAATACAGCAAGTGCGAGAATACAAGAGGATCTTTCCTGTGTTTGGCTATGGGTATGTATGAATAAGTATTGCATGGATGGATGGATGGATAGATGGATGGATGGATGCATGGATGGATGGATGCATGGATGGATGGATGGATGGATGCATGGATGGATGCATGGATGCATGGATGGATGGATGGATGCATGGATGGATGGATGCATGGATGGATGGATGGATGGATGGATGGATGCATGGATGCATGGATGGATGGATGCATGGATGCATGGATGCATGGAAGAATCATGAGAGGAACAAAGAAATAATGGAAGGATGGAACGAACAAACGAACGAACGAACGAAGGAAAGAAGAAATGGAGTCTTGTTGTTCATGCTCATAACCTTTTCCTTCTCATCCACGGTTTATTTTCACAGGAACCAAAGAAAACCCTGCCAGATCATGCTTGAATATCTTAAAAGCTGGTCACTCAAACGGCAATGGCGAGTATTGGATGGATCCAAGCAACACAGGAATACCAATCCCTGCTTTTTGCGACATGACAACTGACGGAGGTAATATGAAAGTGTTTTAGGAATCATCTTGTTGTAATTTAAAAAGAGTAAAGAACCAAAATATTATTTATACTTTTTTTTTTCCGGTCCGGTATATTCTAAAAATTGTGCTTTCTGATTGATATCATAACGTCATCCGCGGGCATAGGATCATAACGGATTACAACAAAACAAATTTCAAAACAAGTAAAAAAATTAGCCTTGGCCCGCTTCTTTAAGACCTTGGGCACAAGTTTTCCCTATCCGGACCTCGTGGCCTGTAATAACATATTAAACAATTATTGGACGAGGTTGAACAAAATATCGTGATTTGTTAGTGGCGAGCAAGCAATTATGCTTGCAAGGCACTAACAAATCTCGATATTTTGCTCAACCTCGTCCAATAATTGTTTTATCATTCATATTATTTTTTCTAATCTTTGAGGGATTGTGCGCATGTGTCAAACAATAACAAAGAAGTCAGTTCATTTTTTCAGGGAAGCGAGTCATTGTCAAATACAACCTTACTGCGCATGAGCAAACCGTTATTTGTAGGCAGTTATTTGCAGTTCTTTCGGCCAATAAAAATGACGGAAAAAATAATATGAATGATAAATTTATTTATTGGCCATGGCAATATAATTACGAAATGTATTTGTTAGGTTATGGGCTTGGCAAATGCTAGGATTAATGAAAACACAACTCCCATTGAGTATTGTCTGTCTTTAACTTTCAGGTGGGTGGACTGTGGTCAAGAAGTTAGTCCAGCCAAGCAACACACCATTGAGATTTTTGAAGCACACCACGTATGAAGTCATCAAAGAATACAACAGAACAGATGTGAACGTCGTGCCATTTGGAGCCGCCATGTTGGATCTCAAGAACAAGATGGGATTCCAGCAGATTCATTTCTATTGTCACAAGGTATCTGTCGGTAGAGTAGTGAGCATTATGACTAAAAATAACACCGCTGGACAAGATGTAGTGAGTTTCTTTACCAACCCAGGTACGGCTACAGTTGCCCCTGCCTCTTGTGGCTCGTTTGATAGACTGCCAGAGGACACGTCGATTCTTAGTCGGAATTGCAGTGCATGGGGAGGGAAGGAAGATCCCAATGCTATACCTTCTATAACATGGGGAGGGGAATGCTGTATGAGTGAAATGAGAATTGCTGCTCGTCCTTTTACTATAATGTTTACAAATGTATTTGAGTTTTTGCAATTCTTTGCGTGTGATAACGGTATTCCAACAAAATCAAGTGAAGCAGTTCCACCCGATGTGAATGACACATGGCAAATATCTGTGCGCTGATTTCATCATTTTATCTGTTATTTCCTAATAGTTCACTTGTGGTATTTCGAAATGCAGCTCAATTTGGAGGACAAAACAATAGGTCCTTATTCTCAGGCGATTGAAATTATTTTGCTTTGTCCACCAAATTTGAGCTGCTCTGTCATCACATGTCCATATCTTCGACAGCCTTCCATATCTTCGACAGATAATTGCCCTGGTCTCGGCCAGAAGATTAGCTCTATTGGTAGGGACATCCAGCTGATCGTAAATAGTGACGTAGAAATGACGTGACTGCAAAACGGAGGTGCCAAGTAGCCTGCAATATCGACTTATATAAGTTCATTACCAGAAATATTGGACATTGTCAGCGGTGCTACGCATAAATGAAAACCCAGTGGTTTTGTAGGGAAAAATAACACTAACATGGTTCCCAAGGACAGATTTATATTTAACTGAGATGTTAGAAAAATTTCATGTAAAAAAATAGCCCCTTCACGATTAAAAGAACAGTAAATATAATTTCGTTGTGAAAATCTCACCACAGGAAGCCCATGAACATCAATAACCATAGCTAAACGTAAATCATGACTTTGGGCTTCCTTATTGTATCCCAGCAATCAATGGGAGCTTCTAAAATCAAAATGGCGTGTAAATATAAGAGCTCTTTTCTTTTCAAACGAAACTGTGCTTTCTTGTCCATGGTATTTGAAGATTTTAGGTATATTCTGAAGATGAAAATACTGTAATGTTGATGGGTTTTTGACCGAACAAAAAGAAGAAAGAAAGGCTTTTTAATCAGCTAAGTGGAACCATTAATATCTAAATAATCGATCCCGAAAACCAGGTTTTGACTATGTCATTTGTGTAGAGCATTTTTTTTTTTTTATTGTAGAGCATTTTTCGTACGATTACAAGGAATGTATGGAAATTATTCCCAAGAAACCATTGATAATATATAAGCTATTTTGACTGAAGGAAAAAACAGTATTTTGGACTTTTATTCTCTTCGAGTTGTTAATGAAGAACAGTTCCATGTTTGTAAAACACCAGACAAATAAAACGATAAGTACAGTAAATTTTATCATGCTTTTAAATAAACCTTCCATACAAATCCCTCTATCGGCTCGCCATTTTTAAGAGGGGTAGTCCATAAATGCCACCTGAGGGGTGCAGAATGAAAAAAATCGAAATCGCTCAAATTTTGTCAGAATGTAGGCCTTAGTGACTTATAACTGTTGTGTAAGTTTCACTGCGATCGGATAAATAGTTTAGGAGAACGGCACCGAAAACCGTTTTTTCTGATCACTTCCGGTTTTTTCACTCGATTTCACCACATCCCCAAAAACCCTAAAAATCACAAAATTCCTTTCGCATTCCTCGGCAAACAATTTAATTTCATGATTAAGATATCCTAACCCTCATTTGGATGGATTT
Source organism: Anthopleura xanthogrammica (assembly GCA_964019055.1). Classification (NCBI taxonomy): domain Eukaryota; kingdom Metazoa; phylum Cnidaria; class Anthozoa; order Actiniaria; family Actiniidae; genus Anthopleura; species Anthopleura xanthogrammica. The sequence goes on along the minus strand of OZ025222.1, from coordinate 2,314,469 downwards.
ATCAAGCATTTTGCTTAAAATGGGAATATTTTATCGATTTTTACATTATTTTAATTATTTTGAGCAATATTTTATACCCTATGTTGCAAGGCTAATATCTCCAATGGTACATCGATTCACATAAATTAACTACTACAGGGAGAAAGAGCAATGTTTTATCTTTACTTTTATCAAATAAAATTTTGGGGCACTTAAAAATTCGAATTTTGGCAAGACGAAATACAACTCCTATTGACCCCCAAAATCATGACAACTTGAGTCGTAAGCGGTCACGCTTTATGCGAAAGATAAATTATTTGGTCCATTAAGCTGCTTCTAATAGACAAGAAACTCGATGGTGTAGAAGATAAAACGTTTATTGACATTCTCAGAAAATATTAAAAGATTCGAAGTGAAATTGTTATTGTTTTAGGACAACCAAGTTGAGTCTTCTTGTTGTGTCACTCGATACTAACGATTTGTCCCTTCGATTTTCGATAATATTTGGTATAGATTGTCTTTAAAAATCCTCAATCACAATATAACAACCTTACTAATACAGTATGAACAATTTGTACCTTATTACACTTGGATTTGTAGAAAATAAACTCGTTGAATCCAGGCGCCATGCGAATAACTCAATAGTCCAACTGACTTTGCAGGATTACGTGACAAATATTACCACAGGTAGCCCGTCATCACTCCATCTGATTTAACTCGTAAATGGACTGCCTACCGCCAGATATTTTAATAGAACTATTTATTCAACACCATAGAAAATACAGCCAATCAGAATGCAGGAAAGCCGTTGTATATTCGTCGGTATTTCACTCTTCCTTCAAATCATGCGCATTTGGGTTTTCTATGGTGTGGGATAAAGTGGTTATACGATGTTTTCTCGTGGCATACAGTGAATCCCGGGGGGGGGGGGGGGTACTCCCTATAATTGACTATACGGGGAAGCTCCGCCCGAAAGGGGTACTTTTTTTCAGGCCACACGTATAGAAAAGAGGTGGAAATTTGTGAGTTTTGGTATAAAAAGGGGTAGGTTTTCTTCAAAAGTATATAATAGGGGTACCTTTTCAGGCAAAAAAGGTATAAAAAGGGGTACCTTTTTGCTGAAATTTGGTATAGAAAAGGGTAAGGGGTCATGAGTGCGGGCGGAGCATCCCCGTATGAAACGACCCGAAGTGCTCCCCCCCCCCCCCCCCCCGGGCCGTGTACTTGTATTTTCTTTGGTATACACACTCGCCCTAAAGAATCGTGTGTATGCTAGAAACAATCGAAACAATTGTATAACTTTCATTTCAATGGTTCTAAACCTTCATAAGACTCTTTTAACGCACTAAGTCAAACTTTTAAAACTTTTTAAGGAACTAGTTTCTCTTAAAACGTAGGAAGGCTGAGCCCCTCCAAATTCTTGAAGGGGGTGGGGGCTATAGCCCCCTTCTCCGCCGCCTCTGAGTTTGTGATATAAACTGATGATCTTGACAGAAGCGAGCTGGGTATCTGTCGTTAACATGGAACCGAAAACAAAACAAAATTGTTTGTAAATTCTGGCACTACTGCCTTGCGTTTTCTTGGTCTCCTACAGAATGCATGGGGAGAGGGAGAGGGAGAGGGGTCATAAAAAATTAAATACGACATCCAAACTAAAAGGTCCCATTCGCCCCACCCTAAACCCTCTAGTTTCGATCCTTTAAAATGAAAAATGATGTTTATGAAGCATAACTATATTTTCACAAAAACATGAAGAGTGTGGACATGGGTTACGTTCTGCGACTATGACACACAGTTGCATGTTTTCCGCAATGGTCTCTATCAGTATGTAGGGTGTTTTTTGTAGTGATGATATTGCAGAAGTGCCCTGAAAACATTTTATCCATGCATGTTACTGTACTGCATTTGCTTCTTCGTGCAGTCTTGCACTTTTCCAGTGCCCATCCCTGTTTCTGGATAGTTGCGTTGGACATAGGCGTGGCATCACTTGACTGAGGGTCTCAATTGGGCGGTAGTTTTTGCGGCTAACGATTAAGATTTTGGCTTATTTTAACGGCTAACGGTTAGGTTTGTTTTAACTAACGGTTAACAAAATTTTTTTTAAAATACATTATTTTTCATGTTAAAAAGTTAATAATTGAAAGTTGTAGAACACTAGGACCATTCTGAGATCAACAAATAAAAGCATGACTATAAAACGATTACAGCTAACTTTTTTTAAACTTTTATTGCCTAAGATCATCTGAAACCAAAAACAAGTGATGCCACGGCAAGGCCGTCCATGTACGAGTTAAATCTGATAGAGTGATGACGGGCTACCTGTGGTAATATTTGTCACGTAATCCTGCAAAGTCAGTTGGACTATTGAGTTTTTCGCATGGCGCCTAAATTCAACGAATTTATTTTCTACAAATCCAAGTGTAATAAGGTACAAATTGTTCATACTGTATTAGTAAGGTTGTTATATTGTGATTGAGGTTTTTCAAAGACAATCTATACCAAATATTATCGAAAATCGAAGGGACAAATCGTCAGTATCGAGTGACACAACAAGAAGACTCAACTTGGTTGTCCTAAAACAATAAAAATTTCACTTGGATTCTTTCAATATTTTCTGAGAATGTCAATAAACGTTTTATCTTTTACATCATCGAGTTTCTTGTCTATTAGAAGCAGCTTAATGGACCAAATAATTTATCTTTCGCATAAAGCGTGACCGCTTACGACTCAAGTTGTCATGATTTTGGGGGTCAATAGGAGTTGTATTTCGTCTTGCCAAAATTCGAATTCTCAAGTGCCCCAAAATTTTATTTGATAAAAGTAAAGATAAAACATTGCTCTTTCTCCCTGTAGTAGTTAATTTATGTGAATCGATGTACCATTGGAGATATTAGCCTTGCAACATAGGGTATAAAATATTGCTCAAAATAATTAAAATAATGTAAAAATCGATAAAATATTCCCATTTTAAGCAAAATGCTTGATAAATCCATCCAAATGAGGGTTAGGATATCTTAATCATGAAATTAAATTGTTTGCCGAGGAATGCGAAAGGAATTTTGTGATTTTTAGGGTTTTTGGGGATGTGGTGAAATCGAGTGAAAAAACCGGAAGTGATCAGAAAAAACGGTTTTCGGTGCCGTTCTCCTAAACTATTTATCCGATCGCAGTGAAACTTACACAACAGTTATAAGTCACTAAGGCCTACATTCTGACAAAATTTGAGCGATTTCGAATTTTTTCATTCTGCACCCCTCAGGTGGCATTTATGGACTACCCCTCTTAAAGGGCCAGAAAATGTATGAATAATTAGATTATCCGCCATTTTGTCCCTGATTTCTGGTAATGTTTATATCTGAGATAAATCTAGATTTTCAAGAGAACTTTTCGATATTTTGTATTCGTTAACTATGATATTAATTATTGAGTGTGAAAATAAAATAAAGAAATAACTATTTCCCGAGTCACCGGGCTACAGAGGATGACACCTCAGTTTTGCAAATTTTCTTGATTCTGATTGGCTAATATTTTTTCTCAGATCAGCTGGATTCCGATAGAGGATTAGATCAGTGTTCTAGTGGTTAAGGGCAACTGCTCTACATAAATGGTTAGACTCGACTTACCAAGACAACTGTTTTGCATGCAAGGGAGAGGGGGGCTGCCCAACATGTTAATTGTGACGTCACTCGTATGGAAAAATAACTTCCGGGTCCAAAACGAAAAGCAGTTCTATAAAGGTTTTTCTTACTTTTTCTTCATGACAGGATTTGTTGTCCAAAGTTCCAACTTTTTCACTTGGAGTTTAATTCATTGAGAATATTTTCCGCTTTATTTTAACGGGTTTTTTTTCTAGCAGTTGGACCCGGAAATACGTCACAACTTAACAGCTATATATATTATGCATTCCTCTTGTTTATCTACACTATAATTTTTATTCATCAATAGCTGGGTTTCACTTGATGTCATTTCCTGTCTCGTGCAGAATGTTCCTCAGCTGAATCACAAGTTTTCAATAGCATTCTTTCTGGCTGACAGCACATGGTGGTCAGTGTTTGACCACCATTTGGAGCAGATAATGAGACTTTTATCAGCTGATTGAAACCCAGCTATAGGCCTATAGTCCTAACAGGGCGCGTGACCCCTTCCCCTTAAAAAGATAAGTTGTGTCGAAATGAACACCAGAAATGAAAAGAGAAGCTCCATTTTAGTAAGAAGGCAGCTCAACACAGAATGCATGTCATGGCAATATGTAAGTCTAAATTAAAATCCAAATTTTAACCTGTAGTGAGTATTTCCTATACAAATACAAAAGTTATTTATATTTTGCGTGACTGTTAAATGCCATTTCTCCCGTAGTCAACATTATGAGGTAACACTTTGCCTTCTTACTGATATTGAGGTGCTCTTTTCATTTCTGCATGGTATTCATGCATATTGGCACAACTTCTCTTTTTAAGGGGGTAGAGTCAATTGACTTTTTAGGGCCTGTTTCATCGCTTATCAGTGACGTGCACAGTTAGACAATCATTTGCGGTCCATGCATTTGCGCCTTGTAATGGCATTATTACTGATGACAAAATACCAAACTCAAATAAATTCTTGTTCGTCACGAAACTGCAGACGTTTGATTTTCATTATTACATTTTTAGCCCCTAGATCCGCCCCTTACTTCATTTTTTATGTAAACGATTGTACTTCCTGTCGTCAATGCAAAGTCGTTCAGATTAATTGGTAGTTCATAACGAGATATGCCATAGAGAACTAGGTGAGCGAGCCTCTGGTGGACAGAGTAAGAAATTCGGGGGTTAACACTAGGAAAGAACCCGATATGCTTATTTAATTCATTGCTATACCTAAATATATGTGGTATCGGATCAGGTGGGCCGATAGGACACGTTGACTCAGTTTTGAGTTGAATTTAGCCTTTAATTTCTGTACTTAGTTTTCTAGAAGTCAAACTATAAACAAATACAAATGTAAGTTATTATATTGTCCTTCTTGATTCTGTCTATAATTTGACAACAAATTGGTATATACTTACAATTTTGTCATGGCTATTTTTGGGTTCAGAAAAAGTACTGTATGTTCTGTTTTACTTCAATCGTTCAACGTTGACTACTTGACTAAAATGTAAATTTTTAATTTCGCTTAAATATTTGTTTCTTAAATTCTCTTGAGGATATGATATAACTAAGTTATGACCAAAAAAGGAAAAATAAACTAAGCGATTAAACAAAAGGAACTGGATATGATTTTCACGTGCGTCTTACTTATGGTTAATGAACTCTTTGTTCTTATCGGATGTCTTGCCTTCTTATCAATCTCTAATATTAAATGCACACGCAATATATATTGAAAACAATCTGTATTACAATGGCAAGTTGCTGGAGAAAAGCAAACCAAGTGTGTATAGTTTATTGTAATTTTTCTCTTTGTCAAGTTCTTATGGATGACATCTTAAATATATCAAAAACTTTTTAACGTAAATTAAAATTAAAAATAAAGCAGTTCATGTTCAAAGTTGCTGAGGAAAACGTTGTAATCAAACCTTATTACTCAAATAAATAAACTATTTAAAAAACGAAAGAAATCCAAGACGTCTTACCTTGCTGTGTCAGCAAGAAAACTAGAAAACACAGACACCCTACTCTTGTTCCATGAGATAACACAGACACCCTACTCTTGTATCATGGGATAACACATACACCCTACTCATGTACCATGGGATAACACAGACACCCTACTCTTGTACCATGGAATAACACAGACACCCTACTCTTGTATCATGGGATAACACATACACCCTACTCATGTACCATGGGATAACACAGATACCCTACTCTTGTACTATGGGATAACACAGACACCCTACTCTTGTACCATGGAATAACACAGACACCCTACTCTTGTACCATGGGATAACACAGACACCCTTCTCTTGTTCCATGAGATAACACAGACACCCTACTCTTGTACCATGGGATAACACAGACACCCTACTCTTGTACCATGGAATAACACAGACACCCTACTCTTGTACCATGGAATAACACAGACACCCTTCTCTTGTTCCATGAGATAACACAGACACCCTACTCTTGTACCATGGGATAACACAGACACCCTACTCTTGTACCATGGAATAACACAGACACCCTACTCTTGTACCATGGGATAACACAGATACCCTACTCTTGTTCCATGAGATAACACAGACACCCTACTCTTGTACCATGGGATAACACAGAAACCCTACTCTTGTATCATGGGATAACACATACACCCTACTCATGTACCATGGGATAACACAGATACCCTACTCTTGTACTATGGGATAACACAGACACCCTACTCTTGTACCATGGAATAACACAGACACCCTACTCTTGTACCATGGGATAACACAGACACCCTACTCTTGTTCCATGAGATAACACAGACACCCTACTCTTGTACCTTGGGATAACACAGACACCCTACTCTTGTACCATAGCATGGGATAACACAGACACCCTATACTCCAATATTACAGGTCGGATCCCCGAATACCTTCTACTAAGGGGCTTATATGTAGTTCTTATTTATGACATCTTAGAAACACACGCATTGGTTATAGTGCGGTATTTATTTGCTAAACAAAGTTTGTTGTTCAGATATTTTTCATCGATAATACAGGTATAAGTATTATTGAAGTATTACATTGTCAATTCTTTGGGAGAAGATAAGGAGTACATATTTACTTTTTCACTTCTTTAGGACAATGTAAGGAGTATGTATTTTCAAACTGTAATAACCAAAATGCAAAAGTACTGAAAACAATGGGCCTTTCTCGACTTCGCTTTTGTGGCCACAAAACCATGGCTCCAACTCGAGTTTAGACGTGTTAAAATTAATGTGTGAACAGATCAAGTCGAACTTCACTTGAGTAGGACTCCTTGTTTCGTGGTCTCCAAGCGAATTCGGGAAAGGCTATTGCTATTTATCATTTAAAGGGGCGCTTGGACGAAAATATTTGTGGATAATATCACTCAAAAGACCCTTTTCGAATATGGCGTCTATGACGTCAAACGAGGAGAATGAGAATGTCCCGGATGTCGAAACCCAATGATTTCCACTAGCTATAGCAGCATCCGGAACTGGAATGTCCCGGATTTCAAAACACAATCATTATCACTCATAACATCCGGGACATTCTAGGTTTCCTGGTTTGACGTCATAGACGCCATATTCGGAAAGGGTCTACTATAATTATAAAAACCAGATTGGCAAAAATTTTAGTTTGGAAGCTACTTGTAGCTGAGAAATTTAGGTTTAAAAGCTAAAAGTACTATAGGGTTGAGTAAATGACGTTATTTACTCACAATTTAGATGCTACAATTATTGATAATTTTTATCAGCCACTTTTGACTGTGAAAAAATTATGTTGCTTAGCGACTAGTAGAGCCATATACATCACTTTAACCAAGCTACAGGTCATTTCCAATTTTCACCTATTTTCATCCATGTGCCCAGTTAACTTTAGAAATTTAAAATTAGTTTGTATCATTTCTTAATGGAAAACTGCATGAGCTAAACATAAAAGACATTTTTTGAACATGCGCACTATACATTTCATTCTTCACTTATGAATAGGCAATTTGCATAAAACAGTCATGTGCTGATATATCACTTTGATAACAAATCAATTCAGCCCAAGGTCCCTTGGGGAAGGCTCTGCTGGATGGCAAACAAACTTTGAATTGATTTGTATCTTGAAATCGAAAGTATCTTATAAGAGAAAAAAAATATTTTGGAAAATGTTATGGGCATTAGTAATGACATTAGTAATCCCACAATTTTTTTTTAAATAAATGAAGTCCGAATCTTTTTGCCGCCTAGTAACAGTCACGTGATTATATCCTGCAAAATGGCCTATTTGGTAATATACCTATAGCTTCGTTGTTTGTTGTGCTCATGTACATGTGATGCCACTCTTGGGAGTTGATTCTTTCGTATAAAAATATTTTAATAAAAGATCATTTCTCAAGGGAATGTCATGTGGTCTGAAATGAGCGATTTGCATAGAAGCTAAAAAGGTCAGTAGTCTCTTTCACAGTTCCCTGCGTGACCTTGAAAGGTAACCGTGCCTTTGCATCTAAGCGAAACGAACAATATATCCGTGAAATATAAATTACTAAATAGTACAAAATAGTGCTAATTAAACAATAGAAAACAATAGAATTTGCTCGAAATAGTACTATCTAGTATAACTAATGTTTCACGGATATACTGTTTGTACTCTATCGAACATTTTCGATATTTTCGAAATATCGTGCTGTTGGAACAAAAGATGTACGAATTCTTTTGTGATTTTGTTGCTTAGAAATAACAGTAATATTGGTAATGATAATTAGACTGATTCAGCGTTTCACACGAGCAGTGCCACATTTATAATAGTCTAATTATCATTACCAAAACTACTAGACCTATTATTTCGAAACAACAAAAATTCTGCCCATAGATTTGTTTTCCCTTTACCAAAATACGTTACATCGAGTGGTGTAATTTTTCGTCGTGTGGGTAGTTATATCATATATTTGTGCTTTAATAACAAGCTTAATACTTATTGCTTCTTATTAAATTATGATTACCACTAAAACTGTCATAGATTAGCGGTGCTTGACTGCATGACGTTTTTTTGCTTATCCCCCATAGTTAGTGGCAGTGGTAAAGATTAATAGCTTACACGATGCAATCAGCGCACGGATATTTGCCATGTGTCATTCACATCGGGTGGCACTGCATCACTAGGTATTGGTGGAATATTATTGTCACACGAAAAGAAATCGACAAAATCGAATCCACGTGATGGTGGTGTAGCAATTTGAAAAGGACGAGCAGCTATTCTCATTGGACCCGGACAGCATGACGCTCCCCATTTTTGATTCGGAGGATCATCTCCCCATTTACTACAATTCTGACTAATAATTGATGTGTCATCAGGCAGTCTATCAAATGAGCCACAAGCCGCAGGGAGATATGAAGCAGCATCTCGGGTGGTAAAGTAAGTCACTACAGCTTGTCCAGCGGTGTTATTCTTAGTCATAATGCTCACTACTCTACCGACAGATACCTTGTGACAATAGAAATGAATCTGATGGTATCCCATCTTGTTCTTGAGATCCAACATGGCGGCTATCATTGGTATGACGTTTATGTCTGTTCTGTTGTATTCTTTGATGAACTTATACGTGTATGGCTTCAAAGGAGTCAATGGTGTGTTGCTTGGCTGGACTAACTTCTTGACCACAGTCCACCCACCTGAAAGTTAAAGACAGAAAATATTTTATTAAAAACTTGTCTGGCGATATTTTATTTTTGTATCTTCTGAGTCTGAAGAATGAAATCATGCTAACAAAACCGGAAACGTTTACTTTGCTCGCAATGTTTTCCCTTCTCAAACCTTTTACACGTGCAACCAATTGAAAAAGGGGTAGGGGCTCGGTGGACTTGAGCCCCTCGGTTTTCTCAAGAAAAGTAATGCAAGTATGGAATAAAATTTTCATTTTGTCGTTTTCACGTGGTGCTTTGTGCCCCCGAGTTTTTCAAGGCTTGCTACGGCCCTGTCCATTAAAAGATTGCCCCACAAAAAAATATCATGTCAGTTCCACTTAAGGTACTACAAAATTTCCAAAGATTTTTCTGGCATTGTCATGTGACATGCAGTAGAAAATCAAACGAACAAAATAAAAAAATATTGTGCAACATGAATTTTAAATTTTGGTGGGCTTACATTGTTACATACGTATGTAGCTGTTTGATCATTACCTAATATGTAAAGGGAATTGTTCAAAAACGAGAGGCACGTGGTCTGAAATGCGATAACACAATTGCAAGATACAAAAGAGTCTATTGCATTGTTAGATATATTTTCATAATACCTCCGTCAGTCGTCATGTCGCAAAAAGCCGGGATTGGATTGCCTGTGTGGATTGGATCAATCCAATACTCGCCAGTGCCGCTAGAGTAACCAGCTTTCAAGATATCCAAGCATGATATGGCAGGGTTTTCTTTGGTTCCTGGCAAAGCTATAAAAAATACCAGGTATTGAGAAGATATAACTGACCCTTGAAATAACCGTAAGTTACCAAAACTGGACTCGCCCTCGCCCTCGCCCTCGCCCTCGCCCTCGCCCTCGCCCTCGCCCTCGCCCTCGCCCTCGCCCTCGCCCTCGCCCTCGCCCTTTATTCTCATTTCGAATTCTCTTACTTTTAGTTTCTATCCTAATTTAAGAAATACTTACGTATGGCCAAACACTTGAAAGATCCTCTTGTGTTCTCACACTTGCTGAATTTTGAACAATTATGGGTTCCAGTGGTACACTCGTCGACATCTAAAATTATTAACAAATAGATAAATAACTAAGACTGTATACTACGATTCTATTTACAGTTCACGTCTTTATCGTGAATAAAACGTATATAAAAGCAAGCTAGCCAGAAAACTCAACTAGTAAATAATATTTAGAATAGAAAATGTAATACGATGTAATAAGGACGAGCCAATTTTAAAGTTTACGTGAGGTTATTTGATCAATTTAATGAGATGTTATCTTTAAAAGCTCAGTCCCAGAGAGATTTTTGAGCTCGTTCTCAGTACTTTGTAGTTTTCAAAGCGGTTAGTTCAGGGGTTGAATTTAAATTGGGGATACCACCCTGTTTTCTTCTCCAGCCAACTCTCTCAATTTTTTTTCTCCATTTTTTTCTCAAATTTAACTTACTTTCTTGTAATAGTAAAAAAAAAAATATTTTTGTGTTTTCTGTATGTGGCAAATTCTAATAAACTAAACTATTTACGAAAGATGACCAACCTGTGTTGCAGCTGGGATCTGTGAAGCCACTAGGACACAAACAGTTGTATCCTCCCTCCAAGGTGAAGTTTGGTTTGCAACCGGTGCTGTTGCTAGGACACGGATTGCTTTGACAACCATTCTGAGAAAGAAATACCCTACGTTATAACCCCAGAAACGCCTGTAGATTTTACAACTTTGAATAAAGTTTTATCCGCGGATATAACGCCTCGCACAATAAATCTTTAGGCTACTAAAGTAAAAGTGTCTTCTAGTGCGCGCTGGTATAAGTTTTAAATTTTAACTAGTTTAAATTTATGGCAACCATTTTGGCAAAGGGTCTATTCTTAGCGTAGAAAAATGAAGACAGAAAAGAAGACTAAGCTCAAAATAAAATAACGTGATCCTTAAGAATCCCCCCTACCGAACATCGAATTAGTTACCTCGGTCCCTATGTAGGTATAGCCATCCTTTGGGATCAAGTCTTCAGGATGCTGGAATGCATCAGAATCATTGATCTCACAAGTGCTGGTACCCTGATGGAAGTTATAAGATAAGCACGTTGAGTTACTGAGGTAGCACATGATTCGACACATGGACTGTGATGACACGGTCAGGTTCTGGATGGTGTGATTACGAAGATAGCTGTCAGACTTCTCTCGAAGTAAGTTTAAAGTTTTACATCCCGCTGCCATCACAACTAAAAGAAACAAAGTGAAAAGATGGTCATTAACATAATGAAAGTTTAACGAGATTTTAAATTTGAATAAATCTATCCATCTGTCCATTCCTTCCTTCCTTCCTTCCTTCCTTCCTTCCTTAAATTCCTTCTACAGGGAGTTTCTTATTGTAATAATGTCACAGCGAAATAAATTTCAGGATTCAGGGTTTTTCAGCGACAATTTTAATTGAATTAGCTATATAAGCCCCCTTTCATGTATTGCAGTGTACATTCTACAGCATAAGCGATTCCGAATCTACTGAATTATTTTTAAATTGGAGACGATCTGTGTTTAAGAAGAAGACTGATTCAAAAAGCTGCTCATTAAAAATACCCCTGTTTTCCCGCTTACTTTGATGACGTCTACGTATGCCTTCCTTCCTTCCTTCCTTTCTTGATTTTCTTCTCACTTTTTTCTTCCCTTTTCCCTTCCTTCTTCATTTTCTTCACTTTCCTTCACGTTTTTTCTTTTTTTTCTTTTTCTTTTTCTTTTTCTTTTTCTTTCTTTCTTTCTTTCTTTCTTTCTTTTTCCCTTGTAATATATTTCCTTATGTTTAAATTTCGAACGCTGCCCCTGCTTGTTTTCTTATAGTTCCCTAACATCGTTCTCGAGAAAAACGTATCAGCTAGCACAAGTTTCTATATTAATAGTTATTGCAACTGGGCATGACAAACTAAAAACACCGAACAAAGAACGAAAAACATGCTACAATCTATTACTATATATCTACCACCAAAGAATGGGGAAAAAGAATTAATAGAAGTGATCCTATTCTTTTCGTTATTCTATTAGACTTCAAGAATCGAAAGTTGAATAATTGAAAAAATCTTAGTGATATTTCATACGATGGCAAAGCTTCTTTAAGGTGCTAAACTTTTTTCCCTTTAATTATGTTACGTTTTTTTCTTCTTATGCTTAAAGCCTAGGGGGAAACCAGAATCTTCGAGGTGATTGTTGGCTTTCATTTTTTTTTCAAGAAACAAAACAAGGCAGGTGAAAGTGGTGTTTTTTTTCAATGGTGCCTAGATCAGTAAAAAGTAAATAAGACTTACCTGTAGATGATGACAACACTAAGACGACACCCAGTTGGAAAAAAATTGTAAATCTTGGACTAGTTCTCTTCATATTCCTCGTTTTGACATCAAACGATGTTAAATATTTCGTTTTTGAGCGATTCAAATATGTATTATGTATGATCCAAATGTATTCCACAGTTTTTGGGCGATGCTATGACAGTAATCTTGATCTATGTTTAGTCCGTAAAATCTTATTTTCTTCTTAGACTTTATAGATCCTCTGCAGTAAGTTCATGTAGTCAATTGAACAAACACTCTACACCAACTGAAAATCTGAACTAAGTTTTTTTGGGGTTAAAAATAAAGTTGGCCATATATAGATAGCGTTAGGGGATTGGCTGAGAACCTGGAAACCCTTAGAATTTTTTTTAATTTTGGAGTTAAGCTTATATGGTAAAACATAAATATTGTTTTGCGAATGAAGATGTTTTGCCATCAGAAAATTAAGATCCCCCGACCCCCCAAAAAAACACAAGAAGAAGAGGAAGAAGTAGAAAAGAAGAAGAAATAGAAGAAGAAAAAGAAGAAGAAATACTGGAAAAAATAGAAGAAGAAGAAGAACTAGAACAACAAGACCAAGAAGAAGAACAAGAAGAATAAGAAAAACAAGAAGGACAAGAAGAATAACAAGAAGAAGAAGCAGAAAAACAAGAAGGATAACAACAAGAGGAGAGCAAGAAGAACAAGAAGAACAAGAAGAATAACAACAAGAAGAAGTTAGAGCCTGAGAAAAGAAGAACTCCTTTTTAGATCTTCCTTTTTGCGAATCTTAAGCAAAACTTATTTAGCATAGACTTGTTTAAACCCAAAATTACAGCTGCATCAACTTTAAAGAATAAGCCGCAGAGTAACTGGAGAATCAAAACAAAAATTTAATAAAGTATTAATGTTAGTGCAAACAACAGAATTGTATAGATTGTTTACAACTGTCTTTATAATATTGTCATGCCATGACTTACTCTGGGTTATCCAAACGTATTGTCTTTATTTATATCAAAACTCCTGCAGGGTGCTTTCGCTATTCAATTCAAAAAGATTTAAAACTTGCTTATTTTCATTTCAAAATCTTCGTATTATTTCATAGTTTTTCACTCGTAACTACCGTCGCTATGCCCCACAAGGTGGCTGAAAGAGCTTCCATATAACTGAATACAAAATTGGATGCGCAGGCTATGATGTTAAAGTTTTCAGTCATGTCTTACAATAACTGGGACACAAGAGAGAAGAGACAAGTTTTTGATTCTTAGGTACGGTGATGGTTTAAAATAGAGCTGTTAAGTTGTGACGTATATCCGGTGTAAACTGCTCAAAAATACCTCTAAAATAAAGCGAAAAACATATTCAATGATTTAACCTCCACCTGAAACATTTACAACATTGGACGACAAATCCTGTCACATAGAAAAACTAAGAAAAATCTTCATAGAACTGTTTTTCGTTTTGGACGCGGAATTAATTTTTCCATTCGGTTTGCGCCACACTTGAAAGCAGCTGCTAAAATCGGCGGAAGAAGTAAACACAAAATAAAGATTAAAGTTTAACATATACGAATTTTTCAAGTGTTTGACTTCAGGAACGTTCGAACTTTTATGGAATATTTGTGTAATCTTTGTTCAGCGGCTGATCTACGCGATACGACCGGGTGTAAGAGAGGTTTTTTTTATCATTATCAAATCGCAAACCATATGTTTCATATTATAAGCAAAGTGGCAGCTAATCAAGAGTAGGGTGTCTGTGTTATCCCATGGTACAAGAGTAGGGTGTCTGTGTTATCCCATGGTACAAGAGTAGGGTATCTGTGTTATCCCATGGTACAAGAGTAGGGTGTCTGTGTTATCCCATGGTACAAGAGTAGGGTGTCTGTGTTATCCCATGGTACAAGAGTAGGGTGTCTGTGTTATCCCATGGTACAAGAGTAGGGTGTCTGTGTTATCCCATGGTACAAGAGTAGGGTGTCTGTGTTATCCCATAGTACAAGAGTAGGGTGTCTGTGTTATCCCATGGTACAAGAGTAGGGTGTCGGTGTTATCCCATGGTACAAGAGTAGGGTGTCTGTGTTATCCCATGGTACAAGAGTAGGGTGTCTGTGTTATCCCATGGTACAAGAGTAGGGTGTCTGTGTTATCCCATGGTACAAGAGTAGGGTGTCTGTGTTATCCCATGGTACAAGAGTAGGGTGTCTGTGTTATCCCATAGTACAAGAGTAGGGTGTCTGTGTTATCCCATGGTACAAGAGTAGGGTGTCTGTGTTATCCCATGGTACAAGAGTAGGGTGTCTGTGTTATCCCATGGTACAAGAGTAGGGTGTCTGTGTTATCCCATGGTACAAGAGTAGGGTGTCGGTGTTATCCCATGGTACAAGAGTAGGGTGTCTGTGTTATCCCATGGTACAAGAGTAGGGTGTCTGTGTTATCCCATAGTACAAGAGTAGGGTGTCTGTGTTATCCCATGGTACAAGAGTAGGGTGTCTGTGTTATCCCATGGTACAAGAGTAGGGTGTCTGTGTTATCCCATAGTACAAGAGTAGGGTGTCTGTGTTATCCCATGGTACAAGAGTAGGGTGTCGGTGTTATCCCATGGTACAAGAGTAGGGTGTCTATGTTATCCCATGGTACAAGAGTAGGGTGTCTGTGTTATCCCATGGTACAAGAGTAGGGTATCTGTGTTATCCCATGGTACAAGAGTAGGGTGTCTGTGTTATCCCATGGTACAAGATTAGGGTGTCTGTGTTATCCCATGGTACAAGATTAGGGTATCTGTGTTATCCCATGGTACAAGAGTAGGGTGTCTGTGTTATCCCATGATACAAGAGTAGGGTGTCTGTGTTATCCCATGGTACAAGAGTAGGGTATCTGTGTTATCCCATGTTACAAGAGTAGGGTTTCTGTGTTATCCCATGGTACAAGAGTAGGGTGTCTGTGTTATCCCATGGTACAAGAGTAGGGTATCTGTGTTATCCCATGGTACAAGAGTAGGGTGTCTGTGCTATCCCATGGTACAAGAGTAGGGTGTCTGTGTTATCCCATGGTACAAGAGAAGGGTGTCTGTGTTATCCCATGGTACAAGAGTAGGGTGTCTGTGTTATCCCATGGTACAAGAGTAGGGTATCTGTGTTATCCCATGGTACAAGAGTAGGGTGTCTGTGCTATCCCATAGTACAAGAGTAGGGTGTCTGTGTTATCCCATGGTACAAGATTAGGGTATCTGTGTTATCCCATGGTACAAGAGTAGGGTGTCTGTGCTATCCCATGGTACAAGAGTAGGGTATCTGTGTTATCCCATGGTACAAGAGTAGGGTATCTGTGTTATCCCATTGGTACAAGAGTAGGGTGTCTGTGTTATCCCATGGTACAAGAGTAGGGTGTCTGTGTTATCCCATGGTACAAGATTAGGGTATCTGTGTTATCCCATGGTACAAGAGTAGGGTATCTGTGTTATCCCATGATACAAGAGTAGGGTATCTGTGTTATCCCAATGGTACAATGCTTTGCGAGTGTGGGAAGACTAACTTGAAGAAAATCTAGAATATCTTTGACTGTACACAAGGTAGAACCCTAAGATAAAAATGTTCATCCACTTTGAACCTCTGGCATCTTATCGCCATTGATAGGCTGGTGAATTCACGCACAACATTGTAGGATTGAGTTCTGTTTTGGTAGCCCCTGCGAGCCTTGTCTGACACATTTCTTGTGGAGCTCGATACAGGGAGACCCACCAGGAGGTAAGTGAAAAATCCAGCTTCCCTCTTTCACACCTCAAAATCATTGGCTTTGCGAGAGTGGGAAGGCTAAGTTGAAGAAAATCTCAAATATCTCTGGCTGTACACAAGCTAGAACCCTAAGATAAATATTTTCCATGCACTTTGATCCAATCCATCTCGTGTACATTCTTATTCTAATACGCCCATCCAATCCATCTCGTGTACATTCTTATTCTGATACGACCATCCAATCCATCTCGTGTACATTCTTATTCTGATACACCCATCCAATCCATCTCCTGTACATTCTTATTCTGATACACCCATCCAATCCATCTCGTGTACATTCTTATTCTGATACGCCCATCCAATCCATCTCGTGTACATTCTTATTCTGATACGCCAATCCAATCCATCTCGTGTACATTCTTATTCTGATACACCCATCCAATCCATCTCGTGTACATTCTTATTCTGATACACCCATGCAATCCATATCGTGTACATTCTTATTCTAATACGCCCATCCAATCCATGTCGTGTACATTCTTATTCTGATACGCCCATCCAATCCATCTCGTGTACATTCTTATTTTGATACGCCCATCCAATCCATCTCGCGTACATTCTTATTCTGATACGCTCATCCAATCCATCTCGTGTACATTCTTATTCTGATACGACCATCCAATCCATCTCGTGTACATTCTTATTCTGATACGACCATCCAATCCATCTCGTGTACATTCTTATTCTGATACGCCCATCCAATCCATCTCGTGTACATTCTTATTCTGATACGCCAATCCAATCCATCTCGTGTACATTCTTATTCTGATACGCCAATGTAATCCATGTCGTGTACATTCTTATTCTGATACACCCATCCAATCCATATCGTGTACATTCTTATTCTAATACGCCCATCCAATCCATCTCGTGTACATTCTTATTCTGATACACCCATCCAATCCATCTCCTGTACATTCTTATTCTGATGCACCCATCCAATCCATCTCGTGTACATTCTTATTCTGATACGCCAATGTAATCCATCTCGTGTACATTCTTATTCTGATACGCCAATCCAATCCATCTCGTGTACATTCTTATTCTGATACGCCCATCCAATCCATGTCGTGTACATTCTTATTCCGATACGCCCATCCAATCCATCTCGTGTACATTCTTATTCTGATACGCCCATCCAATCCATCTCGTCCACGTATAATGAAATACTAGTTCTCAGAATCTATATTTACATCTTCTTTGTTCACATATTCCCCGGGCAAACCAGTGGGATTGTAAAATACTAGGAACAATCTTTATGATTTTCCCTGGGGGGTGCGGAAAGTCTTTGTTTTCAATGTCTCCTGGTTAGAGTATTTCATGACCGACAATGACCATCATTTTTAGAGAAAGTAGCTTTAGGTTGAGATAACTGGTGCAAAGTCAAGCATTTTTCCCGACCCCAGGGGCAATATAAATAAACTAGGGCTATCCGTGGTGCGACGAAGGTTCAGGTACCACAGGAAGCCCAAATACTTTTTCTATAAGTGAAAGTTTTTTCATTCAGCTCGGGGAAACCAGATAATAAAATATCTTTTATTACGCGAATTTATAGGCTACAAGATATAAGAAAAGGCTTTCAACAAACGATATTTCTATTCCCCAAACGAACATTAGACCACAGGAAGCCCAAACTCCGAAGCCACAGATACAAGTCTGGTACACAGCCTGTGGTTTCTTGATTCAAGATGGCGGATGTCTGTATTCCAGTCGTGGACTTTAGTCCTCTAACCTTAGACAAAGACGACGTTCTTTTTGATGCAGACCAAAACGTACAAGAAGTAGCAAGTCAGATTTGCGAAGCTTTCAGCAATATTGGTTTCGTCTACCTCAAAAACCATGGCATTTCGAGTCAAGAGGTATTTTTTAAAATCGTGAATGTTCAAAATATTTGAAAATTAGCGAATGTTTTTTTCTGATTTTTAACATGTCTTTTCTGAATTCTATAACTTATATTACTTAGATAGGCAAAGTCAGAGAAGTGGCTGACAGGTTCTTTGGACTGCCAGTAGAGGAAAAGCAAAAGTGTGCCAGACCTACAGATGGCATTGCTAATCATGGATGGGTTGCTTTGGAAAGAGAAAGGCACGTATAATATTTATCTCTCATGAGCTTATGTTTTTCCTGCATGTAAATACTCGACAAGGAATCAGTTGGTTCCAGCTTTCATTCTGTATTTTGATTGGTTGATTTTTTGAAAATTTTCCAAATAAGAGTGTTTACAAAGTAAAGGAAATGCTTTTCAAAGTACAGGATTGAACAACATTCTTTTGTAACCTCATAATCTCCAACATGTCTGGATAAAGGCCTTTCTTAATATTTATCTATGAAATTAGTCTCACTCTGGCCACATTTACATGTATTCACACACTTTGAAATTTGAATATACTATAGTCTCTATAGGATCTATGAGTTCTATACCAGGGGGGGGGGGGGGGGGTACTTCGGGTCATTTCATACGGGGATGCTCCACCCAGACTCTCGACCCCTTACCCTTTGATATACCAAATTTCAGCAAAACCTTACCCCTTTTATATACTTTTTTGCCTGAAAAGGTACCCCTTTCATATGCTTTTGAAGAAAAGCTACCCCTTTTTATGCCAAAATTCACAAATTCCCACCCCTTTTCTATACCTGCGGCATGAAAAACGTTCCCCTTTCGGGCGGAGCATCCCTGTATAGTCAATTATAGGGAGTACCCCCCCCCCCCGGGGTTCTATAGTCTCTATAGATATATATATAGACATATAGATACTTGAGTGATATATACATGGGTAGTATATAGTCCCTATAGATAGATATATAGACATATAGATACTCGAGTGGTTGATATACTGAGAAAGAGCTCACACTTCTATGCACAGGCATTTTGCAGCCAAGTGAGCTTTTACAAGCCATCCGTATAATTTGGTTCAATGTACAAAGGCCGCCTACGGCATATATATAAGTATGAGAATACATTACATGTAGTCAGAGCTGCATGGACGTCATGAGGCTAAGGATTTCATGCATAAATATTAGAAAGGCCTATTTGGCATTCTTCAATTCAGATGCAATAGAATGTATCTTAGAGGTGAGAAAATATAAAAGCTGTGGATTAACTTTCATTTTTATGTTTCTCGATTATATGTATAACAGCTTAAATCCAGAAAGACCAGCAGATTTGAAAGAAGCCTTTAATATTGATAGCACTGCATTTAAGAGCGAATGTGATCATGTGGGTACTAATTTTTTTCCTCCCTTCCTTCCTTCCATCCATCCATCCATCCATCCATCCATCCATCCATCCATCCATCCATCCATCCATCCATCCATCCATCCATCCATCCATCCATCCATCCATCCATCCATCCATCCATCCATCCATCCATCCATCCATCCATCCATCCATCCATCCATCCATCCATCCATCCATCCATCCATCCATCCATCCATCCATCCATCCATCCATCCATCCATCCATCCATCCATCCATCCATCCATCCATCCATCCATCCATCCATCCATCCATCCATCCATCCATCCATCCATCCATCCATCCATCCATCCATCCATCCATCCATCCATCCATCCAATACATGTCTTTATTTATGTTTCATTGATTTTTAGCTAATTCAAATGGGTGTTCTGACATTGTTAGCTTCTTGATCATGATGTTTGGCATTTCCAATTCTGGCTGAACATTGTCCAATGACTGGCTGTTCTTTTAAGTTCTGCTTAACTAATATTGATTTCTCTTGTTAGAGTTCAAAGTGGCCAACAACTAGTGTTCCAGAGATGGAGTCAACTGTGAAAAACTTGTATGACCAATGTGCAAAACTTTCTCTCAGAATTCTTAAGGCCATTGGTATTGCCCTGAAAATAAAGGTAAAAATTAAGAAAGTTAGGGGTTGTTTATAATTTAATTTAGAACGTCTGGTTATGTGGATTGTAAGTTTTAAAATGCTACCCTAAAGACCCCTTGCACATGATGTTAAAGCAGCTCAATTTGAAGGACAAAACAAAAGTCTTTTATTCTACTGAGAATTGGAAACCTATTGTTTTGTCCTCAAAATTCAGCTGAATTCTGAAGTGCTGCAAGGAGGCCATAATGTCCCCCCCCCCCCCCCCTTACAAACCCAGGGCTAACCATGGCCTGGGCTGTCATAGACCTTTTTACAGTTCTGTTCCCGTGACCATGAATAATAGTTCAAAGTCGAAGTTGGAGTTGCCACACATAGCAAAACTAAATTTATCATGCACAGCAACTCCAATCTCGAATTGGAAATATTATTCATTGTCACTGAATGGAACTGTAAAAAGGTCTAGTGTGTATTTTAAAACACTATTATCTTATAATGGTAGCCCCCTTTACATAATGACTGGAATAGGATGCCCACAACCCCTGAAAAATTGTTAAAATATCACAGGATACCAGGATTTACCTGGGTTAGTTGATTTGGGGGTCCACTGGACTCATATCCTTATATTTTAGGAAGGGAAACACAAGCAGAAACATGTATATTTTCTGTGTCCTATCGAATGCACACTATTATATTTTTGAGTCCGACTTCAATTTGTTTGCGTACAGGACACAGGATTGCACATCTGGTGAATCCCTGGGATATTTGTACTTTCTCCAAGCTTTCTCCTATGATATTTGTAATCTACTGAATATACAGTTGGAATGATAGACAGTATAACTTGAGTCCAACTTCAATTTATTTGCATACATGACACAGGACTGCACATCTGGTTAAAATCCCATATTTGACTGTACTTTCTCCAGGCTTTCTCCTGCGATATTTGTACTCTACTGAATATAGTTGGAATAATTAACAATTAGTCCTCGAGTCCGAATGGTCTACGAGTCAATAGCCCAAGAGCCCATGACATGTTCTCTTTGCCACCTAAACCCGGAAACTATCGAACATCTCTTTGTCGAATGTATAGAAGCAAAAAATTATTACTTTCAGATTCGTAACTGGTTGGAGGATTTTAACCTCTTCTTACCAACACTGAATAAGCATAATATAATTTTGGGAGTTGATGAAGTCACAATTAATTTTATTATTTTGATGTATAATTATTCACTATACAAAACAAGGGAGAAAGGTCAACCACCATCGTTATTATTATTCCAAAACTTATTAATGCGATATGAATGCATCGAAAGAATTGTGGCCAAGTCAAGGAATAAAATATCATCCCATAAGAAAAAGTGGACAAAAATAACGAATGCTCTAAATTCTCACTAAGTAATAATTTGGATCAAGGCACAAAGGCAATTATTCCAATTATTTATTTTTCTACGTATACGTGTGTGTGTGTGTGTATGTAATCCTTAAGTAGTTGTAGTTGTAAATTATTTTATAGCATCAAAACTGTCAAAAAAAGTGTTATAGGTATGTGGAGGAGGTCGGCTAAAAAAATACTGATGTAAATAGAAATATTAGATTATAATATTTATTTTTTATAGGTAATATGTAATAATGTGGAGGAGGTCGGTTTCCAAAAAATATAATATAATAAATATATATAATGAAAAAAAAAAAAATAGCCCATGAGGCCGAAGGCCGAAGGCCGAATGGACTATTGACTCGAAGGCCATGAGGGCGAGAGGTCTAATTGTTTTAGTAAAAACCTACTAATCGGTCCAATAAAAGGATGCAAAAAGTTTTGGATTTTGCTTTAAATATATTTTTTTGGGTTTTCAAAACCGGCGCTTTTCGCTACTAGAGGTCTATCACTAATAGACCCCTAGTAGCTCAGCCAATCACAGGGCTCGATTGGTGATAGACCATTAGTAGGTTTTTTCTAATAGACAATACATCTTCAGCATGAAACTGCTAACATGCACATCAATCAGCACCTCATACTTGCTTTCATTGATTTATTTTCTATTGAACTTTTCACAGAATCCAAATTTGATTGCTGAATCCCATAGCAATTTGGGAAAGGCTGGTAATTCCACTGCCATGCGCATCTTGTACTATCCTCCCATTTCTGACAGTTCAACAGTAAAGAAAGATCAAGTTCGCTGTGGAGAACATAGCGATTATGGATCTATTACGCTGCTTTTCCAGGATGACTTGGGTGGATTACAGGTACTATATACAGCTTTAATAACAAATTCATTTTTTCAAATTAATATATTTATTTAACTTAGCCCATCAATAACATAGGCTGGTGCTCAACAACAACATAACTGATTACTGTGGGTTAGCCTCATTTCAGTGTCAGAATATACAAAAATACAAACCGATGATGATGATCATGATAGTGATGATGACTGATGATAATTACATCATGATGATGACTGATGATGATGATGATGATGATAACTTATGATGATGATGATGATGATGTTGACTGATCCTGATGATGATGTGATGACTGATGATGATGTTGATGACTGATGATGATGATGATGTTGATGACTGATGATGATGTTGATGACTGATGTTGATGACTGATGATGTGATGATGATGATGATGATGATGATGATGATGTTGATGACTGATGATGATGTTGATGACTGATGATGATGTTGATGACTGATGATGATGTTGATGACTGATGATGATGTTGATGACTGATGATGACTGATGATGATGTTGATGACTGATGATGTGATGACTAATGATGATGTTGATGACTGATGTTGATGACTGATGATGATGTGATGATGATGTGATGATGAAGTTGATTACTGATGGTGATGATAATAATGTT
Source organism: Anthopleura xanthogrammica (assembly GCA_964019055.1). Classification (NCBI taxonomy): domain Eukaryota; kingdom Metazoa; phylum Cnidaria; class Anthozoa; order Actiniaria; family Actiniidae; genus Anthopleura; species Anthopleura xanthogrammica. The sequence goes on along the minus strand of OZ025222.1, from coordinate 2,291,380 downwards.
TTAAAAAGTAAGCCCAACTTGCTAAAGCAATTTTCAATAGGGCCACTCCAAATAAATATAAAATTATTACAAGAAGTAAAATCTGAATTACAAGAATTATGAGTTTATTATTATCAACAAATTAAGGGTAAAAAAGCTAAAATTTGTGAGTAGTTATCAAATATTTGGTTTACGAAATAGTATTTTTTTTAAGTATTATGAACAAGGACTGTCAGTATAGTTTGTCCTAAGACTGGCTGTACATAAAAAGATAATTATTGAAATTTAAATATAACATATAACATATACTTTTTGTACCATTGTCGCAGGTCCTACCAGTTGACGGTGAATATATTAATGCACCATCTATTCCTGGCTGTGTCATAGTCAATATTGGTGATCTGATGCAGAGATGGACAGCTGACAAGCTACGATCAACAGTATGTTTACTTTATACCAGCCGAGCAGCATTAAATTTTCTAACCAATCACAGTCCATTGTGATTTTTTATGGCCGATCCTGTGTTCAAGTAAAGAAAACTATTGACAATTGAATCCAATACATTTTAAATCTCAGAAAAGTCCAAAACTTTTAATCTGAGTGATATTTCATCTGTGCGTTATCCATAAACCACTGGAGAAATGATTTTGAAAACAAAGAGAAAAGGGCTGCAGCTTTTGATCAACAATGCTATGCGTGATTCGTTGTTTGCTCAGCTGGTAGAAATCTTTGTTGCTTTTCTCCTTTTGTCTTACTTACTTCTTCCCTTCCCTTCCCTTCCCTTCCCTTCCCTTATTATAATAATAATAATAATAATAATAATAATAATAATAATAATAATAATAATAATAATAATAATAATAATATAATAATAATAATAAATACTTTATCTAATGAGGGTAGCACTAAATAGTATAGAGATACTAACAAACCTGTGGCCCTCAACCTAAAACTATACATGACAATATACAGTAAACATTATATTATATATTACATATAGGATATTACATGGTCGCGCGGAGATACGAATTTTATCTTCGAGTGTTGATATTATCTCTCACGAGTGAGCGCAGCGAACGAGTGAGAGATAATATCAGCACGAGAAGATAAAATTCGTATCTCCAAGCGGCCATGTAATGTTCTGTTTATTATATGAAATCTTCAATGAAAAATAATGAAGAATTTGAGACTTGCTGACGGCAAAAAGTCGAAACTTTACACCACCAGTGTTGATATAAATCGTATCCCCACTGGCCACTGGTGGGAGTGGGGATATCAATTTTATCATTTTGATGTCACTCAATATCACACTGTATTTCATATAATAAATGATATATACACAGAATCCCTAGTACTAGGAAGTTACTTAAAATTATAGTAAAATATGATATAAAAGCACTAGCTAATCGATAAAGTACTACCTAAGTGCTGAGTACTTCCCTTCCCTTCCCTTCCCTTCTCTATTCGCTTAATTTTCATCCTTTCCCTTTCTTTTTCTCCCTAGAAACATCGCGTTCTGATCCCTGCAGATGAAGTAGTTCGCAACAAACCCCGCAGATCCCTGGCATTCTTTGTTCATCCTGATGACAAGGTCTTGATTGAGTGCCTGGATGGATCGCACAAATACCCTGGGATAACTGGTGAGGACTATCTAAAAGAGAGGTTTGCAGCTACATACAAAAGTGATTAACTTGCTTGCAGCCGGCTTTTAATGCAAAATTCCTCATATAGCGATCTTAGCTTTGGATTAAACATAAGAAGCCCAATTTTAAATTTTTAATTAAATTGTTTTATATTCAATAAAGGGGGAGGAGAGGAGGGATAACAACGAACAGAGGCATCCACCTCCCATATTACCCTCCTCCGCAAGCATATCCCTTTTTATCCTTTTCTTAGGTGCTTGGGATCCCTGTGTGAGGAGGAGAGAGACCCATGGTACAAGAGTAGGGTGTCTGTGTTATCCCATGGTACAAGAGTAGGGTGTCTGTGTTATCCCATGGTACAAAAGTAGGGTGTATGTGTTATCCCATGGTACAAGAGTAGGGTGTCTGTGTTATCCCATTGGTACAAGAGTAGGGTATCTGTGTTATCCCATTGGTACAAGAGTAGGGTATCTGTGTTATCCCATGGTACAAGAGTAGGGTGTCTGTGTTATCCCATGGTACAAGAGTAGGGTGTCTGTGTTATCCCATTGGTACAAGAGTAGGGTATCTGTGTTATCCCATGGTACAAGAGTAGGGTATCTGTGTTATCCCATTGGTACAAGAGTAGGGTATCTGTGTTATCCCATGGTACAAGAGCAGGGTGTCTGTGTTATCCTATGGTACAAGAGTAGGGTGTCTGTGTTATCCCATGGTACAAGAGTAGGGTGTCTGTGTTATCCCATGGTACAAGAGTAGGGTGTCTGTGTTATCCCATGATACGAGAGTATTAAGGTGTCTGTGTTATCCCATTGTACAAGAGTAGGGTGTCTGTGTTATCCCATGGTACAAGAGTAGGGTGTCTGTGTTATCCCATGGTACAAGAGTAGGGTGTCTGTGTTATCCTATGGTACAAGAGTAGGGTGTCTGTGTTATCCCATTGGTACAAGAGTAGGGTGTCTGTGTTATCCTATGGTACAAGAGTAGGGTGTCTGTGTTATCCCATGATACAAGAGTAGGGTGTCTGTGTTATTCTATGGTACAAGAGTAGGGTGTCTGTGTTATCCCATGGTACAAGAGCGGGGTGTCTGTGTTATCCCATGGTACAAGAGTAGGTGTCTGTGTTATCCCATGGTGCAAGAGTAGGGTGTCTGTGTTATCCCATGGTACAAGAGTAGGGTGTCTGTGTTATCCCATGGTAAAAGAGTAGGGTGTCTGTGTTATCCCATGGTACAAGAGTAGGGTGTCTGTGTTATCCCATGGTACAAGAGTAGGGTGTCTGTGTTATCCAATGATACAAGAGTAGGGTGTCTGTGTTATCCCATGATACGAGAGTAGGGTGTCTGTGTTATCCCATGATACAAGAGTAGGGTGTCTGTGTTATCCCATGCTACAAGAGTAGGGTGTCTGTGCTATCCCATGGTACAAGAGTAGGGTGTCTGTGTTATCCCATGATACAAGAGTAGGGTGTCTGTGTTATCCCATGATACAAGAGTAGGGTGTCTGTGTTATCCCATGGTACAAGAGTAGGGTGTCTGTGTTATCCCATGGTACAAGAGTAGGGTGTCTGTGTTATCCCATGGTAAAAGAGTAGGGTGTCTGTGTTATCCCATGGTACAAGAGTAGGGTGTCTGTGTTATCCCATGGTACAAGAGTAGGGTGTCTGTGTTATCCAATGATACAAGAGTAGGGTGTCTGTGTTATCCCATGATACGAGAGTAGGGTGTCTGTGTTATCCAATGATACAAGAGTAGTGTGTCTGTGTTATCCCATGGTACAAGAGTAGGGTGTCTGTGTTATCCCATGATACAAGAGTAGGGTATCTGTGTTATCCCATGGAACAAGAGTAGGGTGTCTGTGTTATCCCATGGAACAAGAGTAGGGTGTCTGTGTTATCCCATGGTACAAGAGTAGGGTGTCTGTGTTATCCCATGGTACAAGAGTAGGGTGTCTGTGTTATCCCATGGTACAAGCGTAGGGTGTCTGTGTTATCCCATGGAACAAGAGTAGGGTGTCTGTGTTATCCCATGGAACAAGAGTAGGGTGTCTGTGTTATCCCATGGTACAAGAGTAGGGTGTCTGTGTTATCCCATGATACAAGAGTAGGGTGTCTGTGTTATCCCATGGTACAAGAGTAGGGTGTCTGTGTTATCCCATGATACAAGAGTAGGGTGTCTGTGTTATCCCATGGTACAAGAGTAGGGTGTTTGTGTTATCCCATGATACAAGTACTAGATTATTTGGTTTAACTTGTGCGTTTATTTGAATCATATCTCAAAGTTTGCTTTCCAGATGTTCATGAGCGACTCTGAATATGAATTGTTTAGCTTTTGTACTGTGTTTTTACAACATACCTTAATCCCAAATGGTATCGCAGACTCATATGAAATTAAACTGAGTAAAAATCTATACCAGCACTAGAAAAAGCACTTTTACTGGAGTGTACCCCAACAATATAAACGTCTGCAAAAATTGATCAAATTTCAACTTACATGTTTCTCTGCCGATATAAAACCTGACTTATGAATCTTCGTAGGGTTACTAAAGGAAAGATGCTCTTTCTAGTGCTGGTATTGGTTTTTAAGTTTAGTTCGTTTACGCCCTTTATTTTGGCAACGTCTATAAGCCTTTTTTCTTATCGAGCAAGGGACTGGAACCAAGTTTCTCAAAATTAACTTAATTTAAAAATAAACCCCTTCACAGTAAATAACAAATACAGATTAGTACTAGAATTGAAAGTTTGAACAAGTTTGGGTAAATTGCAGCGAAATTATGACATTTTTTTTCTGAAAATACAAAGAATGTATGGTTTGGAAGGACACCATTTCTCTGTAATTTTGGCAGAGTTTGGATGCTCATAAAAAAAATTATATTTAGCGAAACGTTCTGAAACTTGGTCAGTAAGCTTTTTTTATGCTACTCTTTTATATTCTTGGGTTATTGTTTCTGGAACCATAATTTACTTAGTTTTTGTACACACTCGTACCCAGTCCCTTGCTTGATATGGAAAAGGCGTGTAATCAAGTTTGTTTTTTTTTACCTATAGAAATAATAATAAATACACCATGTTCGTTATCTCAAAAAAGGTCATATTGCATGTTGCATACCAAGCTTCAAATGTATCGTGGATCAAATGTAAATAAATGTCAGCACAGAAGAAATTATGCCAGAAACACGTGCAGACAAATTAAGTTTGGGAAAATCCCATATTGTTGTGACGTTTTGCTGATTGGATTCAAATCACGCATACTGCATTTCGGGCTTGGTGTGCAACATGGAACAACTTTTAAGTACCTTAAAAGGTACGTACCAAGGGAACCTTCGTGACCATGTTCACTAAATACCTCGTAGCACACAAACTGCTCAACAAATGTCTATAAAAGTATATATTTTCTTAAAGCTGAATAAACACAGATTTCAATCATGTAGCTCATTTTTTGATCAAACTCATCAGTTTTTAAGAGTGCGAACTTTATAATTTTCGACCGCTCTTTTTCAAGAAGTTCCTGGAACACAGGAATTGTTTCGACAAATGGTCCCCTGGTACCTTAAATCAACCTTTTTTGAAATAGCTCTAATATCATGCATATCATGCAATTAAGATAAGCGTAATGTTCTTTCTGAAAACCATCCTCATTTCTTAACTCTACTCAGTTTACTGTAGTTCCTTTTCATGTCTATCCAGATTGTTAACGACCCATGGTTTGATCAGACAAAAATGTATAAAAAGTTATTATTTGCTTAAGAAATGATTATTATAAAAAGTTGTCTCTATCACTATGTTCGCTACTCATGTTCAAAGAAGGTATTCCACAATAAAACTAACTATGATATACTTCAGTGGCAAATCCAAGATGATTTTAAGGGAGTGGCTGCTCAAGTACCCAGACAGCTAGCATATAGCTTTCCTCTTTAAAGGCACATGAGTGTCACAGTATTCTCAGTATAAATTTTAAATCAGAGACGAGTTGTTCAATGACCAAAAAAATTACATAGTTTGAGTGATGCGTCTTGAAGTTATAAAGGTTTGCATGCCATATGCTAATGACTGTGACGTCAGGGCAGTCGCATTTAATATACAAAACCTATCTTTCCACTAACAGCATCCGGGACTAGAATATCATTCGTCTACAATATAATGATAATGATTTATGATTTATATAGCGCCCTTTCTATGAATATATTCAAAGGCGCTTTTACAATCATGAGAGGTGGTTAGTATGAGGTGTAGGCACTAAGGGTGGTCACTGCCAGGGTTTCTTTACGTCCTCATACGACACCGAGCCCGGCGGGACTCGAACCCAGAGAGGCGAGCGCTCTCATCGCTACGTCACCCGTGCATATTGGGAAGGAAGATTATCGCCTTTCCTGTATTCTGATTGGCTATATTTTCTATTGTGTGGGATAAAATGTTTTTGGTCACTAATAGCAACCAAATGTGCAAAATTTATGGGGATGAGTGTGATATGGCAAAATCATATTTTATAAGAGATTGATATAGGATATTACATGGTCGCGCAGAGATGCGAATTTTATCTTCGAGTGTTGATGTTCTGTTTATTATATGAAATCTTCAATGAAAAATAATGGAAAATTTGAGACTTGCTGAGCAAAAAGTCGAAATTTGTCACCACCAGTGTTGATATAAATCGTATCCTCACTGGCCACTGGTGGGAGTGGGGATATCAATTTTATCATTTTGATGTCACTCAATATCACACTCTATTTCATATAATAAAAGATGATATCATATTCCATCCTTTTAAAGGTTAAAATATAAAGAATAGTTATGTTTGACTGAGATGAATGATATTTGGTTTATCCCTCTAGTAGCAGTAGTGAAGATTAATAGAATAGACGATAAGATCAGCGCACGGATATTTGCCATGTGTCATTCACATCGGGTGGCACTGCACCACTAGGTATTGGTGGAATATTATTATCACACAAAAAGAAATCGACAAAATCGAATCCACGTGATGGTTGTGTAGCAATTTGAAAAGGACGAGCAGCTATTCTCATTCCACCCACACAGCATGACGCTCCCCATTTTTGATTCGGAGGATCATTTCCCCATTCATTACATTTCTGACTAATAACTGATGTGTCATCAGGCAGTCTATAAAATGAGCCACAAGCCGCAGGGAGTACACCTGAGTTAGTAAAGTAACCCACTACAGCTTGTCCAGCCGTGTTATTCCTGGTCATAATGCTCACTACTCTACCGACAGATACCTTGTGACAATAGAAATGAATCTGATGGTATCCCATCTTGTTCTTGAGATCCAACATGGCGTCTCCCATAGGCATGACGTTCACGTCTGTTCTGTCGTATTCTTTGATGACCTCATACGTGGTTGGCTTGAAAGGAGTCAATGGTGTGTTGCTTGGCTGGACTAACTTCTTGACCACAGTCCACCCACCTGAAAGTGAAAGACAGACAATACTCAATGGGAGTTGTATTTTCATTAATCCTAGCATTTGAGTCCATGCACCACAAAAATGCCGTATGCCGTATGGCATACATGTAATTAAAACAAAAAAATATGGATCTATGTCTTATGGGATAGTTCTAAGGCTAGGAACTAACGTAAAATGGCGGCCCCGTCTCTCAACACTACCTCTCCCTGCAAGGCAGGGACGTTAAAGAACCACTAAGGAAAAGAAACCCACGTAAAGAAACCCTGGCAGTGACCACCTTCAGTGTCTGGTTTTTACTATAATTATTTCTTATTGGGTTGATTGTGGGATGGGGATGGAGGTTTTAAGGGGGTCGGAAATTGGTCTTCTTCCGAATTGAACTCCTCCCTGTTCTAGTACCATTATTTATAGTATTATTATCGTTCCTTCACTTTAAACAATTTTGGTTCGCTATTGAACTGCAACTACTGCTGCTGGGCGTGTTCATGCAGAAGTTTGCAAGGGGGCTGTCAGAAATGAAAAAGGAACGATATAGTGAGGTCAACAATAAACATTAGTGAACTTAAGCAACTCGAAATCTAGAATGGGAACGTCGAAAAGACTACTTAATGATGTTGTTATGTAATCAAATAATGCAAATTACTATTTTAGGAAAATCGTTTTGTTTATTACCTCCTTCGGTTGTCATGTCGCAAAGAGCTTTCATCGGGTTTCCTGTCTCGGTTGGATCTAACCAATACTCGGCTGAACCATTGGAATAGCCACTTCTCATGATATTCAAACAAGACTTAGCAGGGTTTTCCTGAGTGCCTGTCAGAAGTAAATCGTGGAGGTCAAACGCTTGTTAGTAAGGAGTTAAAATGCAGGACGCAACGACGACGACGACGCCATGCAAACGATATTGCTAATTGCGCTATTCAATAGACTAGTTGGAATGTACGAAACACTGTATCATTGCCGTCATGCTGAAAATATAACGTGAAATGTCGTTGTTTGATGTAGTAAAGAAGACAGCGACGCCAAAAGCTCATCTTTATTGATTTTTGTTTTAAGTCGGGCGCTCCAAAAAGACGTCGTTCAACTCTAAAACGAGGGTGTATTTTGAATATAATGCTAGGAAAACATGAAATGATAATACAATGGAAGGTTTAAGCGCATCGATTTTTACTGACGTTGTCGTCGTCGTCGCGTCCTGCATCTTGAAGTCCTTACTGAAGAAATAGGAAACGCGCGCGCGTGCTGTGTTCAATTATAAAGCACGTGGGGGCTGGCAGAACACGAGAGTAGTGTTAGGAGAAGCATGACGCGTAGCAGAGTACCTCTCAATACTTCTCAAGTGATATGACAATTACCAAATGCTTTATAACTGCATACAACACAGCATGCGCAAGCAAGTTTTTCTATTTCTTTTATAAAATATAAATTACAATACTCGTTATTTAGAGTACGAACGACGCAATGAAAAGTGCACACCTGTACTGTGTGCTCTCGCAAAGCATGCGCCCCAAACCAATCAGAAAGCGAGATTTATAACAGTTATATTATAATCAGGATTAAAGGCGAATGGATGATTGGATGGATAACTGGATGATTGGATGGATAACTGGATGATTGGATGGATAACTGGATGATTGGGTGGACTGGATGATTGGATGGATAACTGGATGATTGGATGGATAACTGGATGATTGGATGGATAACTGGATGATTGGGTGGACTGGATGATTGGATGGATAACTGGATGATTGGATGGATAACTGGATGATTGGATGGATAACTGGATGATTGGATAGATAACTGGATGATTGGATGGATAACTGGATGATTGGATGGATAACTAGATGATTGGATAGATAACTGGATGATTGGATGGATAACTGGATGATTGGATGGATAACTAGATGATTGGATGGATAACTGGATGATTGGATGGATAACTGGATGATTAGATGGACGGATTGATGAATGGGTTGATGGACGGAATGGAAGGAAGATCGCATGGACGGATGGAAGGACGGAAGGATGGATGGATGGATGGGTGAATGGATGGATGGATGGACGGATGGATGGATGGATGGATGGGTGAATGGATGGTTGGACGGATGGATGGATGGATGGTTAATCTAAGATCTTAAAATCAAATTATTAACTACCTAGAGGAAAACAGTGGAAAGATCCTATTGAGTTCTTGCATTTTGCGTAGTTGGGACAGCTGGACTCCCTTTGACACTCATCAATATCTGCAGTTAAAAAAAAACCCAGAAAATGTCAAGTCACTTTATAAAGAAGCACCGCCCTGGACAAGTTCTCAACAGTTCTTTGCTTCCAGCTGAGTTGATCGCCTTCCCCGAAAGGAATTATGGGTCGCTATTTTTGGTTAGCATTTTTCGAGCATTTTCCGAGATACAATGTAGACTTTTCTTGTTGATTGAAATATAATTCCGTCATGAGTTCGACTAGCATTTACGATTAATTTCAAGAAGGAAGAACTCGTATTTCATAAATTCTCTTCGCAGAATAATGGGAAATGCTAATCAAAATAGAATATCGAATCCTCAATTCTGATTGGTTGACCTTGAGTTTGTCCTGAAGGTCAACTCAGCTGGTATTTTTAAGGTTAAAAACATAGGGCCAGGGCACTTTATAGAAATTAAAGACTGAGAGGCATTACACGAGTACGATTCTTACATGTGGATAATCCAAACATGTTAAGGGCTTTGGTAGAGCAGAGTTTTCGTATGCCGGACTATGAAAAACTTACGGCACGAGTCGCGCCTTGCCATGACAGTGTCCGTGCCGTATGCCGTATGCCGTATGCCGTATGCCGTATGCCGTATGCCGTATGCCGTATGCCGTATGCCGTATGCCGTATGCCGTATGCCGTATGCCGTATGCCGTATGCCGTATGCCGTATGCCGTATGCCGTATGCCGTATGCCGTATGCCGTATGCCGTATGCCGTATGCCGTATGCCGTATGCCGTATGCCGTATGCCGTATGCCGTATGCCGTATGCCGTATGCCGTATGCCGTATGCCGTATGCCGTATGCCGTATGCCGTATGCCGTATGCCGTATGCCGTATGCCGTATGCCGTATGCCGTATGCCGTATGCCGTATGCCGTATGCCGTATGCCGTATGCCGTATGCCGTATGCCGTATGCCGTATGCCGTATGCCGTATGCCGTATGCCGTATGCCGTATGCCGTATGCCGTATGCCGTATGCCGTATGCCGTATGCCGTATGCCGTATGCCGTATGCCGTATGCCGTATGCCGTATGCCGTATGCCGTATGCCGTATGCCGTATGCCGTATGCCGTATGCCGTATGCCGTATGCCACACTAATACGAAATCTCTCGTAGACCTTTTTTGATATAGCAATCATGATGCATTGTGGTCTAGCTTCGATAAAAACATCTCTTGTTCATCATGCTTCATATTAAGTTGTTTGTACCCAAACTTGATCACGATGCATCTTGTCTATCGAACTCAAAAAAGGCATTATTTTGCGGGATGTGGCTTTAGCTGGACTGAGAGGGAGGTCTTTAATTCTATTCAAGACCTGGTACGTGTCTTTATTCTTAAAAAAAGACCTTATCTCAGCCCTGCTCTCCCTTGCTGTTTATCGAAGCTCCTTTTACTTTTACTAAGATACCAACAAGCCTCAATTTAATATTCAAATTAGAAATAGTGCTAACCTGCTTCACAGTTTTTACCAGTAAAGCCGCTTGGACACAAGCAACGGTATCCTCCCTCGTATGTGAACCTCGGTTGGCACGTACTGTTGCTAGGACAAGTATGGTCCTTACAATCGTTCTGAAAAATCATGAGACCAAAGGTTAGTTAACAGCAGTATTGTAGGTGTGGGGTGGTGTCCCGGGGGGGGGGGGGGGGGGGGTGGGTGTTGTGTGGAGGGGAAAAGAGAGGAAGTGGCGGGAGATGGAGAATGACTTTGCCAATCAAGCTCAGAGCACAGCCTTCTCAATTCACTTCCAGGCAAGTGTACACCCATGTTCTCACTAAGGAGCTCGAGAAACTTTCATTCAAGAACAGTGTAAGAACAGTTTTATTTTAAGCCTTGGGTATAGTATATAATCCAATATAGATTTGATATAGATTTGATATGACATCTCATTGCATGGGTTCCAGTTTGTGTAAATAGTAGTTATACAATGGTTTCGAGTGGCATACCAGTGAATATCCCACGAGTCACTTGTAGTTTCTAGTATACACACGAGCCTTTAGGCGAGTGTGTATACAAAGAAAATACAAGTGACGAGTGGGATATCCACGGTATGCCTCGAGAAACCATTTTATAACCATTTTATCCCACATCATAGAAAATACAAATGCGCAAATTCAATACGCAGTGCATGATGGGAAGGAAGAGTGAAATACCGACGAATATACAACGGCTTTCCTGCTTTCTGATTGGCTGTATTTTCTATGGTGTGGGATAAATCTTAATATCATTCAGCCCCTGCACATGGCGATTATGTGGTGGTGGGGCAAATGGTGATTGCATGGTGCCGGTGGCCGATGATGAGGATGGTGGTAGTCATGGTAATAGTCATTGCATGTGTTCATGGTGGTGGTGGTGCTTCCGCTGATGATAATGATGATGATAATGGGCGTGGTGCCGATGATATTGATGATGATGTTGATGATGATGATGATGTTGATGATGATGATGATGATGATGATGGTGATGATGATGATGATGATGGTGGTGATGATGATGATGATGATGTTGATGATGATGATGATGATGATGATGGTGATGATGATGATGATGATGATGATGATGATGTTGATGATGATGATGATGATGATGATGGTGATGATGATGATGATGGTGATGATGATGATGATGATGATGTTGATGATGATGATGATGTTGATGATGATGATGATGATGATGATGGTGATGATGATGATGATGGTGATGATGATGATGATGATGATGTTGATGATGATGATGATCTTGATGATGATGATGATGATGATGATGATGATGATAATGATATTAATATACTGCAATACATTTATTTACCTTTGTGCCTCTATACAGATATTCCGCATTCGGGATTAAGTCATCAGGGTGTTGCAGTTCGTCCGAATTATTGATCTCACACTTGCCTGTGCCCTCGTGGAAGTTATAGGATAAACACGAGTCATTGAGGTAGCACATGACTCTACACATTGACTCTGATGACACGGTCACGTTCTGAATCACGTGATTACGAAGATAACTGCCAGGCTTCTTTTGAAGTAGGTTCATAGTTTTGCATCCCGTTGCTACCACCCCTACACGAAAGAGCAATATATAATTAATAGCAGTAACATCAAACCCATCCAATCCATCCCAGTCACATCAAACCCATAGCAGTCTACATCCAATCCATCCCAGTCACATCAAACCCATGGCAGTCACATCCAATCCATCCCAGTCACATCAAACCCATGGCAGTCACATCCAATCCATCCCAGTCACATCAAACCCATGGCAGTCACATCCAATCCATCCCAGTCACCTCAAACCCATGGCAGTCACATCCAATCCATCCCAGTCACATCAAACCCATGGCAGTCACATCCAATCCATCCCAGTCACATCAAACCCATGGCAGTCACATCCAATCCATCCCAGTCACATCAAACCCATGGCAGTCTACATCCAATCCATCCAAGTCACATCAAACCCATCCAATCTATCCAAGTCGCATCAAACCCATCAAACCCATCCAAGTCCCATCAAACCCATCCAATCCATCCAAGTCACATCAAACCCATCAAACCCATCCAAGTCCCATCAAACCCATCCAATCCATACAAGTCACATCAAACCCATCCAACCCATCCAAGTCACATCAAACCCATCCAAGTCCCATCAAACCCATTCAATCCATCCAAGTCACATCAAACCCATCCAACCCATCCAAGTCCCATCAAACCCATCCAAGTCCCATCAAACCCATCCAACCCATCCAAGTCACATCAAACCCATCCAACCCATCCAAGTCACATCAAACCCATCCAAGTCCCATCCAACCCATCCAACCCATCCAAGTCACATCAAACCCATCCAACCCATCCAAGTCACATCAAACCCATCCAAGTCCCATCAAACCCATCCAAGTCACATCAAACCCATCCAACCCATCCAAGTCCCATCAAACCCATCCAAGTCACATCAAACCCATTCAATCCATCCAAGTCACATCAAACCCATCAATTCCATACAAGTCACATCAAACCCATCCAAGTCACATCAAACCCATTCAATCCATCAAAGTCACATCAAACCCATCAATTCCATACAAGTCACATCAAACCCATCCAATCCATACAAGTCATATCAAACCCATCCAATCCATCCAAGTCACATCAAACCCATCCAACCCATCCAAGTCACATCAAACCCATCCAAGTCACATCAAACCCATTCAATCCATCCAAGTCACATCAAACCCATCCAATCCATTCAAGTCACATCAAACCCATCCAATCCATCCAAGTCACATCAAACCCATCCAATCCATCCAAGTCACATCAAACCCATCCAATCCATCCAAGTCACATCAAACCCATCCAATCCATTCAAGTCACATAAAAACCCATCCAATCCATGCAAGTCACATCAAACCCATCCAATCCATTCAAGTCACATCAAACCCATCCAATCCATTCAAGTCACATCAAACCCATCCAATCCATTCAAGTCACATCAAACCCATCCAATCCATCCAAGTCACATCAAACCCATCCAAGTCGCATCAAACCCATCCAATCTATCCAAGTCACATCAAACCCATCCAATCCATCAAAGTCACATCAAACCCATCCAATCCATCCAAGTCACATCAAACCCATCCAATCCATTCAAGTCACATCAAACCCATCCAATCCATACAAGTCGCATCAAACCGATCCAATCCATCCAAGTCACATCAAACCCATCCAATCCATACAAGTCACATCAAACCCATCCAATCCATCAAAGTCACATCAAACCCATCCAATCCATCCAAGTCACATCAAACCCATCAAACCCATCCAAGTCACATCAAACCCATCCAATCCATCAAAGTCACATCAAACCTATTCAATCCATCAAAGTCACATCAAACCCATCCAATCCATCCAAGTCACATCAAACCCATTCAATCCATCCAAGTCACATCAAACCCATCCAATCCATCCAAGTCACATCAAACCCATCCAATCCATTCAAGTCACATCAAACCCATCCAATCCATTCAAGTCACATCAAACCCATCCAATCCATCCAAGTCACATCAAACCCATCCAATCCATTCAAGTCACATCAAACCCATCCAATCCATCCAAGTCACATCAAACACATCCAATCCATACAAGTCACATCAAACCCATCCTATCCATCCAAGTCACATCAAACCCATCAAACCCATCCAAGTCACATCAAACCCATCCAATCCATCAAAGTCACATCAAACCTATTCAATCCATCAAAGTCACATCAAACCCATCCAATCCATCCAAGTCACATCAAACCCATTCAATCCATCCAAGTCACATCAAACCCATCCAATCCATCCAAGTCACATCAAACCCATCCAATCCATCCAAGTCACATCAAACCCATCCAATCCATTCAAGTCACATCAAACCCATCCAATCCATCCAAGTCACATCAAACCCATCCAATCCATTCAAGTCACATCAAACCCATCCAATCCATCCAAGTCACATCAAACACATCCAATCCATACAAGTCACATCAAACCCATCCTATCCATCCAAGTCACATCAAACCCATCCAAGTCACATCAAACCCATCAAACCCATCCAAGTCACATCAAACCCATCCAATCCATCAAAGTCACATCAAACCTATTCAATCCATCCAAGTCACATCAAACCCATCCAATCCATCCAAGTCACATCAAACCCATCCAATCCATTCAAGTCACATCAAACCCATCCAATCCATACAAGTCACATCAAACCCATCCTATCCATCCAAGTCACATCCAATCCATCCCAGTCACATCCAATCCATCCCAGTCACATCCAATTCATCCCAGTCACATCAAATCCATCCCAGTCACATCCAATCCATCCCACTTACATCCAATCCATCCCAGTCACATCCAATTCATCCCAGTCACATCCAATCTATCCGCATCGCTCCAATTGGTTTAGCTTAAGATGTGTTTCTCATTGGATAGAATTTAATTATATCAAAAGAAACCATGACAGCTGTTTATACTATAAATTTTCCAATAATTTTCCAAAAATAGGTCTATTGAAAAAATGTTCTCGAATGAATGCCAATTTTTTTGTTATTTTTCTTCTTTATACCACTGGCTTTGAATTCTAGAATCTTACAAATCAGCTATTGAGCTTCTTTGGGAATGGATGTAAGGGGTCGATAGAATCCTAAAGAATATATCGCAGGGGGGCTTGGACTTGCATGATAGATCAAAAACAACAAGATTTCAATGGCCATTAGTTTAGCTGGATCTTTTTTCAATTGGTAATATTGAAGTAGAGGAAATTACGAGAGAAATAGAAGGGAAAAGAGACTCAAAAGCGTCGTTTTTTCTCTAAAGATGAGAGTCTTTAATTATTAATAAAAGCTAACTTCTTTTCTTGTTGTTTATTTATAGATTTTGGCTCAAAACATTCAAGGGCCGTCATTATATGATCGGTGAGCACACGCGCACTAAACGGAATGGAGCACAAGGGGGGAGGAAAAGGAAAGGAAAGGAAAGGAAAGAGAAGGAAAGAGAAAGAGAAAAAGAAAGGAAAGAGAAAGCAAAGTAAAACAAAGCAAAGAAGGGAAAAAAAAGAAAGGAAGAAAGGAAGGAAGACAGGAAGGAAGAAAGAAAACAGTTATGAAAGAAAGAACTACGAACGAACGATCGAAAAACCACGAACGAACAAATAAAAAAGAGCAGAACTTATCAAAATACAAGTCTAAAAAAGCTTCGCATATTTCATTTCTTTTAACTGAAATATCGAACGACAATAATATTGGACATTTTCGAACAACATTTGAAAATAAGTAACACCTGCTACAGTATACTAATGACGTCGTTTTATTTTTGAGCTTAGAATTACCCCCCCAAAAAATAATTGGCATGGCTAAAAATTATTTTGTCTTTTATTTCTCGAGAATGATATTTATGAAACCTACAGGATATCTTTGAATGCGTTATACCAAATTTTTGCAAAATTCTCAGTTATCGGAGATTGAGTACCAGTGTTTTCTGGGGGAAATGCGTGCGTGGGTGTTCTAGGAGAAAGATCGAGTAAAAACAAGGCTAAAAAACCATAAGATTATTTTCCGTTTTCTCTTAATTTTTTCAGTCTTTACACTTTCTACTTTTTTTTTTTTTTTTTTTTTTTTTGAAATTAAGAAAAAAAATGGACTCGAATAATAAAGTCCCATAAAAAATATTTTTTTAAATATGACGAACATTGAGCGAATTTTAGAATGGATTCAAACCAGGAAAAACTATTGGCAAAATGTAGGCTACAAATTAAGCGATTTGAATTCAGACCAATGTTTGTTTAAATTTCGACACTTTACTTGATCGATATGTTAAAGAGGGCCTTAAGTTAGAAAACTGTGAAAGGTTATTATGTATCCCTCCTTAAACAAAGTTATTGTATTGTAGTGTATTAATCGCATTGACATTTTATCGGGGAAATTCAGGCATAACTGATACTCAACGTTCGTGTTAATTTGTTCACGTAAATTCATCGTTGATTGTAAAGAGTTTCGCGACACTTCACTTGATCCATATATTAATTGCATCGACATTTTATCGGGGAAATTCAGGCATAACTGATACTCAACGTTCGTGTTAATTTGTTCACGTAAATTCATCGTTGATTGTAAAGAGTTTCGCGACACTTCACTTGATCCATATATTAATTGCATCGACATTTTATCGGGGAAATTCAGGCATAACTGATACTCAACGTTCATGTTAATTTGTTCACGTAAATTCATCGTTGATTGTCGGAGTTTCGCGACACTTCACTTGATCCATATATTATTTGCATCGACATTTTATCGGGGAAATTCAGGCATAACTGATACTCAACGTTCGTGCTAATTTGTTCACGTAAATTCATAGTTGATTGTCGGAGTTTCGCGACACTTCACTTGATCCATGTATTAATGGGATTGACATTTTATCGGGGAATTCGAAATTCAGGAGTTAATACGATTAGTAAGGAATTACTTAGGAAAAACATGAGATATCCAAACTAGAAAACTGTTTTGGATGGGAATAATTTAAGGAATAAAATGGAACTAAAGTGAAAAATAACTAAGCAAAGGTAGTGATGGAATTGGCAAATTTTCATGGAAATTTAGCAATTTTGTGTGAAGATTAGGAATCAGTCACGAAACTGTATAGTAGATTCATATAAGGATAGTAATGGATCAAGTGTGTTGGTCAAAACTGAAGATTTAAAACAAAAAATCGCTCCACGAAGTAGAAATTAAAGAAATAATTACGCTCATACATCTAGATCTGTTTTAAAAACATTGATGTATACAAATAAGAGAAATGAAGAACTTACCCATGTTTTGTAGCAACAAAATGACAGAAAAATACTTCAGAAAACTTGAAATATATCTTTGAAGGTTCTTCATTCTGCTTCCGTCGCTTGGGTTTTTTTTAGATTAACGGTAAACTAAGACAGTCCAACAGTTGTTAAGTGGGCATGGGTCGCTGATAAGTGAAGATAACGGCTCGGCTCAAACCTATTTACATGCAAAGTATTTCAGGCCTATTCAGTGGAATTTTTTGAATCATGAATTTTGGATGAGTTGAATACGTTCACTTTGCGCATGGTGGGGGAGTACGGTGCTTTATAATAATTTACAGTCGAAAGGGAGGGACGAGATGGGAAAACAGACGAGGAAGAGAAGGGTAGTTAGGGAAAAAAAAGGAAATGGAAGGAAGGAAGAAATGGAGAAGAAGAAGCAGAAGAAGGAGGAAGAGGATTAGAAGCAGAAACCTGATTGTATCCCCCTCTGCTAAGCTGCTAATGTTGGCTGTAAGACCAACACTTGAAAACAAAACTGCCTGGAGTAAAAACAATGTGACTCATCAGTTGGAGTACTTGGAAGAACCAAAATATTTACCATATTCCTAAACATCGTAATTATCACAAACATCCAGACCCGCTGGGAGTAATTACTAGTAACTTAGAGTAGGTAAAGGTTGCCTAGAGAATGCGACAAATTGTTTTCCAGCCCCAAGGCTTATTATAATTCATCGCCCCGATTTCCTTGTTTTTATTCTCTAGCCTTGATTAAGCCGCACAGTTTGAGCGAGTTTAGTCAAGCGGACAAATATTTAAAATGTTCTTGAACCAAAAAGGGAAAATTAAAAAACCTATTTTTTATTTATTTTACTTTCTTCTTCGATTATTTCCGATTTTGTGGTTTGATTTTTTTCACTTCTTTTTGTTTATGTATTTCTTTAAGGTGTCTCCCTCCTGTTTTCAAACAATCGAAGTTTATAAAAATGTAAAATTAAGATAGCTGCGATAATAAAATTTAAGATCTACTTTCTTCCTTCGTTCCTTATATTATGTAAATTGTTATATATTTATTGTTGTGTGTGTTAGCTCATCAAAATGTTAGTATCCAACTAGAAAACCTAACGGTTCATTTAGATACTAAACATTTCAAAATTATAACTATATTTTTGCTAAAAAAAACCTTCAAAATATTTCTACTGAAAAACAAATACAGCAAAATATATAAATCTGTAAATGTAGATACTACGGCGGATTCATGAGCGTTTAACGGCGCCGTTTGTCGCGATCGTTGAGTCAGTTAAATTTGAACGTTTCTAGGCAGAATGCTAGACGTTCCTAGGCGGCTGGGTGCACGTTCGGCATCTACTGCGCGTGCGTGTCGAAAATTTCTCACCATGATACTGATTAGAACGTCAATCGCAGCGGTCGCCCATTTTATGCGTTGATTAGACGTATTCTTGGATTGCACGTTACGTTATCTCGGCCTCTCGGGGGAGCATTAGTGCCATTTAACAACAGATTTCTCATTAGCATCATCTGTTGTTTTTGTGTTTTGACTCTCTTGGAAATGCTTCCAACCCATCAATAGGCGGGTTTCTTTGTATATTACGTTTCGAATTCCTAATTAGCGTACATACACCTATTAGGTTGTCAAAGCCAACGGAGAAATGTCATTCCAAAATCTATTTCAAACATAATTTGTTTGTCAAGCCTTATCACAGGCAGCCCAAGCTCTTATTCTGTAGTGTTGTGATGAATATTTACGGTAATATTTTTTAATATCTAAAATTGGTACTCAACTTTTATGAATAAAAATGACTTGATAGTTTGTTAAATGTTTTGATGTCTGGTCGATTTTGAAGCCATTTGAGAGCGTTTTTACGGATTCATCGTCATTTTGGTTCCCCTACTAAAGAAAATCCAAAGGCTGCACACTCATGGCGACACCGACCTCTACTCGGAGCTCAATAAATCCAAGAAAAATTGAGCTACGGCCATAATTTCACGACAGAATCAAAGTACACATGCCAATGCTTCTCTCCAGTACGCTCAATGTAAGGCATTCTTTCTAAAACGTGAATGCTAGAAAATATTTTCTTCCATAATAAATTCACTTCCGACTCTGTAGTTTGGCTTGTGATGGTCGCCATAATGGGTCGTACGCTCGAATTGTATGCAGGTTAGCTTTTTAAAACCCTAACGGGGGTAGACAGCGTCCATTTTCGGCAAACAAACCCTAACCTACCAGGGTCTCCTAGTGTCCTTTTGCCTAAAGGCTCATTGTTTTCTCTCAACCAATCAAAAATCATGAGGGTACACGTGGGATCATATTTATAAATTTATTGAATGGCTTCCTCAGGGAAAACTATTCGAAGTAGCATATAGCTATTCGAATTTATAAATCTGATATCAGAAAAAGAGCTTGGGCTGCCTGTGGTTCAAAGGACGCGAATCATTCCCCCTGCGCATGCGTGTTGCACGATGTATAATAACAATCAGTTCAATTATTTTTGAGATGTTTATCAAAAAAACATTTTTTTTTTGTCTGGTTGCCTAAACTAATTACGGGAATGCGCGAAAGAGCTTTTAAGTTGTGACGTATTTCCGGGTCCTAATGCACACAAAAATCCCGTAAAATAAAGTGAAAAATTTTCTCAAAGATTTAACCTCAACCTTTAACATATTTTGTACCACAAATGATGTCATTAATAAATAAGAAAATCTGTACAGAAATGCTTTTTTCGTTTTGGAGCCGCAAGACATTTTTCCATCATTGCAAGCTCACTGTTCGACTTGCTTCGAGGCAAAGGCCCGGCTACCTTTCAAGATGGCGCAGGGAACTTTCTGATCAGTAATCATTGAAGATGGAATGCTCGTTATAGATTAATTCCGAGATGTAATGATCGCTGGCAAAAAAAAATTGCGGGCATCCAGAGGCCTTTTCTGAGTTCGATGAAAAGTATGGACGCATTGTGGTCTAGCCAGCTTGGGTACAAACATCGCCATATAAGGCATGGTAAACAAAATATATTGGTACCGAAGCTATACAACAATGTTCGCCATCTCAGAAAAGGTCTATGAGAGCGAAGCCGATTCGGGCATAAAGGCGCGAGTAACAGAAGTAATTTTGTCTGCAATTTGTCTCGCGTTGCGACACAAGTTACAAGAGGGTTCACACGGGTGAAACGGAGACACGATCATTACCAGAAGTAGAAACGAATTCTACTTTTCGCAACGATTGCTGCAACTTACTTCAAAAAACGTTTTCTTAAAATTGTACAGTAGGTTACACGCCGAAATACTCCATGCAACTGGCTTGTGTTGCAACGCCGTTGCGAGACAAGTTGCAGAGACAATTCCTCCGTGTAACTGATCGCGCCTTAAGGCTTCGCTATTTTAATTTTTGGCCAAAATTGCCTCGCTCTGATTAAAGTCCGCGCCACTTTTGCCATCGAGCATCACATTTCGGAATCGAACTCCTAAGGCCAACGAAATATGTCGCTAAGTACAGTACTAGCAACGCTCAGCATGAAATTCCCGACCAAAATGGAACAATTAGAGCGCGCATGCAGTTTTCTCGATGTAGCAAGTTTAAAAGTTTAAAAGGCCATCGCTAGACCTTGGTAGCTGATATTGTTATATCCATATGACTGTGATTAAGGATTTGCCTTACTGCTGAAAATATGAAATATATGCCATTTGGTTCAACAGTTATTTCAAAAGGTAAAGGTCTTGATACAAAAACATATTCAAATGATCCTTTGACGCTAATTTTAAAAGTCTTTCCTTCACACGAATTAGCAACTTCGTAAACAACGCTTATTTTACTCGAATGTTGTCTTATAATTTGGAACAAACATCCCCCATGTAAATCCTTGATTTTGCCTTCGGTTCCAAACATTGGCGACGATATAAACTTCTTCATTTCTGCTGTTTTTAAGACGCGAGGTTTCCCATCTTTAATCGGAGTTTTATTTTTGTCACAGATGCAGAGTTTTAAGTCGACGCTTTTATCATCGCAGCTTTTGAATTTGTTGTACAACGTCTGTCTTTCATAAGATTTTAGACTTAGAGTTTTGCCGTTGAATTCCACAGCAACTCTAGTGACTTCATCTTCTTTTAAACCCACTGCTTTTGCATCAATATGGATGTCCATAGTTGACAGTGTACCCTTTTTACTTTGTATGATATTGTTGAAAAAGGTGCCAACATATCGCACGCAGTTGCCAAATCCTCTAACTGGCTTAGACGTTGAAGTGTTAATTCCTTTTCAAAAAAGACAAAAGAAGGTAAGAAATCATGTGCTGTAATATTCATCATTTAATACTTCATTGCTTTGGGCTACAAGAGCATGAGAGCTCAGGGCAGGGCAGGGCAGGGCAGGGCAGGGCAGGGCAGGGCAGGGCAGGGCAGGGCAGGGCAGGGCAGGGCAGGGCAGGGCAGGGCAAGGAAGAGAAGAGAAAATTTTAATGAAATCCTTACCTTTAGAATACTGTTCTTGGACAACATTATTAAGAGTTCCTAGTGCAAACTCTGCCATCCATCGATGAGTATTCGAATTATCCTGCACTTTTGAATCGGAATCTTCGCACTGACAACGAGTCAGAGGCATCAATGGCAGATCCCCACATGTTCGATTAGCTGGGATCTTTGAGAAAACACCACTGACTTTATAATCAGTCGAGAACTTTATTTCCTCGTCGTGTAAAGACATTAAAGCTCTGTTGATGTCAAGGGTTGTTAAGATTCGTTTTTGGTTTGCGACCAAGGCTTCCATTCGTTGTTTCCCCAGTAAACCTGCGACGTAGTGCGGCACTATCATGAAGAGAAGGGGATGGTAAAGTTCACGTTTTCCTTCGTCGGTTTGTCCGTAACTTGTTCGTGTGTGACCGTGATCAGAGAGAATTATCGTAAAGGAATTGGGGTCCCTGAAAAAGCAACAGGTAAGATTTGGTCAGACACACACTGAGCGCATATGAGCACATGTAAATGGAGCCCTAAGGTTTTTCTTCCGACTTCTATTCTCTCCTCTTCCCTTCCCTATATCCTTCTCTTCCCTTTCCTTCTTTTCTCTCTCATATTCTCTCCCCTCTTCTCTCCTCTTCTTGTCTACTCTTCTGATCTCTTTACTTCCCCTCTCTTTTCCCCTTGTTTCCAGTGGTTGGTTCAGGGTTCAATAGCATTATTCGCTTTGGCTTGGTTAAAACAAATGCTGTGCCATGTAGTTGATGTTTGGCCTCAGAAAGCTCCAGCAAAGAAAATATATTTCGTTCAATAGACCCTCTTAGCTTGGGCGTAATGTTTTCCCATGGCATTTCAGACCACGTGTCATCCTTTTGAGAATAAGATTCGTTTGAGTTGTGTCCATATTCATGCGCTTACTCATATGCAACCGTTAAACAAACAAATGATACTCTAGACAATAACGAGTGGTTAGAAGGGAATGGGCAAACATTACACCCAAGATAAAAGGGTCTATTCAACCAAGATTGCCCTAGATACCTCGCCATGTTCAGGATAAAATCTGCAAGTGCACCATCATCGTTCTGAATCCGAGTCCCCGTGGCAGTATGTCCGCTATTAAAGTGCTGATACAGCAACAAGGGTGCCGCATCTTTGTCTTTCTGTATTGCCTGGATCAATGTTTCAAGATAGCTCAGAAAATATTTGTTGTAGAACTGGCCATTCAGGCACACCTGTGATGGCCGATCGTAATGGTTGGTTAACCCATATTTTTTAATAACCTCACAACTGAAGTGTGTTATGCCAATGTGATCCAGGTTGTGCTTTTTGACAGTATCTTTGAATATTTGAAACCTGTAGAAAGAAATGTTACCAAACGTTTAGAGTGGCGCCTGTCGGCTTACATGGAATTGTTTGAACAGAAACAGAATTGGGCTCTCATTACGGTAAATTAATGACTGGACTCTCCTTCCCTTCCCTCCCATCCCACATATTATATACCTCTTGACCATTTGAGAATATACTTTTTAGTATGAAATGTGTATATGATCGTACCATACTGTGAAATACTCAGAAAAAAAGTCTGAGCCCCAGATGGGAATTTTTTTTTCTTCTGAGTATTTCACAGTATGGTACGATCATATACACATTTCATTCCATCATCATACGCATACCATGTTTATCGTAAAATATAGTATAATACATATTGCTGGTTTGCAATCATCCTCAAGAGAATAAAATAACAAAAGACATGGCGACCATGTTGGATGATATAACAAAAGAGATATAACAAATTCATCCAACATGGCGGCTATGAAAACTATCAATAATAAATAAATGATTAATGACAAACCTCTCTGCTCCCCTAGCCCTCCAGTTCTGGAGCCCCCTCCCCCGCTCTCCCCTCGCATTTTTTTTTTTTACCTTTTTTCGCTTATTTCACCGTTGGTTCTTATCAGGTTATTGAGCATGATTCCCCATGAGTCATGCCAGCAAAGATCTTCTTGGAACATTGTCTGGTAGCCATATTTCTTGAACTCGTTGTTCAAGACGTGTATTCCAAGAGGCTCAAGTGAAATGCTAGAACTGGAAAAATCCTCGTTCCCTGGATCGTAACAGATTATAGTTTAATTCTCTAATTTCCCATATCCCATAGATGTTACTCAGATTTTTGTAGACTAAAAACGACTCATCGCACAACTACTACCCAGGCCATGTCTGGTGGCATAATAATAATAATAATAATAATAATAATCCAAAATTTCTTTGTTGGTTGGTATCATAATTCAAACATAAATTGTATCCTCAACCATAAATTGACATTTATTTTGCCAAGCTTTCGGGCTTAATTGCCCATCCTCAGGGCTAAATGTAACAAACAACTGTCGTTGTTTGTTACATTTAGCCCTGAGGATGGGCAATTAAGCCCGAAAGCTTGGCAAAATAAATGTCAATTTATGGTTGAGGATACAATTTATGTTTGAATAATAATAATAATAATAATAATAATAATAATATCTGGTTTATTAATTCCTCTTGCAGTATGAACTGAATTACAGGAAGTTGCGCAATATACACATTATTATAATCATAATATTGGAAATTACTTATTATATTAAATATTAAATATTAGTATGGCAAAATATTATGTGCGTGGGTAAAGAATTACTGATATTTCACCGTTACAAAGTTTTTGAAACGTTCGGTTCGTACGATTGGCTGATGCTCGGTCCTACCAGAACGTAATGAAAGAGAAAAGGTCGAACGGACCACCCTTCCGTGAATCAGTGGGTAAATCATACCACGGGGATTCCGACTCACCTTAAAATTTAAAAAAAATATTCTTACCTTGTATGATTCCAGAAAACAGCGGCCGAATGTTGTCAAACGTATGCATACTGAGACTCTGGAACAGCTCGAAGTCCAGAACAGTAGCTTCTATAGAATCATCGTAAATAACCTTACGCATCGCCGCTACCGATTCCCTCATGACCCGGTAAAAATGTGGACGAGATACACAATCCAGGACGATTATATTTACATTCATTTTCTTTTTTTCGTCAACTGTTTTGTTTCTTTTAATTTTTGGCGGGAAAATGAGCGCTTGTAATATTGAGCCGCATTTGATGAATGAGAAAGTATGATTTTGGCTCATCTTTTTCTGTACGAATTCATTAACTTTTGACCCGTTGAAGGGCTTGATTGGTTGCCATTTTACGATGATTCCCATATTTTCATCCATTGCCGCGATGTTGACTTCGTTATTTTTACAGATCGATGCGTCACATTTCAATTTGTAGCCTTCATTTTCGGTTTTAACGAACGAACAAATGTCGGGGTAATGAGTTTCGTCGCATTTTCTTGACCCAATGTCTTGATCTGGTTTTCCAAAATAACTTGCTGCATTCTTGCAGTCTTCTTTGCTCGAGCTGTGAGATGAGACGTAAATATATCAGAGAATTCACTGAGATTTTCAGTTCCGGGGCCAACGTTAACTACATTTGGGTCTTTCAGCATTGTGTTGTGGGTGCCAATCAATATTTAGGAAGCCCTTTTCAACACAAGTGAGGAGAGTCCTGAGATGCACTTGGGTCCCAAGCATTGTATTGTTGGTGCCAATCAATATTTAGGAAGCCCTTGACAACACAAGTGAAGAGAGTCCTGAGATGCACTAGGGTCCTTCAGCATTGTGTTGTGGGTGCCAATCAATATTTAGAAAGCCCTTTTCAACACAAGTGAAGTGAGTCCTGAGATGCACTTGGGTCCCAAGCATTGTGTTGTGGGTGCCAATCAATATTTAGGAAGCCCTTTTCAACACAAGTGAAGTGAGTCCTGAGATGCACTTGGGTCCCAAGCATTGTGTTGTGGGTGCCAATCAATATTTAGGAAGCCCAATTTAACACAAGTGAAGAGAGTCCTGAGATGCACTAGGGTCCTTCAGCATTGTGTTGTGGGTGCCAATCAATATTTAGCAAGCCCTTGACAACACAAGTGAAGTGAGTCGCCCTCGAATCAAGGGAGAGACCTAACAAACTCTACTCACTTGCGATGAAAGCATGTCTTGAGTACTAAGCAATATACCTTTCATTAATTATCATTTTCAATAGACATTTACAATATGTTTACACCTATTTCAATACAAAGGTTGTCGGAACCAAAGCAGATAGGAGATAGAAGATAGGGTTTTCTTAAGCGCGAAAAGAATTATAGCATGCAGCTGAAGAAGACTACCAGCAACAATAAATATCTCAACACTAAAATCCGCGTTCTTGACGAGAATAGCAAGGACGAAACACAGTCATGCCAACTTTTCTTGGATCTTGGAATATATTTTAGCCATCACTCCCCGTACCGGGCTCTTCGGTGAGGTTCACTCCACACCCACTACCACTACATTCACTACTTACAACACAAAACACTCGACTCACATGTTAAGTAAAAAACATTTCGAAGGGCGGAAAGCCGGAGAACCCGGAAAAAAACCTTGTGCCAAGGGAGAGAACAACACATCACAAACTCTGTCAACTCACATATGCGTTTCAGTCGAGGCTCCAACGCGCGACCCCAGGCTTGAACTCCACAGTGAGAGACATCACCGTAGCAGCGCATCCCACTCATAGAAAAATGACCTAATCTCCTATCTCCAGCCTATTTTCTTTCACCTTTGGCTCCGATGTTTCCCGAAATAGGCGTATACTACTTACATATGTATTTGACAGCTCAAATTGGCTTCATTAACATTTGCCTCTAACGGGGCTTTCCGTAGGCCAAGGTAGGGACAAGGTAAGAGACTTGGGTATGTTCCATTTGGGTTGTTATGCAAGAAGTCATCTGTTAAAAACGATTCAATTGAATGGGTAACCTTTAGAGTATGTCGTGTGTTGAACCGCAGATCTGAGCAAAACGAAAAAATACAACAGAATTTAGGGAACCAACACAGCCTAATTTATCACTAGATACCAAATATATAGGAGCCATTTCAGCCTAATCTGAAAAAATAGTGATTCTTTTATGCTAGTTTTTACTGCACTGTTCGACAAATAAATTAAAGAAACAGTGGTAAAGGTAAAACCAATATGTTACTTCAATACCATTGGGAATGGTTGCCCAATAGACCTTTTTCGAGATGCGCGAGCGCTTTCAAAATGATCGCAGGCGCAGACATGAAAAAGAGGCATTTTCGGGTAAGATCACGCGCGCTATTGACTCTGCCCGAAAATGCCTCGAGGAATGTTACGCTAGACAATTTCTCGTGCACTTGTCTCAAAATTGAAAAAAAAAAGTAGTATACTCACTTCCCACAAAATGTTGGATAAAAGATGTGCCTCTTATGGAAGTAGTAGCCATAAGAAAAACAATAAGAATAGTTCCTACGCAAACAAGGACTAGGAAGATATTCTAGACCGAGTGAAAAAGAAAAAAGAGTTAGTCATAACATAGAGGCTTTGCACCATCCCGTGTTGGCAGCCATGACAGGAGGCAGGAACAACTGAACTGTTCTAATCTGATTTACATGAGAAAAAAATCAATTTCCCAGGGGAAAAGCCTCTGTTGCTGTGCCACCTGTCACGGCTGCAATGAAAATGAATACTGACATAAGTCTTACCAACATTCGAAATTGCTTGGCCATGGCTAAGATTTTCTCACTCAAACCAACCTCTGTAACAAATCGTTCGTTTCTGTTGGAAACAAAATAAAAACATATCAGTGAAAGAATATTTCACTATTATTTGCTGAATTTATATCATTTCCATCGCTGAGTGGAGGAGGGTCGGCGTTTTACTCTCCTCTTTTACCAGGATCCCCATTGATATCAGCAATGCTGAAGGGGCAAACTCCTGGCTAAATATTGGTAAATAAATAATAAGTAAAAATCTTCTCGTGGACACGCGCTTCAGATAAGGCAGAATAGCTTTTATTCACGATAGACGCCATGATAGTTTTCGCATTGTAAAGCGGAAGTCACGTGGTTGGTGAGGAGGTAAAGAACCACCAAATCAGGAGCTTGCAGCTCCATGCTTTATTAATATAATTGCCACCGAGTCAGCCGGCAATACTCGGACGCGAGGTAAACGAGGCGGCAACATACACAAGTGAAAAACGCACTGCGCATGCTCGGAAGTCCGGCAGAAAATTCATAGACGAGTCGTGTTTACGAAGAAAAAAATTGGAGATTTTGATGTCTTGTATTATGCGAATTTCTCTTGTATTATTTGACCAGGGAAAGAAAACAACTAATGTAATGTGTCAGGAAAAAATAAGCACTAACTTTCCACGAACAGCCTTAACTTTAGAGATTTACTAAACGCCGGTAAATCTCCAATGGTTTTCTTTGTAAACACGACGAACTTCCGAGCATGCGCAGTGCGTTTTTCACTCGTGTCGCGGCAATATCATAGAGCCGATGCGCGAGTTAGGTACGACGGTGTTTCGATGTCTGAAAATCAACTCAAACTTTTGTGTAGGTTACATCAAAGACCTGGTCTTCAAGCAAGGTAAAAAAATCATTTGTTTATGTTTTTCCTGCGAATTCCTTTTTGCTTTCTACATATTTAATAGAGGGGGCTCTATTAATTATGGTTTGCTGTTGTAATTTGGTCCGACGGTTTCGACAGATTTTAGTCTGATAACACATTCGTTTGCATCTGGAAAAAAATTATAAGCTTAGGTAATCCAGGACTAAACTGGAATAATAAATTAAAAGTAATTAAATGGCTTATGTAAACTTATGTTATTTCTCTCTCACCTAATTGCAATAACGTTGTCATACAAACAAAACTAAAAACAAACAGGAATCAAATTATTTCACTGTTTTGAAGGTACATAAGCTTAATAACTTAAATGTCGGCTCACTCTAAGCTTATGTACCTTCAAAACAGTGAAATTATTGCAGCTTATATTCTATCAATCTAGGGGACTTTAGAATCAAAATACAAAAATAATCCTATTTGTTATTTTATATTATCTAACTACGTTCTTGCAATTAGGTGTTCATTTCTTCTATTAAGCTTATAATAGACAGCTGAGTATATTTTAAGCCAGTTGTCTTAACAACTCACAACCTTGTTAAGCTGTTCAAAATCTCATAATACTAAAATAACTCAAAAACTGGACGGTAATTGTTTTTTAAACTTTGCATGTGGCTTTTATTTAAGGGTAAGTGCTACAAAAATCTAAAAAATTATGTAATGGGGAACGTCTTAATGTAAACTTCATCGATTCACCCGTTCAAAAACTCTTTCCAGCCTTTGTAACTTGTTTAACTATTTTTCAATTGCAATTAATTTAGTTTTGCAAAAAACAAATTGAAAAATATCAAGCAGCATTTGGCATCAATAGCACCTCCTTTTGCAAGAACAGGTCACGTAACCCTACCCCCTTAAACCAAGCAGCTGTGTCAAAATGAACATCAGAAATGAAAAGAGCACCTCGATATTAGTAAGAAGGCAAAGTTTTAGCTCATAATGTTGGCT
Organism: Anthopleura xanthogrammica; assembly: GCA_964019055.1. Classification (NCBI taxonomy): domain Eukaryota; kingdom Metazoa; phylum Cnidaria; class Anthozoa; order Actiniaria; family Actiniidae; genus Anthopleura; species Anthopleura xanthogrammica. The sequence continues at coordinate 2,261,851 of OZ025222.1, read as the reverse complement.
ATATGAGAAATGGCATTAAATATAAAATTAAATATCTTATAAGGATTTGTATGGGGAAAGTGCTCTGGATGGCAAGCTTTGCTATCCAGAGCATATTTTCCATACAAATCCTTATAAAATATTTAATTTTATATTTAATGCCTTTTCCCTCGTGTTACATTTTATGAGCTTGATTTAAGAGGGGTAGGGTCATGTGACCTGTTGTTGCAAAAGGTCTATTAGTTGAGATGTTGGCACAAGCACAGCTATCTGGACCAATCAGCATTGGCCTAGAAACAGTTGTTACCAGAGCAATTTAAAAAAATATATTTTTATTCAATTCACAACTATGCCAAGTACAAATGTTAACTACTGAAATCTACATATCCTTCTAGTACATAGTTTGGAACAATTTACCAAACTTAATGTACTAGAAACTTCAGTAAATTTAAGTCTTGTTTAAGAAAAAAATGAATATTTATTAACTGCAAGTATCCAATTGAGATGTTATTTAATGTAGACAAAGTTGACAAGAATAGAGAAGATTTAGTAGCAGAGAACTTTTATGCATTTATTTATATTTATAAGATACTCTTTATATGCTTTTAGGCTAGTTTTTGTACAATTTTTTGATATATACATACATAAATTATATATCTATAATCTTTTTAGATTTTACTATTATTTATTTGATCTGTTGGTGATCAGCACGAAGGGATAACCTCAAGATTCACCATCTCAAATATATTTTGTAATTTGAATAAAGTATTATGAAAATTATAACTAGATAAATGGATAAAAGAGAAAAAACAAGAAAAGAAAGTTCATAAGTTATATATTACACCATATGATTTAGTTATACATAAATTGCAGTGAGGACACTCGAACAATGAACACTTTTTTAATATTTTTTAATCGTCTAATCAGAAGCCAGATGAGGCTCCAACATAATGCTTAGGCTAGCTAACTAAACATACTGTTGGAGCCTTGTTATGAATTTGGTTTCCAAATGGTTGATTTATAGAAATATAAAAAAAAATTTAAGTGTTCATGGTTTGAGCATCCACACTGTAAATTGAGGCATGGTCCCTCATATGACAAACTCTGGGACCATGGCTGGATCGCATTGACAGGGGCGGACGGAGTGGGGTGAACTTGGTGACTTTTCACCCCCCTTTTTTGCAGTCATGTATTTAGTAATTCAAGTCTTCGTCGGAATATTTATTAATAGTTACATTGGCTTAACAATGCAAGTATTTTATATAACACTCGTTGTTAATGTATTATGAGTCATATATTTGAATCTTTGCGCATGCGTTGACTAGATCAGGAATTTTTCTTATGATTTGTGACGTAATTAAGACGGTTTGCAAATACCGTCATTATTACCGCTCTAGACCAACTAAAGTGAATTAGGATAAAGCACCATGCAATGAATGAATGCTGGTTCAATTCAATAATAATTATTTATTATATTTTAGTGCATTCCATCGGAAACAATATACTAGCTATGTATAGAGAACAAATCACTATATATTTACTTTTTATTTCAAATTAATGAGAACCAATCTTTGGTCTTGAAATGCACTATTCAGTATTCAGTATTCAGTATTCAACGTTTTTTGAAATATCTGTATACAGGACTCTCTGGAAGAGCATATGTAAAATGAAGAAATTATCATGTTTAAATAAAGTTTTACTAATTTTACTAATACTACATTTGCTTTTTTCAAAAGTAGAGTTAAGTCTTTATTCTTGAGTTTACAAAATGTATAATAAAACAATTATTGAATTCAGTTTTCACATGATATTGTAAGTTATCAAGACCTCGGCCGATTTATCCACCTCAGCCTATACTACGGCTTCGGCAGATAACATGGCCTTGGTCTTGATAATAAACAATATCAAGCTCAACCTCATCCAATAATTGTTTATTATCAATACCAAGGCCGATAAAGGATAAAATGGTTGAGCTCTTGATATTTACGATATCATGCAAAAACCAAATTCAATCATTGTTTTATTATACATTTTGTCAACTACCGGTAAGAGTAAAGCACAGCAGCAACCTAAGCTAAGCTACCTGACTTCTGTGTGCTGCTGGAAACTGTACTGATAATAAATGTTTTCGCAATTTGTTAGGCGAAAAGGAAATATTATTAAAAAATAAAACAGGAAACAGCGTTATTATTATTATCAAGCTAGCTTGCAGTTAGAAAAAATAGGAAAAATAGGAGGTTTAATTTCTTAAAAAAAAGAGGGGTAAATAGGAATCAGTTGGAAAAATAGGAAAAAATAGAAACTTGACACCCTGAAATGTATTGTCTGATAATAATATGATAATAATATGAGTTCACTCAAGATCACAATGGGAATGGAAATATGTTTGCTATTTTTTTCGAAAGCAGAATTAAATCTTTATTCTTAGTTTACCAAATGTATAATAAAACAATTATTAAATTCGGTTTTCACATGATATTGTAAATATCAAGGCCTCTAATATCTAATGGTCCACGTACAATAAGTATGTTAAGTACAATAAGTATGTTACTGATTAATTTCGAGTGGTGTTCGTATAGCTAGCTACATGCTTCAGCGACAAAGTTTAGTCTCCTGGCTAAAGTCGACAAACAAATAGACAAAAATAATGAGTAGAAGTTTTGAAACTTGGGAGAAATACCTCAAAGTGTTCACGGTTCGAGTGTCTTCACTGTAAGGCAGCATTCGCATTACATTATCACAAACACATCACGGTAGATAACCACGTTATTACGGAGAAAATTAATCATGAAACAAACGTCATAGTACTCAACCTACAGCTTCGGCAGCTAACACGACCTTTGTCTTGATAAAAATAAAAACAACCCAGATAGTTGTGTATCGTAATATTCAATATTATTATACATTTTACTCACTATCTCGCTTCTGATTTGCCAAGAGCCCTCAGCTAATCCCTGATAACGTGTGAACTCGACATGATAAATGTATTATCTGTAGGTTTTACAGATAATACATTTATCATGTCGAGTTCAAAGGTCACAATTATGAAAATGGACATACGTTTGCTATTTTTTCGAAAGCAGAATTAAATCTTTATTCTTATTTTACAAAATGTATAATAAAACAATTATTGGATGAGGTTGAGCATGATATCGTAAATTATCAAGACCAAGGTCGTGTTATCTGCCGAGGTCTTGATATTTACGATATCATGCTCAACCTCATCCAATAATTGTCTAATATTAATAATCGGCACTCTACTTCGGCTTTCCTAATCCGTGACACGTACGATCACGTATTTTCTAAATATCTGTATTATGATTCTCTGGAGTCCAGAAGTAGTTAGTTTACGAAAACAGAACTTATGCTTTGTTTGGCAGAACATTGCTTAATGATTTCTGTAGCTATATTTCTTGGTCTAGCAAAAAAACCAGTTGATGAAACTGAGACAAGAATGGTTTTAATGGAACAGTTCAAACCAACTATACACCTACCAACTATGAACGTGCGAATTAGAGAACTGAGCCTGAGAAATTTTCAAATGGTTCAGACAATTCCAGTTGGTTCGTGCCAACCGGGACGGCTGGACAAGCTCGAAAGGTGTTCCACTTTTTTCGGTTGGAAGTTCCGAAAAAGTGACAGACATTTGTATTCCAACCGATATTACGGGTTTTTCTGGACAAATGAAAAGCACCCCATATCATGAGAACTTTGTAATACCGTCTGCATTCTAGTTTGCTATTGTCGTTTGAAGCAACTCTAGAATTCCATTCGAATGATTCCAGAAGGAATGACTTGATGCTTGATTTATCATGAAAAGATGCTTTTAAGCGTGATGGGTGTATATGTAGTCGAATACTGTATTTCATAAAAGCTAAGACAATATACGTGGTTTGGTTACATTAGTATGCAAAATAAAGCGCGCTCACACTCAATCCAAGCGTTTGAAATGTCTGATCGCAGTTATTCTAGCCATGACCGAACTAAATATAGCAACATTTTAAGACTTGGTCTTGCTCAATAAGGTCTAGAGTATATAACGAAGGATATCAGTAAGGAAGGCTTACTTACTTATAGACTGATCCTGTTCCTCAATTTAGTGTTGTTGATCAAGTTTTCTTTCTCTAAAGCCTTCAAACCAAATCTCCAATTCAGTAGAGAACTATTTTGCTCGAGACTCCAATCTTTCCGTGAATGAAAGGAAGCCCAAATGGTCTGATGTTACTGTCACGCCCTCGTATGATGTCAGTCAATATTATCGGTTGCTGATTTTTCCCCTGAATTGTCCCAAAATAAATTCATGTTTGGGTATAATAATATAACAGATAAATAGTGAGGATAGAGGCAATAAGCCATATAAAGCCAGAAACCTTTTTACAAATTCAAGGGAGCACAGCCGAAAGCAAGGTCAAAGTCACGATGTCGGATATGTCACAAGTTCATTGTTGCACTCACCACGCCGAAAACCTAAAACGAAAGCTTGATAACGAAGAACGTAAACAGCTCATTCCAAATATGGAAAGGCAGCACAAAATCGAAACTCGAAATTCATTCGGAAACTGTTCGTGGGTCTTCGTGAGCACTCGGCTGCGTTACTACTACTAGAAGGTTCTTTCACACAACTTAACCTGTGACGCATAAAATTTATGTGTCGAAGAATAATTAAAGAAGACGAAATAGGAAAAGCTTTGGGGACAGGTGGATTTAGCGCTAAATCCAAGGACCCCATAAAAGACTTTTAACATAAATGAGCGAGAGTAGTTATAGCAACTGAAAACGCATTTAACGGCATGGTACTATTGACAGCATGCTTTATACGTGCGTGACGTCAGTTATTATTTATTCACAAACTTAGCTACTAGAGCAGAACTTCAAGACTGCGCGCGGGAGTCAGAAGAATTAAAGATTGTACTAACTCTACAGTTTTCTATGCTGCTTACTAATTTTGCTTTAAAAAAATTGTTTTAAAAAATTGTTTTAGAAAATTATCATCTTCAGTTGAAATTTAATTGATATCCTCGTCTTATAATCGATAATCTCATCTTACAATCGATAATCTCAACTTCTAATCGATATTCTCATATAGTGATTCTTTTTCTCGTATAATATTTTTTTATTCGAATTTTCGTATAGTCGTTTTATTCTCATATAGTGATTTTTTTTCTCGTATAATATTTTTTTATTCGAATCTCGTATAGTCGTTTTATTCTCATATAGTGATTCTTTTTCTCGTATAATAATTTTTTATTCGAATTCTCGTATAGTCGTTTTTATTCTCATATAGTGATTTCTTTTCTCGTATAATGATTATTTTAATTCATTTTTATATTCATATAGTGGTTTCTGTTCTCGTATAGTGATTCTTTATTCTCAATATGCATCTAGAATTCCATTCGAATGATTCCAGAAGGAATGACTTGATGCTTGGTTTATCATGAAAAGATGCTTTTAAGCGTGATGGGTGTATATGTAGTCGAATACTGTATTTCATAAAAGCTAAGACAATATACGTGGTTTGGTTACATTAGTATGCAAAATAAAGCGCGCTCACACTCAATCCAAGCGTTTGAAATGTCTGATCGCAATTATTCTAGCCATGACCGAACTAAATATAGCAACATTTTAAGACTTGGTCTTGCTCAATAAGGTCTAGAGTATATAACGAAGGATATCAGTAAGGAAGGCTTACTTACTTTTAGACTGATCCTGTTCCTCAATTTAATGTTGTTAATCAAGTTTTCTTTCTCTAAAGCCTTCAAACCAAATCTCCAATTCTGTAGAGAACAGGCATTTTGCTCGAGACTCCAATCCGTCCGTGAATGTAAGGAAGCCCAAATGGTCTGATGTTACTGTTTCATGTATGGTATATAACAGATGAATAGTGAGGATAGAGGCAAAATATAAGCCACATAAAGCCCGAAACCTTATTACTGGGTTGCCATGGTGGCAAACCAGTCTTAAAATGGGAAAATGCTATCCCCGGGCGTGAAGCCGGGCCGAAAAACAATATTACAAACCAGCGGTATTTCTATTCTAATTACCATATAATACACAGGGCACCCATGTAGTAATATGCATTTTTCGACAATTTCCGAATGACTTGTGTTCGTCGTTGATTCCGACGAAGGTTCGGCACGGCAGTCTGAATTTTTCTTAAATTCTGGAAAACGGCTAACTTATAACAATTCAAACCATTCAATCTCCGTGAGCCGAAAGCTCGACAAAATTCAATTAAATTGAAAGGTTGAAGTAACATATAGTTATTATGAGTCAAAAACCAGCCTACAAACAACTATTTGATTTCATTCAATCTTTGTTAAGAAATGTCAAGCGCTTTTCGTGAGCTTAATGGAATTGAAATTGAGCAATTTCTCGAACCTCGGCACAGAATACGAAACACTCATTTGAGACACATTTGAGGGACTCAACACTCAATTTGCGAATCAAGAAATACTTCAACATTCTACTATTCACTTTATTTAGAATCAGTTCTAAGTGTCTCAAATGAGTGTTTCATATTCTGTGCCGAGGTTCGAGAAATTGATGTTAAAAGCTGGTCAAAATGTTATGTACTCACGAGTCGTAGCCGAGTGGGTACATAACTTATTTTGACCAAGTTTTGACGTTATATCGTGGTAAATAAGAGGACATACCACGCAAAACTATCGGAAATTTGTTTTTTACCAAAACAAAGTCAAATAAAAGATCCAAAAACGAAGAAAAAGTTTGAAAGAAAAAACCGTCTGGAGCGCGCGCTGGTTCATTCTATCGGTATGTCCTCTTTTTTACCACGGCTCTCGACCAATCAGCGCGCGAGAAATTTCACAGTTACATGGTAAAAAAATAACAACGTTTATACACCTTTCTTTCCGTATTGTCGCCCGTATGATCGTACTCTAGCCTGCGTAACTTTCTTCTTTATAGTTGTAATTGTATATTAGTAAGTTCCTGTTAGTTGCCAAAACATTTTTTCTCTGCAGTTTCTCTCTTTTTTTAATATATTTTAATTAATTATTTTTTGAGAACCGTAAGTTAGATAATTCTTGTATAGTTCCATGCGTTTTATCTCTGCATAAAATCTCCAATTCAAATCACTAGTCAAAGTAAGACAGTGGTGGAGTAAGGAATTCCTACCAACAGCCACACCGACCAAGGAGAGTCTTTTTTATCAACTTCTGCCATATAGTTTGTGCTAGAACGATCAATACACTTAACTTGTAACTAGCTTCAAAGAAATCGTGTGTTTTACAATAACCTTCCAACCATTACAACCTCTTACGATATACAGAGACAAGCCAGTAATACTAGTCTACGTACAAAGAAATATCCTTTTTTTATTCCTTTTAAGTTCTAGAAAATGTCTTAAATTTTATAGAAAACAACCACCTTACCTTTGTCCTTGCTTCATAGTTTTCTCTTTTGTTTGGTTTCTGAGATATTTTTAACTCGTACATGGATCTATCAGTCACCAATTTTCACAAATATTTCAAGAGAATCAATGAAATACCATGTTTTCTCCTTCCAGTCAAAAGCAGAAAGGATTTGACAGCCACCGTAACACTATTCTTGTGGACCATTGATAACTACTTAATTAGCAGCTGGTAAGTATCAAACTACAGGAATTTTTTAATGAAAAACATTTTTTCCATTTTCCGAGAATTTTTTTTTTTTTTTGAATTTTATTCCGTTTCGTGTTTTGTGTTTTGTGCCATCGACCATATGTAGTCTTGTGTTTGAAAAATATTCTTTCATTCTTGTTTGTCTATTATTATTATATATTTATGTCGTAAATAGCGGTTAAGAATTCCATCTTGACATTGATTTTCATGCATGGCTGGGACTAATATTTAACCATGAATGAAACAGCAGGTAGGTTTATCAAGTAACAGTCAGAGCACTAGCACTAGCCTTCTTTTTAAATCACAGTATTTACCTATTTCAAAGCGATAGAAGATGGGTCACTTTTAGATCCAAGAGGGTCTATAGATGGACCTCAAATTTCAGGCATTTTGTCAGTTAATTTTCGCGCGCTTTTTGTCACTTGTCACGCCAGTTAAAACCCTATTCAGACTTCCATCCAAGGCTAACTAGAATGACATGTGCTTTTTCTTATTATTCTCTTCAAGAATAGCACCGAGGGGTTAGAGTTAAGATATATATATCATGCAGTGTACGTTGTTTGTAAGGCCCTATCTGCAGTGCCACGAGGCGCGAGGAACATAGGTAACAGGTACGTTGCTTTTGTAGCCGAGAGAAAAATCTTCGAGCTCTCCTCCGGCCCTCGTGTGTACAAAACTCGGACCTGCAAATAAAAGTGGAGTTGTAACCGTTTTAAAGAAGGAATTAAATTGACAAACATATTAGAATGATATTTTAACAGTTTATTTAGCTAGTTATCCTCTCTTTTGCTTAGCTGATTAGTAGATCTTAACAAATGTAATTGTGTTTAAACGGTTTAATTAGTTTTGGCGCTAACGCAGACACTCACTTGAATACTGTTTGGGTTGCCTGTGGTAGATAGACTCCTCCCCAGGCAATAATTTTATTGCGTTATGTTTGGAAGCGTCCGACTGGGACCGAATTTTTTACATCTAAGCGAGGTTTGGATTCTAACAGGCAGCCTTCACTTCACTTCATTTATTTTGCATATTTTTTACACAATTAATCTTACATTTGTGGATTAAATTTTTACAATTGTATTCACAATTTTAGAGTGCGAATCGAAAAACCGTGAGCACCTAGAAATATTTCAAGAATGTTTCTTAACCAATCACAAGCGTTATCGGTTATCTTTCCATCATCTTGTGGTTAAGGAGTCATTTCTGATTGGCCAAAGAACAATAGAACATTCCTGGAATATTTCTAGGTGCCCACGGTTTTTCGATTCGCACTGTAAATTAAAAAAAAAAAAAACTTTCTTTTTATTTCTGCCTAGAGCCTTAATAAACTGGGAAGTTTTCTAGTTAGGCTCTAGCCGTTGGAAAATGATTTTGAGTAATGGTGATATTGTAAATAATCAGTTTAGAAATAGAAGTATACAACAACAACAAAATTAGTAAATATATATTTATATATTTATATAGTATATGCTCCTTTCCGTAGTCTTCCCACAATCCCTTATGATCCCGAGCTCGAGGTCAGGGTAAAATTTGCATATTTTTTATACATTTTTATGCAAATTTTACTCTGACCTCGAGCTTGCGCTGGGATCATATATAAGGGATTGTGGGAAGACTACGGAAAGGAGCATAGAAAATACAAATACTGTAAGGTAGGAGTATGCATAGAAACAAATTGTAAAGTAAGTTAAGTAAATAATTTAAATAAATTAGCACTACAATATATTAGGATTAACTTAAATCCTTATATGGGATAAGGATTTAAGTTAATGTTTTTGGTCTCTAAAGGACGTTCGTGGGCATTGTTTCTGTGCATCCTTTCTGAGCGTGCAGCGGGCTTTTCAAATGAGCGAGGAACGCCTGGTCTATTTTAACTACATAATAAAAATCGATCATTCTTCAATTTCTTTTAAATATATGCTGCTAATTTTTAGCGTACAGTGATATCTGGCATTTTCCTTTCAAATAAAGTCATAGCATTGTACGAAAAAAAGTGCCCAGTCTCCGTGCGCTATTCAAAATGGCGGATAGGGTAACTATGGGAGTTAAGATACAAAATAAAAAATTAAATGTTTCACTCAACATTTTGCTTCAAAATTTACTTCAGGTCTTCAGCAGGTTAAGTTTCAGCGCGATTTGATCATGAGGCATTTTAGTGTGTTTTTTTTTTTTTTTAATCCGGCTATTTTCTTAGAACTCTACTTACTCACTTACTCAATAGATAATGTGCATCAAAGCTCACAAAGCACTCTGGCCCCGGGGGGAAAGTGAGACCTGTAAAAATGGAACCAAGAAATCAAAGGAACTATCAGAAAGAATTACTCTTTTATTTTCGTCTGTTGAAATACATTCATTTCAATAGAAAATGTAGAAGGCAAAACTGTAAGGACTCACTTTCCCATCATGCTTTGTGCTAGAAATTCGAGATCATGCACATTGGCTATTATATTATTCATTTTTTTGTTTATCTATCAGTCAGCTAGCTACCGATAGAGCATTTTGAGTCCAGGTCTATCAAACAAACTAAAACTCTTGCTATTCGCAATCGATGGCTCAATATTGACCACAGGACTACTTTTGCGAATTCTCTTTGTGCAATCAGTTCGATCAAGAAACTTTTTCACTTCACGTCTAATGTCCGGTACTCTGTAGCAAAACAGAATCGGGTTTAAGGTTGAGTTCAAATAGACGATAGTTGCACCCGACTCGTATGCGATTTTCACTGCTGCACTGTATCCGACGATTACCCGCGTCACCATTGCGCAGAAGAATGGAACGTAGCATAGCAACAGCAGTACAAGCACGTACATGGCGGTAACAGCAGATTTTCTGTACCGCTTAAAATTTATGGTCTCGCCTGGTATATTCCCGCCAAAGCGGGATACCTGTGCCTGAATTTGGTCCTGGATTTGACTGCGATGCTTTTGAAGGATCCTGAAAATTTTCCAATAAGCTGTGACTGTGATGATCAAATTCAAAACCAGAATAGGTGCGGGGACGAATGTCCAATATTTATCTGACTCCATTACGAAGAGAGACATTATAATCAAAATTGCAGCAATCCAAAACAAGGTTGCGGTCAAGATAACCTTACGAACGGTGACGACAACAGTGTAGCGAAGATGAAGATGAAGAGCAAGGAATCTCTCCACTGCTAAAGCAGTTATAGTAAGCATTGATACTCCTGCGCAAATCCACCCAACAACCCAATGTATCACCCTAGCAACACAGGACGCACGCTTCAGCACCAGTATCTCAGCAACTTTATACGTGACATAAGCAGGCTGGGTGATGCAACCAATCACTAAATCCGACAACGCGAGGCATCCAAGAAAAACATTGGATGGCGTGTGTAGATGAGGATTGCGTAATATTATTAGTAGTAAGACTGTGTTCGATACGGTTGCAGTCAAGGCGAAAATAGAGTTCAGAATGCACGTGATTATTGCCGTGACGTACGTTGGTCCTTCGGGTATTTGCATGACTTCGGTGAGGAAAAAACACCGACCCATATCTGTTATATTTTCTACCATCGTGACATCAAGTTCTGTTATAAAAACACAATTATGTAAATTATTAAGTCACGTGGTTAAAAATTTACCAGAAAAAAAAGGCAAGGGCAATGTATTTTACTTCTATATGGGGGGAGTATAAAGCGTTTGATTGTGCGCCCTTTACCCCCCCCCCCCCCTCTCTCTCTCTCTCTCTCTCTCTCTCTCTCTCTCTCTCTCTCTCTCTCTCTCTCTCTCTCTCTCTCTTCCTCTCTCTCTTTCTCTCTCTCTTTCTCTCTTTCTCTCTGCCGCTTTGAGTGTTTCTTCAACTCTAATAAGTACCACTTCGGTCATGGAAGAGTGCCACAGGTTTGTTAGCCACTGGCTATACCCTCGAAAAATAAGGATTTTTAAAGTAAGCCTTATTTTTCACGATTAAAAAAAGGAAATAGGCTTAACAAACCAAGACGTAATTTAAAGAAGTGATCAATTACAAATCTTGTTAAGCGTTTTTGATTCTAATTACTGAAATAGGAAATTCTAGCACTTTCCACTAAAAACTTCCTTGACGTGCTAATCCATATTTAGCACTTTTGACGGCAAGTACCTGTATGGGTAGAACAATTATAGAAAACCCATGGGCTATTCTTCGTAAAAATTTCAATAAAAATTGAAAAAAACTAATAGTATAAAGTAACTTTCTAGTAAGTACTTTTTTCAATTCCAATAAGACAGGTGTTAAAATGGTTTTATTTCTGTTGAAAATGCGAGGTAATCTATTTGCAGCTGTTGTACAATGTTTACCAAAGTTTATGGACTTGGTTTTCGAAAATATTTTTGTTCATTTTTGTGAACAAAAGTGAAGAAAAAATTACAAATATACTTAAAGGATTTTCTCGATGTGTGTTCAGAGTTTATGGCGTTTGGCGTTGAATGTAAATAAAAGAAAATTTATCAAAGAGTGTGGCTTCATCCTTTGAGAATATTATTAAGAGACTACGAGGAAAATGTGAAAGAAAGATTAATGGAAATAAGAAAAATAATGTGTAGGTTGATTCATTCGGGTCGTGATTATGCATGAATGATGAGAATGTCGTTAAATCTTGTACAAAGGGAGAACCAAAGAAATATAAAAACGAGAGAGAAAAGGAAAGAAGGAAAAAGAAAGATAAGAAGATACGAATGAAGGAATGAAGGAATGAAGGGAATAAAGGAAGGAAGGAAGGATAAAAAGGGAAGGAAGGGAGGAAGGAAGGAAGGAAGGAATAACAAACGAACGAGGTACACGAGATCAAGAGGTAGCGACTTAACCACATATGAAGGCAAGCTTAATTTAAATAATTATCTACATCTGGCCCTGACACCTGTCCGTCATGTCTTCGATTCGATTCTTTGATCAAATTTCGGAGAGTAACTCATGGCAAATCGAAATTGAAAATTAGATCCTTGAAAAGTTTAGAAAATGGACAAAATGTCAGCCTCAAGCTGTCAGTAATTTTGTCTGCAATTTTAGCTGAAGACGAAGTTCAAACTCCAAGAACAAATTTTCTTTTTTTCCAAATGGTTGAAAACAGGAAAAAACTTGCGATTTATTGCTTATATTTGCATGTACAGAAGCTAACCTTCTTTACAATTTTGCACCACTTTAATTTTCAATTTCAACAGGTTCAAAACGAGAAAGAGGAATGTTTTCTGATGAAATATTTGCTTGTAGAAACAATTATATCAAATAATGTACCAATTAATGCTAATACTTACGACTTGTTAGTATATTATTATAATATTTTTTTTGTATATATATATTTTTTTGATAAAGTCTTGTTAGTATATTAAGTAAGTCCAGAATTTTACACTGATGGTGGCAGCAGGGCTGCTAAAACAGTGTCTGTTAAACTTGAAACTCTCGTGTTGTGTGTTAAAATTATAAGTCCAGAGTGACATATAGTCACAATCGAAGTCCGAAGGCAAAATAACTGTCCAGCTTTCTATAGCGACAAATAAATTAAATATTTGAGCATATTTTAGCAGATGTTAATTCTTTTGTAAGGAGTAACTGAATAAGTCTTAGAGAAGAGAAGTTTTATTTTTTCTCCACAGCTGCAATCTAAGAAAGGCCATGCATGAAAGATATACAATTTTGTTAAATGTCTCAAAAATAAGCTCGTATGTACTTTTTTTTAGAATTTAGGAAAAGGCCTGTTTCGCTTGCTTATTAGTGACTTTTAATTTACTATCTTCTCGAAGTGACAAGGAATTGAAAATTCTCACTTAATACTGAATAAAAACATGTCACTAATATGTTGTTCAAATCAAAGAAAAAGGCAAAGAGTAGCTGTCTGCATTCTGTATTTATTACACAAAACGAAACGTATTAGCTATATACAATAGGTAAAACATGTTGGTTTAGCCTGGTTTTGGCTTCTAAAAGACTCTCGTTATAATTTACCGCGATGACTCGAGCTGCAATTCACTATGCAAAGTAAAGAAAAGTATTCTGTATTTCTACCAAAAAAGATGCATTGGCTACAATAGGTTAAACATGTTGGTTTAGTCTGGTTTTGGCTTCTAAAACACTCTCGTTATAATTTACCGTGATGACTCGAGCTGCAATTCACTATGTAAAGTAAAGAAAAGTATTCTGTACTGATATAAAAAGATGTGTTGGCTACGATAGGCAAAACATCACTAATGTTGGTTTAGCCTGGTTTTGGCTTCTAAAAGGTTCTCGTTATAATTTACCGCGCTGACAAGAGCTGTAAGTCACTGCGATATACATTGATTCAGAAGTCCATTATTCAGATTACTGCACACCTTTTGAATAGTTCCTCACTTAGCAATATTTTCTGTTTATAAAAAAAATTACTCGTATCCATTGGGAATAAAATCCGGAGAATTATTTATCTTCGTTTTCTTTTGCAGTTATGTTCAAGTTATTTGCAAATATTTTTTGAAAAACATCATTATTTGAGTACACACAAAATATGGAAAGGCCATTTTTAAATGTTTACAAAGTCTAATCCCAACTGAATAATAAATTCTTATGATTCAGAGAATAGTTAAAGACTTTGTGTAAATTATATATTAAAGATTACTTCTTTTATTCTATAAGTGCGAATTTCATTTTTACATGAAAAATGAGAATTAACAATGATGATAGTAATAATAAAAAATATAATATTTTATTAAAACATTCTCGCACCTTCAAGGCGAATACAGCGGTATTTTTTACAATAAAATTATGAAACTAATAAGAAGAAAAGAAGAAAAAATATCTGGGTTAAATTTTTAGTTTTTTGAAGCGAAAAATAATTTAAACCTGTCATTTCCTAGATGAATTCGAAGCGGTTTCGATTTTCATAATGTTAAATAGCGTTTTAGTAGGTAAACATGAAAAAAATAAACAGGGTTCGGTGTTTTGACTTACCTCACGGCATCTATCATTGATCTTGGTGTTTCACGCACAATATATGGACTTCTGTATTGACGTCTTGAATTAAGACTATGACTTAAAACTGCCCAGATTTACATCTCTCGGGCTAGCAGAATCTTGATACAGCCACGAAATAACTGTACTATTGACAAAAGAAAGTAAAATTTAAAAGATAAGACCAAATATTTCACGAATAAATACATTCCTCCTACTGAATTTTCTCTTTTCCTAGTGGACAGAATTAACCAATCAACCAGCAGCACATCAATCACGTGACCTTGTCAATCTGGAGATCAATAGACTTTGGTCGGGTTCCTCTGTCATTAGCTAGTACAAAGAAATGAAAAGACTCGTGCAGCTGTTTGGGTTGGTGGTCAGTTAAATTAATAGAATGTGAAATATTATTGAAAAGTGAAAAAGTTCTAAAATTTCCTTGAAAGATCGAAAGAGGGTGCCAAAATTAAGTAGAGTCAAAAGTATGTTAAGTTTCAGTTATATATTCTGAATTGCATGGACTGATTAGAAAGAAAGAAAGAAAGAAAGAAAGAAAGAAAGAAAGAAAGAAAGAAAGAAAGAAAGAAAGAAAGAGAGAGAGAGAGAGAGAGAGAGAAAAAAAGAAAGAAAAAAATCGAATAAAAGAGACTGAGTGACAAAAGCATCGTCAAGTGTAGGTTGCACTTTCATATTCACAGCTACAGCTATCAAACCTAAGATCCTGTGAATCTTAGAAAGTCAATTTGCAAAATACTTGTCTCTAAACTTGGGACAGCATTATTTCCAAGAGGCCACGCACTTATGTTAATAATCATCGACTATTCACGCTACTTGAACTTCACCTTGCAGCTGGTCTCGCTTGCTTGTTTGAAGAAAAGACTCCGGAAATTGTCTCGCAATAGACCTTTCCCGAACTGTCTTGAGAGATAAATGGCAATGTCTTTAAGTCGAGTTTTGAATATTGGACAAAATACAGCAATCATATAGAACACACATCAAGTTCAACCTTGACTTGGAGCCGTTGTTTAATGGTCACTGAAGCGAATCTGTTGATGTGATTGCGAAAGTAAAACCGTACTTTTCTCAAAAAGCAACTAAATTGGGAGAGAAGTTTTGATAGGTTTGACGTGGCAATTTCTTGAGCATCGCCAATTCGGTTGCAACAAGTATTAGTACCAGTAGTGTAATGAAATAGATATAGAGAAGAGGGGGATGGAGAGAGAAGCACACAAGTATGTGGCTCAGTCCAGATCCATGCTGGGTCTGCGAGTCATATTCCTAGATCAGGAGCCCATTACTAGGAGCATCCATCTCCCATACTGGGTCTGTGAGACAGCTTATTCCCAGACAAGGAGCCCATTACTAGGAGCATCCATCTCCCATACTGGGTCTGTGGGACAGGATATTCCCAGATGAGGAGCCCATTATAACTAGGAGCATCCATCTCCCATACTGGGTCTGTGAGACAGCTTATTCCCAGATCAGGAGCCCATTATAACTAGGAGCATCCATCTACTATACTGGGTCTGTGCGTCAGCTTATTCCCAGATCAGGAGCCCATTATAACTAGGAGCATCCATCTACTATACTGGGTCTGTGAGACAGCTAGGTAGCCAGGTGTTTTCAGGGAGCAAGTTGTTAACAAACGTTCAGATATGAAATAGCAGAATGTCCAAAAGGATACTGTTTCATGGCGAGATTCAAAACAAAAAACGAATGTTCCGAGAATATAGTGTCGTTAGAAACATCCTTAAATATTCACTACTTTCTTATTTTCGACTTTGAAGGGCACTTTGCATATATTCAATAGCTTTTTATCCTTTACTCGAATAAGCAAATTGTCATCAATTTATACTTAAAATCTGGATCAATATTCCTAGAACGTACCTCTGTCAATTCTTTGACTTTAAAACTGTTCTGTATTGTCTGGCATCACCACTGTAGACGCCAAGGCGACTAATTTTGGCAGCCATCAACAATAAGGAAGCAATGATTATCACAGACCGTGGTAAATTTGATGTAGGTTCGAGGTAAAATTTCAATACTTGCCACGTCTGGGTTGCAGCCGAGAGTCATGGAATTCGAAAGAAAACAAGGAGAAAGATGACAAAATTGCTTAGAATATTATAATGGATATTTAAGGAATAAGATAAAAGCGAAGAAAGAAATTTGACACCATTATGTAGCATTTAGTGGACTGAGGAGCTAATTTTTTTTAGGTCTGTGGAAACTTGATAATGACATGTTTACCAGTTGGATTGATAACGGAAACCGGCAAAGTAAAATGGTCTGATAATCTCTTGAAATTAATGCAAAGCTTAAGGCTATTATGAACAGAAATATATTGATATATTATAAACAGGTTTCAAAAAAGTGGATGTGTTGATATCGATATTGAAAACTCATTTCGATAACTAGGAAACCACAAAAGTAGGCCTATATATATCACAAATGAACAAACAGCAACAGCCAAATCAGCATTGGCAACAACAGCAGCTGTAACAACAACAGCAGCAGCAGCAGCCACAACAGCAACAACAGCAGCAACAACAGCAGCAGCATTAACAACAACAGCAGCAGAAACAACAACAGCAGCAGAAACAACAACAGCAGCAGAAACAACAACAACAGCATTAACAACAACAACAGCAGCAACAGCAGCATTAATAGCAGCAACAACAACAACAGTAGCAACAGCAACAACAGCAACAGCAGCATTAACAGCAGCAACAACAACAACAGTAGCAACAACAGCAGCAACACTAACATCAGCAACAACAGCAACAGCAACAACAGCAACAACAACAACAACAGCAGCAACAGCAACAGCAACAGCAACAGCAACAGCAACAGCAACATTAACAACAGCAACAACAAGAACGACAGCAACAAAAGCAGCAGCAACGGCTTGTGAATTGAAGTCCAAACATGCTTCTCCCGCAGTTCGATTGTCGCCCTATATTCATAGAATACAACAGTGAATTTTTTTTCATTTGTTTCCTATTTTCATTTATTCTTTAATTGGTACTTTTCTGCTCATTCGTGTTTGGATTCAGACAATATTTTGAGAAGTCCTTGAAAACTTACCAATAATTAACTTGATACTCAAATCGATGTCCTTCTATGACAATAGAAACATAAGGAGTCGTACATCATCCATTCAGAGTCTTAAATGACAGACTGCACGATTCCTGAATGGAAAAATTTGAATTCGATCGGTGAGACACGTCAACGCTTTGGCAAGGTTATTTAATGGCATCGGCGAGCTCTATTTACCAATGGAAATCAAGGAATTGTCATCCATTCAGACTCTTAAATACAGACTGCACGATTCCTGAATGGCAAAAAAAAAAGAGTTCGATCGGTGAGACAAGTCAACGCTTTGGTAAGACTATTTAATGCCATCGGCGAGCTCTACTTACCAATGGAAAATCAATTGTACATTATCCACTACAGAACCTTTAAAATGACACTGCATCATTCCTGCATGCATATACAAAATCTTATTCAGTCTGTAAAATAGTCAACGCTTTGGTATAATTATCGGATATAACTATCGGATTGACTAGCAGTTATTATAGATGCATGCAAATGAGGTGCAAATGAGACAACAAGCATTGTGTCGACCGTATAGAGCTTTTAAGTGTGATGTCACTCGTAAGGAAAAACGACTTCCGGGTCCAAAACGAAAAGCAGTTCTATAAAGATTTTTCTTACTTTTTGTTTATGACAGGATTTGTTGTGCAAAGTTCTACTTGTTTCAGGTGGAGGTTAAGTTGTTGAGTACGTTTTTCGCTCAACTGTAATGAGGGTCTGGATGGGGGGTTCCAGATGTAATTAAAAGTTCGCTTATTTGTTGTCTGTTTTCTGTTAAATTTCAGGACTTTTGTCAGTTATCAGCTAAATTTCAGACCTTTCGTAAGTTAAAATTATGGGCATTTGTCAGTTGGCAGTAAACACCATTCAGACCCTATGTAATAACAGCTACTGTGAGCTTTACATACTCTTGAAAGCAGTCCATGATAATTCTTCACAAAAACAAATAAACACACCATGGTGCCACATCATCGGCCCACAGCATCGCGAAAAACTATTAATCACTGTTCAGATGACACAACTTGTGAAATGAGTTTTTCTTGTTTGATGTGCTGTTTTCTTTCTTGTTACCGGTTGTATTCATTTAGAAGCACGGGTGGCGTAGCGGCGGGTGATATCACTCGCCTCTCAATCGACCTGGGTTAGAGTACTGGGCTTGGTGTCAGGAGTAGAGTTTCTAGTTGGTTCTCTCCTGTGCTTCGAAGTTTTTCTCCGAGTTCTCCGGTTTTCCTCCCTCCCAAAAAAAAAAATCAAAATTCTAAATTCCAATTCGATTGTAAAACGAAGGCCAAAGGTTTGTTACCCAAGCCGCCCTCGTAAAACTGAATACTGACACCTCAACTTCAATTTCATTTATTTTGCATATTTTTTTTTTTACTGTAACAAAGAAACACTGAAACAAAGACGATTTAATTCTTAGGTTCTCCGCGGTTTTCGTTCCTCAGTTCAAATCACTATGTAAGCAGAGAACTTTATGTACAACAACAAGAAACCTGTTATTTATAGACATGCATATATGGCTTCCATCCGGGCACATTTCGTGAACAGCTGCCTGGTGAGCGTAATGTATGAATGAAGCTCAAACAAATTAAATGAAACGGTATAGATAATGTGGGAGGTGTTTCACCAGTATTTTTAGGAAGAGCAGAAAATCCCCAAAGGGCTGAAGGCGTGCATGAATATATTTCCGTTCAGTTTGAAGTTCACTATCGTCCTTTACTTTAGTTTTCTTTCAGTTGTTTCTCAGTTGCTTGATAATTGTATCATGACGACCCCGAAAATTCGCAAAACAAAAGTTTCTTTACTTAAAGTTTCTTACTATTGCTTTTTCTAAATATTTACTGATAAAATTTTACTAGGAAATGATAGAAATAAACTACATAATTTCGGTAATGAAAACGGACCAGGCAAGAAACGAAAGTACATGCGAAGAAAAGAATAACTGAACGAACGAAAGAGTGAACGGATAAACGAAGAACGAACGAAATAACATACGATCGAGAAGACTTGAGAAGACGAAAGAAAGAAACAAGCGAGGAGCAAGAGAGCAACAAGAGAACAGCGAACAATATCGAAAGACTAAAAATGAGTTTTCGAAATCACCAAAAGTAATATTCAAGACAGGCACGAAGACAAAAAATTGTTGTTTTTTTTTACATAAGACATCTGTTCAGGCTTACCGCAATTTAGTCTTTGCCTTGTGAGTTCCTTACCAAGTAAATGAAGATTGATCACATGTAATAAACCATGCACCAAGAGAATTACTAATGTTCTTCAGCATGGTGTTTCATTGATAAATCAAGTACCCAAGGCAGATGAAATCTTCTCAAATACTAATCGATTACCTATACTAAGTAGATCAATATCTTCATGGCATATGCAAAGGCTTTATTTTTCAAGATTTACACCTGCATAAGTAGATATTAAAACAGCTTTTAGACCAAATCGGCTAACGCAATGTTGTATATACCCAACTAAAATCCACTGGGAATAAGATTGTTTATTTCATTTCGGCATCAATAAATATAATAGACAAAAAAAAGTATTCCCAAAAGATTTGAATTGGGTACAACTTTGTGTTAGCCGATTTGGTCTATTAAAGAATTCTAGTCAACTACAATGCACTGCGCGCCTATATCATTGTTTACATATGAAAGTTTAATTATTCTAGATACGTTGATAAAAATGAATAAAAACTTATGAAAAGCATAAAATTACCATTATATCTTGATGGCTTTAAAACTTCTAGCTTGAATAACAAGACCGATGGAACTGGATTCCCAAACTTAACCTACAAAACCGCCATTTTGCCTGGCAGAGAAAATGGCGGATCGTATTGTTTTTGACGCGCAGTGCATTGTAGTTGGATTCTTTGAGTAAGAAGGCTAAAAATACCGTTGATTAATTTTTCGCCATACATTTGGGGATATGAGACAGGGAAATCAAGCGCATGCGCACAACTTATATGTGAACTTAAGATGCTAATGAAGAATCCCCGTGCGATAAGCTAACAATGAATGTGGCGTTGCGTTTATCTTAACTCATTTTAGCTTTCCACGTTTAGAGTTATAATAATAATAATTATTATTATTATTATTATTATTATTGTTTATATTGCGCATATTCTATAAAATAATCATAGTTCCCAAGAGAAATGAAGATCTGATATTAAGAAATTTAGGGCAAATTGTCCTTGCTTTATGATTTGCCAGTTCAAACCAGTTTGAACGCGTTTAATTAGGGCTCCAAAGAGATGTATGTGTACAAGATAAAAATATTAAGAAATTTAGGTCAATAGACCATTCCCAAATTCGCTTGAATGATCACAGAACAATATATTTTAGTATAGGCGAGGATCGATGGAGTAGACAATACAGTAAATTTAAGGATAGAAAACCCCAGCCTCGACCGCCGCCCGGTTGGCTCAGTTGGTTGAGCATCGGACTTTCGTGCGGGAGGCATGGGTTCAAGCCCTGGCCGGACCAACACTCAGGGTCTTAAAATAACTGAGGAGAAGGTGCTGCCTTTGTAATTACATCTGTAAATGGTTAGACCTTCACGTGGCTCGGATGATCACGTTAATGGTGGTCCCCTCCCTTTCAACTTAAGAGACGTTAAGAGAGGGCAACAGGTTTTTCGGTTGAATTACTGTCACGTGCTACCCTCTATAAACAAGTTTTTTTTTTTAATCTATTTTTCTGTCATCATTCAAGCAAATTAGGGAAAGGTCTATTGATCTATCGTTTCATGATGTACAAATAGGCCCTTTGCAGCTAACAGTCACATGATGATATATCACTTCAATAGCAAATGGATTGAGCTCACGGTCCCTTGGGGAAGGCTACACTGGAAGGCAAACAAACTCTAAAAAGCTTAATATCTTAAGATCAAAAGCATGTTATGAGGGTATAACAGCATTTTGAAAAAGGCTTCACACAAGGCATTAGAAATTTAATGAAAATTGTTTTGAATAAATGAAATAGGATTTTTTTGCTCTCCAGTTACAGTCACGTGATTATTAGCTGCAAAGGGCCTATTCAAACCAGTTTGAATTCATACAGCATATGGTAGAGACATATTTTAGTCTCAAGACAGTTTTTTTTACATCAACTTTGAAACTCACGAGACAAACTGTCACTCATAATGTCATATCCCCTAATGCAACAAGGTGTGGAGAATATGCTATTGAACTACAATGGACCAAATCTCCCAGGCATAGTATTCTCCCATTTCAGACCACGTGTCATTCTCTTGAGAATAATATTCTTTGTTTGAGTCGTATCCATATTCATGTGTCTTTTCATGCACAACCGTTGAAGAAAGAAATGATACTCAAGGGAATGACACGTGGTCTGAAATAGAAAAACAGTGGATTAGGTCTATTTAGAGTTGAGACATTCTTTACAAATTGTATTATATTTTTTACAAGAATAATTTTGGTTTGATAGAAGTTATTTGGTTTTAAAAACGCTAATAATCATTAAATAATCTACCATAAATATGTAATAATTATAGAACACATTGGAAATAGGAATAGAGTGAAAACACTAAACCAGTGAAATAGATATTATATTAATACACTTTAGTGAACAAAAATCTCATTGTTTTCTTTTGTGTCTATTTGACTACTACACTTTTACAAGCAATTTTTATTTCACGGGTTAAGTGACTTCACTCTAGTTTTTTCCTTAAGTAGGACACAAAGGAAAAACTCCTGTCACGATGACAAAAGTAGCTAATGATAAATGATAAAATTATGATGAAGATAATAAACAATTAATGTATGAGTTGGAGCATGATATCGTAGATTATTAAGACAAAGGCGGTGTTATCTGCCGGAGCCATATGCTGAAGTGGACAAAATTCACGAGGTAATCAACGTGATTAAATCAATTTGAATTTTGACGATATCATGCGAAAAACGAATTCAATAATTGTTTTATTATACATTTTGTAAATTAAATATAAGATTGAAGTTTTTAATTCGACTTTCGGAAAATAGAATTTGGCATAACAAATGTATTATCTGGGGGAAAACAGATAATACATAATATGATAATGATGGTAGTGATGATGATGGTGATGATGATGATAGTTATGATGATGGTAGTGATGATGATGATGCTGATGGATGATGCTGATGACAATGCTGACGACAATGATTTTGATGATGATTAAGAAAGATCAGATAATAATGATGGTAAAGATATCAAAATCGATAAGTTAATGAATTATTACGATATTTTTTTTTTTCCTTTTTGGACATGCACGAGGCCTTGTGATGTTCTAGAACTACCTTAGTAGTGAAGGTCTTAGCCAGCTGCTAGAGCTCAGGTCTCTTTTTCATAGACACCTACATGCAATCAGGGTTTGCGCAGCCAACATATTGTTGTAAAAAAATAGTACATTCAAGTTAATTTTATTGGAATTTTACTGACGAAAATTAATCGAAAGCGCAAAACCTTTAATTACAAACTGGACGTTGAAGGTTAGCTCTCTGTATTAAATCTCCCACTGTATGCATAACTTCTCTCCTCACTGGCTAAAGACCCCCACATTTGACCCGAAAAGACAAGATACTAAATTTACATGTTAAAGTTATTTTTGTTGGATTATAAGAAGTAAAACCACAAAAAAAAAAAAAAAAAAAAAAAAAATGAAATGAGAGCCATGTCGTCTAGTTTTTGTCGTTTATCTCTCATATCGCACGACAATGAGATAAATACCCTCTAGTATTCCTAAGAATTATTTTGTTAATAGCATGGTTTGCAATTAGGAATAACAGTTATATATAGAATCTCATAACGTTGGCTAAACAATGATTTATTTCTCTACCTTAACCCAATCGCATCTCAAACACGAAACTTCTATAATCATATATGAAGCACATAGTTCAGTTTGTTCTGATTAATAAAGTCAAAGAAGCCCGACTCTCAATATTATAAAAACGAGTGAGAAAAAAAAACTGACTCCCGATATAATTTAATTTCAGGAAAAAATTTGTGAACCCCTTTTTTTTAATGAATGATTCAATTAATTTTCTGGTTTCCTTTGGAATCCATAATAGCACAGTTTGAGACGTAAACATACGTTGACATGAGTGTTTCCAATCATCGAAAATTAAACCATGTGGAGTCTGTAATAGACGCCTTCAGGAACTGAGATAATTTCTTCTAAAAACATCTCCAAATTACGGAAATGATGCTGACATATCATATTGTTTGGAAACATGCTCATTTAACATACATGATTATTTTAATCTTTTTGACTGTGGAGTGTTCTTCCGAGAGCCAACGTGTATGTAAACAGGTGTGAGAGATCTTACGGATCAAACTATGGACCTCTTGCTTAGCAGGCAGCACACTGACACACTAACCAACCAAATGTAAGGGAGTTTTCTATTTGTTAAAATATAAAATATAAAACACTCTTAATGAAAGAAGTGTGTTTAGGTCACTGAGGAACAAACTATGGACCTCTTGATTAGCAGGCAACACACTAATCAACCAAGCCACATTCGCTCCTTATTACAAGTGTGTGAGAGCACTGAGGATCAAACTATCACTCTTTTTAAGAAACGACTCACTGAAGATCAAAGTATATGGACCTCGTGCATAGCAGACAACACAATAACCAATGAAAGAAAGAAAAAAAGAAACAAACAAAGAAAGAAAGAGAGAGAGAGGGGGGGGGGGGGGAGGGGGTAAAGGGCGCACAATCAAACGCTTTATACTCCCCCCATATAGAAGTAAGTAAGTAAGAAAGAAAGAAAGTAAGAAATAAAGGGGAGGATCAGGTACCAACTCTACAATTGCAGCAAGAAGCCCTAATCCTCTAAGTAAACCAACATGCTATCATTCAAAAAAAAAACCTTCAGTTCTCGGTCACCCCTTGTTGTCATGTACACCAACATGGCAAAGATAAAATCCAAGGAAAGAAAGCGAATTTCAATGCAATTTTTTCCCCGCAAAAAAAAAAAAAAAAAAAGGAACCAATAATCTTGAGTTATTTTTCTTGTTATATCATGAATATATTTTTTTCTGGCAAAAACAAAATTAAATAAAATAAATAAATAAAAAGGGAAGAGAAAGAAAGAGAAGATGTCGCAGATTGCTTATAAATAAATCGGCGTGCAATTATTTCTTTGCCAACCAGCCACCTAACAGCTTTTGGATAATATGTAACAGGTCATAACAAAACCCGATATTCAAAAAGGGTGGCACATAAGTAAACTTACGTCAATCTATATTTATCTACATGAATCTACTTCCTACTTGTGTCACGTGTCATAAATCACTTTCCTGATTGGTTCCTATTCGACGCAGTCCTTTGAACATCTTGACGTATTTCTTGACCAATGAAGCTATTCGATGGCGATCTATTTCATGATTGGAATCTTTTATCTGGAAAAACAATATTGAACCCTTAACTTTCATTTGTCTCTTTCATTCCAATAGCCCTTGTTCTTCCCCTGAGGATGCTAATTTTCATCTTTAGCCCCGGAACCTTCATCCCACCCAAAATTTCACTCAACATTTTGCCTTCATTTTTATGTTCATTTGGTCTTTATCAAAAAGCCCCTTTAACGAGAAAATTTTAATTTGAACGTCGAAGGAAAGTAATCCTTTACATCGAATCCCTACTTGGGGTCGAAACAAAAATATTAATAAAAAAGATTTCAAAAATTATTTTGACCCCAAGGTTGAAAATTAGTGGAAGTGATCTATATTTAGTAGTTCTAGGCCCATTTTAAGAAGATTGCTAAAGTTCCCCGACCCTCTCTCCCCAGGGATATCTGTCTTTACAGTCGTACAAGTCGTTGGTTTCCGATCGAAATTCCAAATCTCCCGAACCAAATACTAATGTTGCTTTTTGATTGGGCAATGTTCCAACTTTTGTTAAAATTTGAAATTTTTAAATTGCAATTCGCAAACTGAAAATTGCAACTTGTATTTCCATTCAGTGTTATTCAATCTACAGTGTGACTTGAAAATGGCGCCTATAAGGAAGAGAATACCAAATTTTAATTTTCAAATACCAATTTTCAGTTGGTTTACGAATTGCAATCTAAAAATTTCAAGTTCCAACAGAAGTTGGAACATTGCCCAATCAAAAAGCAACATTGGTATTTGGTTCGGGAGAATTGGAATTTCGATCGGAAACGAACGACTGGTACGCCTGTGACACGGATAATAACGGTCATATTTGTAGCACAGTCAGCCATTACTTACTTTATCAATAGCTCGAATAAAAATATCTTTAAAATCTTGTCTGTTTATTTCGTTGTGGTCATAATACGGTTGTAACGAGGCTTTGACAACACTCTTTATCCTTTCTATACGTTGCAGTCGAGCAATACCCTGTGAAAAGAAAGCCATTTTTAAAACGCTTGTATGCCACCATATTGTAATGACCCTTCGAGGATAAAGCCCCTTGATGATGCGAATTTATATTTTCTTACCTTCCTTCTGTTTCTCTCTCTTTCAGACTCTACGCTTTGAGGACCATTTGCACCAGAATCAACAAAGCCAGCGAAAGAAACCGACTGGTAAAAATAAGGATCAGAGTTCTTGTTCAAAGAGGCAGCAGACGAAAGAGAAGGTCGAACGACAGCAACTGGTAAGTTGGAGTTTCTAGGCGATCCAAAAAGTGAGGAAAGCTTTGGACGATTAATATTAACTTCATGATGGTCCAGAGAGTCTTCAGGAGGAGGCCGTGCTGTAGAACATGAGCTTGAGCTGCTCCTACTTAAGGAATCAGGTTCGAATTCTGGGGTTTCTCTTCTGGTAGACTCGAGTTCTTCTCGCAACAAGGAATGTTCTTTCTCCACTTCTGATCTCAGACTGGACGTCTTATGTCGAAGCATTTGAATTATTGCGAGGTTCTGATTGGTTCGATTAGGATACTCACGGGATTGTTGAATTCCGCTGGTCAAAGTACCTGGCTGTGAGGTTTCAGAAGTTGATAGCATCTTTAGCTTTGGTCTTGGTGGTTGCCTGGCGACGGGCTTCAGGGGTTTGAGGGAAGAAAGTGGTTGTACTGTGTTTAGTGGGGGGAGGGGTGGGTCGACACTTGAAGGTGGAGGTAAACTTCTTAATGCAGGATGAAATTCTTCGTGTAAACTTCGTACGGCAGGATGGGTTTCTTCGGGCAAACTTCGTAATGTAGGATGGGCTTCTTCGGGCAAACTTCGTAAGGCAGGATGGGTTTCTTCGGGTAAAACTCGTAAGGCAGGATGGTTTTCTTTGGGCAAACTTCGTAAGGTAGATTTGGTTTCTTCTTGACTTGGTAAAACTTTAATTTTTAGCTCTCCCTTTTCTCTACTAAATTTAATAACACGAGCGTCTTGTCCAGGTGATGACTGTTTTTCTGTCTTTCCTGGCAAACTTTTACTTGAAGAATCGGTTTTACCGGTTGAAGGCCGAGGCCCCAATATTTCAGACAATGGTGAATAACTTCTCCGTTTTTCTGCCTTTCCTGACGAGCTGGTACTTGTAGAACCGGTCAAACCTGATAATGATGGCCGAGTTCCAAGAATCTTAGACAAAGGCGAAGAACTTCTTAAAGAAGTTGGAAGTTGTTGAAGAGATAGCTTACTGCAGAAATTTGGGTTTTGACTTCCCAAAAGAGAAGTCTCTCCCGTTACCTCAGTTGTAGGTATGATTTCCATATCTTCTTGCTTTGCATCCGAAATCTTTGAACTCTTTTCGCAGTCTTTGGTTTTAGTTACTGGAGAAAATGCAGATCGATGTGAGTAATCTTTTTGAACATTTCCCAAATCATTTTTCGCTACGTCCAACTTTGATCTACTTTTATGCTTTTCTTCAAAATTACGAGCAGATGAAGTAAAATCGTTTATGGAATCAGTGCTCAAACTTATTTTTCTGTCTTCTAAGGAATTCATTTCTTTGTTTACAGGTAAACTTGGTTGTGTTTTAGGTAAGCGCGCTTTAGGGCAGACTGTCGAGGACTTTGTTCTGCAAGCATTATCGTCGACTTTAAATTCTGGTAACTTGTTGCGCTCACTGTCTCTATCAGTCCACACAATTGGAGACACCCTCTTGCATCGGGGAGAATGTTTTGTAGTAGAGACTGGCGTTTTAGACTCTGAACCGTCGGGGATATCAGTTGAACGAGACACCTTGGATTCTTGAGGAGAATGTGACTTACTAGGCAAGGTTCCCGGTGAAGGAGATTTCTGGGAAAACGAAGAATCAAGTGAATGAGAAGTTTTTTTAGGTATTTTGAATCGCACTTGTGTTTCAGGGGAAGAGGACGTTGGCTGCTCCAGTGACCGTCTAGAATTGGAGACCGAAGAAGAAGAAGAATACGCTAGTGCAGAAGATGGTAGTTTTGAAGATGAGTTCTCCAGTGACCTTTTAGAATTGGAGACCGAAGAAGAAGAAGAATATGAATATGCTAGTGCAGTAGATGGTAGTTTTGAAGATGGTTCACTCTTTAGGCGTGCTTCAAATGCAGACGGCGTTGAGTTCTCCAGTGACCTTTTAGAATTGGAGACCGAAGAAGAAGAAGAATATGAATATGCTAGTGCAGTAGATGGTAGTTTTGAAGATGGTTCACTCTTTAGGCGTGCTTCAAATGCAGACGGCGTTGAGTTCTCCAGTGACCTTTTAGAATTGGAGACCGAAGAAGAAGAAGAATATGCTAGTGCAGTAGATGATAGTTTTGAAGATGGTTCACTCTTAAGTTTTGGTCCTGGTGATTTTTTATGATCAAAACTTGCAGAAGAATTACTTCGTGAATTGGTTTTAAAAGTTCTATTTTCTAACGTTGCTCCTTCCATTTGTTCAGAGGAAGCACCATCCTTGTAATGCAGCTTGTTCGAGGCTACAGCCACATTTTGTAAACTTGTTTGGTAATTTTCGTTCCTTTTTGCTATTTCCTTTTCATCTTTTACGGAAGATGTAATCACTGAGGCTTCAAGCTTGGGTCCAGTCTGATCACGTGACAGTGTTGTGAAACTAGTACCATCACGTGACCTATCATCACTCTGATGACTCTCATTGGTTTTCATTGAGGTCACATGGCCGTCATTGTGATCACGTGAAAGCGATTTTGCTCCATCACATGACTTATTATCAGGCTTTTCGCTTTCACGTTGTTTCAGATCACGTGGTGGCGATATTACATCACTGCTTTCACGTGACAAGTTACCAGGGTTTTGATTGGATGAGCTTTCAGCAGCCTTGATCTGACTTCCCTTATTTGGACTTTTCTTGTCAAGTGACTCTGAAGGCACAACACGGCCATCACGTGATACGGTTGCTTTCTGGTCATGGAGAGTTTCAAGATCATCAAATATTGAGCCAAGGACATCGGTATTAGCTGACTTGACGCTGCTACAAATAAAAACAGAGATATTACCATGAAAATTGAAATTTATTTAGAAACTTAACAAAACAATGAAAATAGCTCAAACAGGATTTGCGCCAGGTTTGTCAATCTGATTTCTGGAAACCTTCACTACTCATATTTGGGTCCCAAGTATAGTGTTGTGGGTGCAAATCAATATTTAGGAAGCCCTTGTCAACACAAGTGAAGCGAGTCCTGGGATGCATTTGGGTCCCAAGCATTGTGTTGTGGGTGACCATCAATATTTAGGAAGCCCTTTTCAACACAAGTGAAGTGAGTCCTGAGATGCACTTGGGTCCCAAGCATTGTGTTGTGGGTGCCAATCAATATTTAGGAAGCCGTTATCAACACAAGTGAAGCGAGTCCTGGGATGCATTTGGGTCTTTCAGCATTGTGTTGTGGGTGCCAATCAATATTTAGGAAGCCCTTATCAACACAAGTGAAGCGAGTCCTGGGATGCACTTGGGTCCTTAAGCATTGTGTTGTTGGTGACCATCAACATTTAGGAAGCCCTTGTCAACACAAGTGAAGCGAGTCCTGGGATGCATTTGGGTCTTTCAGCATTGTGTTGTGGGTGCCAATCAATATTTAGGAAGCCCTTATCAACACAAGTGAAGCGAGTCCTGGGATGCACTTGGGTCCTTCAGCATTGTGTTGTTGGTGACCATCAACATTTAGGAAGCCCTTGTCAACACAAGTGAAGAGAGTCCTGGGACGCCGTAAAACTGTGAAAATGCATTTAGACCTCTTTCCCGCCTTGGGCGTAATGTTTTCCATTTCATACCACGTGTCATTCTCTTGAAAATAGGATTCTTTGTTTGAATGAGTTGTATCAATATTCTTGTGTCTTCTCATGCGCAACCATTAAACAAAGAAATGATACTCTAGGGAATGACACGTGGTCTGAA
Source organism: Anthopleura xanthogrammica (assembly GCA_964019055.1). Lineage (NCBI taxonomy): Eukaryota > Metazoa > Cnidaria > Anthozoa > Actiniaria > Actiniidae > Anthopleura > Anthopleura xanthogrammica. The sequence goes on along the minus strand of OZ025222.1, from coordinate 2,231,961 downwards.
ATGGGACAACATTACACCCAAGGTAAACAGGTATATCGACTGGATTTATATTTAGTCGATTTACAAAAGTTAACTATCTTACCTTGATGAATCAGATTGCTCCGGTTCATTTGTGCTGTCATCTTCAAATCCATTCAAAGCATAGTGATCACCAAGTATGGAAAGGCCGGAACTCATCCCCAGTCCACGCCCTACATCAGCTGTGCGTCCTCGGAACGACCGTCCCTCAAAAGGATTACGATAGTTATCGTCCTTATCAACCTTGCGCTTTTTGGATTTTGATTTTGTTGTCGATCGTCTCTTTTTCTTGGTACCAGTGGTTTTTCGTTTTTTTCGTTTTGGTTTCCCTGTGGTACTAGAGGTTCGTGCCGTTCGTTTTCTTGTCTTTTTCTTTCCGCCTCGCCCGCGTCGTGTACTAGAGCCAGTCCTCGACCTAGACCTCCCGCGGCCTGAAGAACGAGAAGCAGTCCTTCCTCGTCCCCTGCCTCGTCCTCGTGTTGAAGATGATCGTCGTCTGTTGGTGGCAGCGGTTCGTGCTCTTTGTGGCCCATCTATGGACGAAAAGAAGAGAAGTTACGATCAAACCCTAAATCAAACTCTAGACTGATCTAAGACAGGGTATGGCTAACTCACAGTTCGAACCCTGAAACAACCTCTGGGCTGATCTAAGTCAGGGCATGACTAACTCACAGATTGAACCCTGAAACAACCTCTGGGCTGATCTACGTCAGGGCATGGCTAACTCACAGATCGAACCCTGAAACAACCTCTGGGCTGATCTAAATCAGGGCATGGCTAACTCACAGATATAACCCTGAAACAACCTCTATCTTTGTATAATTCTTTATACAAATAGGTTTCATATAATACGCAAATGGATTTTCTCAGTAAAAGAAAGAAATCAGACTCAAGAAAAAGACATGTGGTCTACATAACATTTCATTCTTACCTGGTTCGCTTGTTTCGCTTCTCGTCGAACCTCGTGCTGTACCACGTGACCGTCTTACGTTACCTGGCAACAGTTCAGGTACAGAATCCCCCTCCTCTTCCATCTGCTCGTTTCGTCGAATGTCAATACAAGTCGTACAGTACCACGAGCCAGCGGGTACTGTGTAAAGACGAGGCCTTAGGCATTCCAAATGATATCTGAATTACAGAACACAAAATAGTTATCAAAAATCAAGGATGGCGTAGCGCTAATAATAATAATAATAATAATAATAATAATAATAATAATAATAATAAATAATAATAATAACAATTATAATAATGATAATAACAATGATGATGATGATAATAATAATAATAATAATAATGATGATGATGATAATAATAATAATAATAATAATAATAATGATGATGATGATAATAATAATAATAATAATAATAATAATAATAAAAATAATAATAATAATAACAATTATTATAATAATAATAATAATGATGATGATAATAATAATAATAATAATAATAATGATGATGATGATGATGATGATAATAATAATAATAATGATGATGATAATAATAATGATAATAAGTAATACTTTATTGACAATTCCTTTAAAAAGATAAATAATAATAATTTTAGACACATTATGATAATAATAATAATAATAATAATGATAATAATGATAATAATAATATCTATTTGTACACAATGGGTTTTTACAGCATGGCTGATGTGGTCGTGTTTTTTCTTTTTTTCTTTTTACACTATATATATGAAAACAATGTGATTATACATTATATTATTAATTTTACTATATTATACATTTAAGTTTGAGATGTTCTTTTTGAGTTCCGATTTAAAGAGTTTGATGTTGCTTGATTCTCTGGTTTTGTTGTCGCCTCTCACCTCTGGGGTCTCAGGTTCAATTCCTGGACTCAGTATCACATGTGAGTAGAGTTTGTTAGGTCTCTCCCTTGATTCTAGGGGTTTTTTCCAGGTAGTTGTGGTTTTCCTCGGCCTCCACAAAGCCTAGCAGGCTAAATTCCAATTCCATCTGTGAATTAGCCGTGCCCTGCTCGGCCCAGAGGTTGTTTATGAAGGCTTTTTTAATCATGATAGAAAGGACCTAGTCCATTAAAAGAACCATAAATTGAAATACCACTGCTTCCAGTGCTATGCGATGATCGAGAAAACAGGTGTGATATAGAAATCAGGCAATACGCTGCTGTCAATCAGAGTATGTAAAGGTACCGAACAATTTGTTTGATTGGGGGCAGTGTATTGCGTGATGTCCCTGTGACGACTGTTGTCTCGATGAGCACGTAGCAGTGAAAACTGTGGCAAATTTGCCAAACAATAGACCCCTTGCAGCACGTAGGAATGCAGCTCAATTTGGAGGGCAAACAATAGGTTCCAATTCTCAGGAGATTAAAGTTCTTTTGTTTTGCCCTCCAAATTGAGCTGCATTCCTACGTGCTGCAAGGGGTCTATTATCAACAATATGTAGGGCTCTATTGACCTACCCTTTATCACAGCCATCGCACAACAACATTCGATCTTCTCTGTTAGATTCATTACACACCTGATGGACAAACAAATGCAGAAATTTACATTGAGTAGAGATAGACCCCTTTTACATGACGTCAAAGCAGCTCAACTTGGAGGACAAAACAAAAGAATTTCAATCTCCTGAGAATTGCAACCTATGGTTTCTCCTCCAAATTGAGCTGCATTTTGACGTACTGCAGTGGGTCTATAGACAAGGTTTGTTCTATAAATGTTTACAGAATGCTTTCAAAATGCTACAACACGTCATTGCAGTCATTTTGGTGATATATTGGTGGTCATTATCATCCACTTTTAATACCACCAACATGGCTGCCACGTCTTTGTCATTTGACTCTTGGGAATGATTGCAACCCATCAGTCGAGGGAGGGAATAGTTATTGTACCTCACAAAAAGTTGGTTCTTGTTCCCATCCTACTTCAGGCACACGTCTGTCTTCAACTGGAATCTGTAAAGAAAATGAAGTCAAAACCCGTCATTTACTTTTGAAAAAAACCTCCTTAAGGAGGAGGTGTAGCTCAGTTGGTTAGTGCACAACCTTCAGAGCTAGAAGTTGACGGTTTCGATCCTCAGGATCTCCTTGTTGTTTCGACTTCTCTTTAATCCGTGTAGCTTCAGCTTTGGAAAGCCGTGGTGAAAAATCGTCGTTGCGCATCGTTCTGTGTATTACCACCTTAAACGTGAGCATGAGGCATTAGGACTTACTCGTTTTAAGATTGGTCCTTTCTTGGTTGAATGCACCAGTATTTTATGGAATATCTTCCTGTCAACTGGACAAGTATTGGCATTCTGCACAGAAAAAGGAAAAACATTAACAAACTGACCTTTTGTTATAACAAAAACATGATATGACAAAACAATAATATGCGAGTCATCTCTTGCTCAAATGCAGTGCTAAAAATAACAACTGTTCAATGGCGGCCAGACACAATGATCAGTCAAAATATTGGTCTGATCAACATTGACCAGTCAATGTGACCAGGCAAGAGAGTTACCAGCCAAAGAGGGATTTGGCCAGACAAGGGCCAATTTTGGCTGGAAATTTGTCAATTGACCAGCTCCTAAATTGAGCCTTGGTATAAGCTAGAAAAATATACATAGTATAGCCCTTTCTTAATATTTATGCATGAACTCCTTAGCCTCACGTTCATGCAGCTATGACCACATTTAATGTATGCGCATACTTCTGTGCATTGGCTTTTTGCTGCCAAATGAGCTCTTACATGCCTTGTTTGATAAATAATCCAGCTTTGTATCAAAATGTATCAGCTATACAAAAGCCTGTGCATAGAAGTATGCAAATACATTACATGTGGTCGGAGCTGCATGAACGTAATGCTAAGGATTTCATGCATAGATATTAAGAAAGGTGCCTATGACAATGACAATGATTTAATTTGCACCTTAAAAATACACAATTGAATTACAAAATATTCATCCTTTCATAAAGGTGCAAGCCAACTGGATTAACAGCAACAACAACAACAACAACAACGACATATTTTTAATACCTTTCGATATAAATGATAAATAGTTTACATTGGGAATGACACATCGGACTAGTATACTGAAACCATGGGTTCGAGTCCTACCAAGGGCATATGATATTTTTCTCTTAATTCTTTATTCTATTATTCACACCGAACGCATTTCATTTCACTAATAATAAGGGCAACAGTTACTTAGAAATAGCAAAGCTATACGAGGCCAGTTGACTATAGCTTACCTTAGACCATTCCATGATGCATGCTAAACAGAATACATGTTGGCATTCACTGGGAGTGCCAAGCTTTTGTCCTCCTAGAGACATCAGGCAGATGGGACATTGGTCAGAGTTGGAAGGCACATCATCATCATCTTCATTTAATTCCATTTCAAGGGTGTCTTCAGTTTCAATACCATCCTCGTCATCATCCTCATCACCATCATCAGTGTCATCATCATCATCTTCTTCCTCATCATTACTAGAGGCATCATCTGATTTTAAAAATATATTGTTTAAATAACATAAAAGATTAATAGATAAAATAGTGGATAAAATAGTGGCTTTTAAAAGCCTGGAGGTTCACACATTGTTTCAGGGTTCAATCTGTGAGTTAGCCATGCCCTGACTTAGATCAGCCCAGAGGTTGTTTCAGGGTTCAATCTGTGAGTTAGCCATGCCCTGACTTAGATCAGCCAAGAGGTTGTTTCAGGGTTCAATCTGTGAGTTAGCCATGCCCTGACTTAGATCAGCCAAGAGGTTGTTTCAGGTTTCAATCTGTGAATTAGCCATGCCCTGACTTAGATCAGCCCAGAGGTTGTTTCAGGGTTCAATCTGTGAGTTAGTCATGCCCTGACTTAGATCAGCCCAGAGGTTGTTTCAGGATTCAATTTGTGAGTTACCCATGCCCTGACTTAGATCATGTCAATAAAATTTGAGGGTTTGAAATGTCATGGCACATATATTCAATACCTTCATCACTTCCACTCTCATCTTCATCACTTTCAAATGCTTCCAGTGCCTTTCTCTTTCTTCCAGAACTTTTGATTGACCCTTTAAAATCATCACTATCATCATCATCATCATCTTCGGTACTTTCCAAAGCTTTATTAACCAGTTTTCTCTTTCTTTTTGTTGCTGACTGGTTAATAGGTTCACAAGGAAAGCCTATAAACTCCTCTTCATCACTTCCTGAATCCTGGAATATTTCCATGGTAACAAACCTTTCACATCTCTATGACAACAACATCTTCACCAACACATTATCAATGTGACAATCATACTCTGGCCATTCTGAAGATTAAAACAAAAGTCCATTAATTAGCAAGAAAATTTTGAATCTCCATACAAACTCATAACTACAGGCTATAGTTAAGAGACAGCACAGTATTAGCCTAGCTACGCTAACTATGCTTCATCTCAGTAATAACAAATGGGTGGCATAGTGGTAAGAGCGCTCTCCTCTTACCAATGCGACCAAGGTTTGAGCCCCGCAGGCCTCGGTGTTGTATCAGGGCTCGAAAGAGAAAAGATAAATGGCCCAACAGTTTCTTATTTTCAGCAGGATGTGTGTAGATCTATGTGTATGTGCGTAGAGTTTCTAGTTAGTTCTCTCCTGTGCTTCGAGGGTTTTTCTTCCAGTTCTCTGGTTTTCCACCCTCCACAAAAATCAACCTCCAAACTCTAATTTGATCTATCGGTTGCCTTGTAATTGGGTCTTTGACCTGTAAGGCTTTCTGTCAGAGTGGTAAAATTGAATAAATCAAAATGAATAAAAAATATACTTTTTAAAAGCATATTTCTTGATGAAAATATATATGGCATCTGTTAAATATATTTCTCTAAATGGATTTCTAGTATCTGAAACCTGTGTGTTAATTACTCTTAGCATTAAGACTCGACATTGAAAATCTGTCGATCTTACCATGTATACATATAAATTATAAAGTTCAGCAGTACAATCATTAGTTAACAAGATATATGCCTTACATTCACCATTTTCCATACATCAGTTCACTGGTCACAGACAAAGCATTCAAGCAAGGCTTCAAGGTAGTTTCAAAGGATAACTCAAATTTGAACCCTGTAGCCTTGACTGAATGCTTCATGCTTAGGCACTGGCATCAACTTCTAATTTTGTTCAAAAACAAAAGGGTTTTGTCCTTCTTAGAAATGCAGCTCTTAACTTTGAAATGTAAATTTTTCATTGTTCTTCAGCTGTATAGGAATCTATCAAATCTTTTACAATATGTAGTTTTGCCTTTGTGAGCTAGATTCAAACTAGCTTTGCTTTAAAACTTGGTCTAGCAATTGCTGGGTTTAATTTGACATCATTTTCTGTCTCACATGCAATGTTCATCTGTTGAATTGAAAGTTTCCAACAGAATTCTTTCTGGCTGACAGTTTTTAAAACCAATAAATTAAATTTGGAGCAGATAATGAGATTCAAAGACTTTTATCAGCTGATTGAACTCAATAATTGCTTACTTGTAAATAAATCTTCAAGAAATAAATTTTACAGAACAACCACTGCTGAACTATAGTAATACTTTATGTTTACTAACAATATAGCATTGTGATGTTAATATGCCAACCATGTTCACAAAAGCTCTTCACAAGTTGCCTTGTGTTACCGACCAATCTATCACTGGTTGGCACATGAACCAACTTTATCATTTATGCTGCCTAGCCAATATAAACTTCAAGACAGAGATCTCTCTGTCACCAATGATCTTTGAATGATAAGAAAATTGGAGAACTGCCCGAGTACTTAGAACTACTGTATATCTTGAAGCACACGTTTAACTCACATGTAAATACCCATGAAGCAGTACCAATATACTCTGTTTAAACCAATAACTAAGATATCTACCCTATATATAAAATACATTTTTCATTTTGAACTAGCTGATATAACATTAGAATTAAGGAATTCAAATCTAAGATTGTTGAGCTAAGTGAGCTTATCTTTATAAGGCATTTTGAAACAATAATAACACGATAATAACCCAATGATAAGATACAAAATAAAAACAAATTTACGACAAATCACTCACCGACACGTAGCCTGGACTTTAGATTCTTGATTTATCACGGTTTTAACCTCATCTGTGGGTTATATGATCGACGATCGTAGATATAATATAAAGTATTTTTCTTAAAAATTCTTAGATTTTTCGTTAACTAAGTTTAGGACGAGTTACCGCTGACCAGTTGGTGGCACGCAGGGCATTGTGGGTTATCTAGGCCACAGGAAGCCCACAAAAAGAAGTCGAGCCCGATTTCGATGTCGTAGTTACTGAGTTCACGGAAGAAAAACTTCATCGATTTCAATTACTTTTTACATTTGAGACCTCAATTTCTTGGGAGTCTGCTGGTCATAGCAAGGGGTTAATTGTCTACGGTCTAGTCTGTAAATCCTCGGATAACGGTGTCGGGGCCGAAGTCTCCGGTATAGCCGTAAATGCTTCACGCTGCCATACTGCGCTACAGCACTGCGTCTGAAGGTATGGTCCTATTTAACTCAATCAATATACATAAACGTTAATCTGAAAAATATTTTCCCTGGCAGATGACCAAACATTTTTTAACATCCATTAAAAAGATAAGAACAAGACCAAGGGTGGATCCAGGAATTGAATTTGTTGCGAGGGGGTCAAACCCCCCCCCCCCCCCCCCCCATTTCATTTTTTTTTTTTTTTACTTTGGCGATTTTGACGTTCTTGTTTTTTGTTTTTTTGCTTCGGCGAAATTTTGGCGATTATAGCCGTCCCACGTTTCAGTTCCTTCCGCCGCCCCTTAGGTTCACTTTGAACTTGCTCAAGGCAATGTTTAAAGCTATTGATTCCATGAATAGAGAAAGGAAACCTGAATAGAGAAGCCAGGAAACAAGTTAGATAGGTAACAATAGCGGAAAACAATAAAAAAATAATTTGTCTTCAATCGTGTTTAAACAAAAATCGAAAAAAAAATATCGGGGAAAATCGAAATGGTTTGAGTGACGAGCACTAGTAAACCAACTGCAATACAAACCAAGTACAATACAAGTTTATTTACTCATTACTCAGATAGAAGTTTTACAGAATTTTGTCTAGAAAAAACAATGTCATGACTCAGTACAAATTAAGTTATTAAAGTACTAGTCGACTGGAAATAACTAAACTTATAAGTACAAAATTATTTAGAGCCTGGAGTCTAAATAAAAGGTGAAATTATCGAGTTAGACCCCAGCCTCTTGAGGTGTTGATAATATGAGAAAAGACCAAAGGACAGGACTAATAGAAATACATTAACAACTCAAGGCTGCCCTTCCGAACACTTCAGAAACCTTGCAAACCTTCTGTTTATTGAATTAGCATATGTCTTTCTAAACTCTTTTACTGTAAAGGCGTAAATGAAAGGATTGACGCTAGTTGACAACGCCCCGCATAAGCCAACAATGAATAACTCAGTTTTATATGCCTCTTTTGATGTAGATTGATGTATAGCCGACACTATTAGAGCAGGGATCCAACAGCAGCAAAACCCACAGAATACTGCTAGAACGGTTCGAGTAATCCTTGTCTCAGCAACATTTTGTTTCAAAGCATTTGACGTCTTCTTTCTCCTTGAGTCTTCCTGGGAAGCGCAATCTGTAACTTCGCGCTCTTTTCCATCAAAGTGAACCATGTTTCCCACCCTCCTAGAACTACAAGCTTCATCTTCTGTATGATCAGCAATTTCCTCGTTGGTAGGGGTATAACTTTTAGGAGACTCGTTTATTAAATTCGTGGTGGAGCCATACTTTTGTGTGTTTAGGGTTGTTTTTGGTATATTTTTTGCCATTTCCTCACGAACGCTGCTTTCTTGTATTACTCCTGCACGATTCGAAGTTTCATTCGTTCGAGCAATCCGTTCCATGACTAATACTCCTTTCTCCTGAATGTGTTCTTCTTTTTCCATCTTCCTGGGTTTGTAGGAAGGCCCTACTTTGTTCTTTGTAGAGCTTCTCGACCTATAGGGCCCTTTCTTGTTTTGCTGCATACTGTCTTCAATTCTCTTGTTGTGTCGTCGCACGGTAAGATAAATAGACGTATAACAAATGAATATCGTAGCCAGTGGTAGTCCAATCCAGAAGACCAACGTACTTATTGCAATAATGTCTCCAATATGACTTTGTCTGGGATTGAAATACATAATACAAGCATAAAACCGAGGAAGGAATCGAAATTCGGCGTATCCAAGGGCCAGCATCATGAGTTGTATGCTCAGTGCGCAAAGCCAAGAGAATACTACTGCAGCTACAATGACTTTCGTAGTGATGTACTTTCGATACCAATTCTTATGAACGACACACAAGAACCTAGAAATGGCTGCAAGAGCCATGATCCATAAAGATGATCCTGTTAAAGAATATAAAAGCAATCCTTGAACGTAGCATAAAGGTCCGTCGACATCTTTCATAATCCACCTTGGAATCCCATTTTCAGCCAGTAGAAGTGATGCGATGCTCATTGGTATAACCACTAATGCTGAGACAAGATCAGCAATGGCAAGTGCAAGGATAAGGTACCACGTTTTTGAGCGAAGTCGTTTATTTTTATACACACTAAGGCATACAAAAGTATTGCCAATTATTGCTGTTACATCAATAACCGAGAGAGACGTCACTTTGAATCCCATGTATAATGGATTCGCTTCATATGAGTCCCAGTAGCCCAAGTCGCCGTGGCTCTCATTTGCTTTCTTCTTAAAACTGTTGTTCATGACGTCGGCAAGTTGAACAACCACAATCACACCTCAGGCAGTAGTAAATACCGTCATAAAAAACGATTTTAAACGATTTTATGAAGCTTCCAGATTTCAGCTCGTTTGCCTTTCGGAGAATATTCAGCCTTCTTCGTCAGAATTTTTTTGGCGACAAATTCTGCTTGTTCGTATTAGTGAAAGCCCCCGGTCCCGAGATTCGCGTGAGGTTGTACGCAGATACAGATGACTTTCTCACTCTCGGGTCAATTCTACTTTTTTCGTTGCCTATACTTACATACGGAGTGTCAATCTTGTTTTGTCAGGTTGTTCTTTGGGCGAAAAAAAAGTGTGCTCATAAAATTCCCCCGAGAATCGTGACTGTCGCCGCACAGATACAGAGAGCACTGAGTTTTAACTTCTTTGTAACACTCAAAAGCTCTACAATGCATAAGATAAGTTAAGAGTTGTACTCATATCTTCTCATAATATTGTCCAATTATATTACTTGGATATGTTTTCCCAAATTAGTTATGCGCAGCTGCACAGTTATCAATGATTTAAAGTACTTGAAAATTTCCGAGTGTTCATTCACTGCACAATTTGTTGCTTTTCGTATTACTTTTGTTCTTTCAAAATCAACTGATAAATAAATAAAAGACTGAATGATCTCAATCTCCTAAGACAGATAATCATGGCTAAAGCACTCGACGCCAGATCTAAATTTGAATTTAGGTGTTGATGGGAAGCACGGGTGGCGACCTGGGTTCGAGTCACGTCGAGCTCTGTGTCGTAGGTAGTTAGAGTTTGTTGGTTCTCTCCTGTGCTTCGAGGGTTTTTCTCCGGGTTCTCCGGTTTTCCTCCCTCCGCAAAAATCAACTTCTAATTTCTAATTCGATCTAGAAGGGCCTTTAGCTAAATTACTTCGTGTAACTCTTTTAACCCTACGAAATGTGAATTTTTTGTTGTTGTTTTTTTTTGTTTTTTTTGTGTGAAGATTATTCCCGTGGAAAACCGGATAACCTGGAGAAAAACCCTCGAAGCACAGGAGAGAACCAACAAACAACTTATAGTCTACTCACATAGGACAGTGAGCCCGGGAATTCACAAGTATTAAAAAGTTTCCCTCTCTCATTTATGCTCTCTTGCACAAATCAAATATCAATTGATCTTCTAAAACATCGACACAAGAATGATTTTTCCGCAGTACACAAATTACGAAATATATTTCAAATCAGCGCAAGGGGATTTGCACCAATCAGCGATCAGATGATCTTGCAGTTTATGCAAAGCTCGTGAAAATGGTGAAAATTTTAGACTTCCATTGCCTGAAAACTGACTGATCAAGAATTGGGAAAAAAAATCTGCATGGGTAGCCCAGTAAAGGTAGATTTGATCAAAGTATTTTACTACAGCCACAATCAAAAATCAGTGTGACCAGCTTAAAAAACTTGCCGACTTTAACAGTTTCAATTGTTTACTTGATCCAATTTTTAGCTTCCTTTTCCCAAGCTTTTACTTAACATGCTTAATGAATACCCCTTCCAGCCGGCCTTCCAGCTAGCAATAAGCAACACACCTATATTAATTATTCATACGTCACGGAGTGACGGGTCACTGACTGGTTTCAATTCGTCACGTGGTTTCAAAATTGTCAAGTGACCATATCTTAATATATTAAAAATAATTGTCACTAGCTTGATACATTTAGTGTGGAAGAAGGCACGACCCAATACACTCTCTTCGTCGTATTTTCCTCGCGTCTGCCGGTAACGAAAGGTAAGTTTATCACAAAACTAATTGCAATTTAGACAAACTAACACACGATTGCAGTCATTTTTCCTCGTGCTCAGAGGAGTCTCATATCCTAGTATTCTCAGCATAAGTAATTGTCAGACGTTCATGAATCATTTTAAAGGTTGGATTTATATAAACACTGCATATTGATTATGTATTAAGTTATTTTTTGGGTAATCATCACGTATACAGTATAATAATAATACAATACAATAATATATTTACCATTCTTCACAACTGTAACAGATAAAAAATTACAAATTTACAGTGAGGACACTTGAACCATGAACACTTGATATTTTTATATATTTTATTTTCTGAACTTTCTACTGCTTCAAACCTTCTGAAAATGTAGCACTGAACTCAAATAATCTTATTGTTCAAAATAAATCATATTTCCAATCGATTCACACGAGGGATAAAGGAGAAAAAAAGCATGAAAAAACCTCAAAGTGTTCACGGTTCGAGTGTCCTCACTGTAATAAGTTAAATGTAAGATAAATGTAAGGTAATTCAGTACTACTATTACTAATGATTATGGTTTACACTTGAACCGTGAACACTTTGAGGTTTTTTCATACTTTTTTAGTAGTAGTATAGAAAAGAACTAGACGAACTAAGTACTAGAAAAGCTCTAGAAACTCCATAGATACATTAGTGTTTGGTATCAATGAAATAGATATGTAACGTGATTCAAAGACTGAAGCAAAGTAGCAAACAAAAGCGAAACACATGGCAGCAGCGACATACAAACAGCGACATTCAAACAGCGACATACAAACACCAGCTGGTTCATCCTAAAACATTTGGAAGGGAATGTAAGACCTAATTGATCTGATTGATCAATGTAACATGTTTTACTAATTCGATATGCCGATGCCAGAAAAGCTTTTGAAATAATAACCATTTTGTTTCAATTTGATTTGATGTATACACAGGAAAAAATTTCAAAATCCCAACTTGGGAAAAAAATGGTGTAATATTGGGATATTTTTGGGTTTTCCTTGGGAATTTCCCAATATTTCCCAATATTGGGAAAGTGGTACCAAATCCAAATCTGTGGTCAAAGTATTCCCAGCAAAATCCCATAATTGGGAAATTACTGTCCCAATTTATGATCAAATTGGGTTTTTATGTGGTCAAAGTAATCCCAATAAAATCCCATAATTGGGAAATTACTGTCCCAATATATGATCAAATTGGGTTTTTATGAGGTCAAAGTATTCCCAATAAAATCCCATTTTTGGGATGCAGTTTGTAATTATTTTCAATTTATTCCCATGTTTGGGTTTTGATTGGAAGTACAGTCCGATTTAATTCCCATTTTTGGGATTCAGTTTGTAATTTTTTTTCAATTTATTCCCATGTTTGGGTTTTGATAGAAAGTAAAGTCACATTTAATTCCCATTTTTGGGTTCAGTTTGTAATTTTTTTCAATTTATTCCCATATTTGGGTTTTGATTGGAAGTACAACCCCATTTAATTCCCATTTTTGGGATTCAGTTTGTAATTTTTTTCAAATTATTCCCATATTTGGGTTTTGATTGGAAGTACAGCCCCATTTAATTCCCATTTTTGGGATTCAGTTTGTAATTTTTTTCAAATTATTCCCATATTTGGGTTTTGATTGGAAGTACAGTCCCATTTAATTCCCATTTTTGGGATTCAGTTTGTAATTTTTTTTCAATTTATTCCCATGTTTGGGTTTTTGTTGGAAATTTAATCCCAAAATATTACCAATATTGGGATTTGATTGGTTTCACTTTCCCGATGTTGGGTAATTATTGTTATCAGGAAACCGAACAGCAGCCTTTCCAATAAATTCCCAATATTGTTTATTTGGTTTCCCAATTTTATCCCAATTTTTTCCCATTATTGGGAAAAATTCCCAAGAATTTCCCAAATGGTCTAAATTGGGATTTTGAAATTTTTTCCTGTGATAGCTTTAGACACTCTAGTTTAGTTTAACAAATATATTTCGCTCTGGTCGAGCCTCGTCAGTGTTCACCAAGCTTGCCTATCAGTCCAGCTCAAAAACAACTTCCGCTTAAGACTTCAAAATAAAGAAATGCTGAAGCCAGATGTTGTTTTTTTTCCTGCTTGAGAGGTACCACGTGTTTATGTGTCTGAGGTTATTTTGCTTTGGGCGTAGTAATCAAATTTAATTTCCTTTGTTATTATAAGTGTTCCGCATTCTTTACCTATGATAAATGAATATCTTAATACATGAAATTAAAGTGACGTGCAAAATAAGCGTCGTGAAAATATAACAGCTAGTGGCTGGGAAAATTAAGTGATGGTCCGGCTACAGTTATTGAGAAAATAGAGAAAATCAATGATCATTAAAATCATCACCATCGTCATCGTCATCATCACCATCATCATCATCATCATCATCATCATCATCATCATCATCATCATCATCATCATCATCATCATCATCATCATCATCATCATCATCATCATCATCATTACCATCATCATCATCATCATCACCATCCTCATTACTATCCTCATTACTATCACCATCATTATCATCAGCGCAGCATCATCACCACCATCACCAACATAATGCATCATCATCATCACTAATCATCATAACAATCATCATCTTCATCATCGTCATCATCCTCACCATCATCATCACCATTATCACCATCATTATTATCATCATAACAATCATCATCTTCATCATCATCATCATCATCATCACCATCATAATGCACCATCATCACTGATCATCATCATACCAATCATCATCTTCATCATCATCACCATCATTATTATCATCATAACAATCATCACCTTCATCATCATCATCATCATCATAAGTTATCATCATAAGTTATCATCATCGTCATCAGCTATCACCATCATCATCATCATCAGTTATCATCATCACCATCATCATCATCATAGCTATCACCACCATCATCATCATCAGTTATCATCATCATCATCACCATCATCATCATCATAGCTATCATCATCATCATCATCATCAGTTATCATCATCATCATCATCATAGCTATCACCATCATCATCATCATCAGTCATCATCATCATCATAGCTATCACCATCATCATCATCATCAGTTATCATCATCATCATCATCATCATCATCATAGCTATCACCATCATCAACATCATCAGTTATCATCATCATCATCAGTCATCATCATCATCATCATACATTATCATCATCATGGTCAACAGCGTCACTGATTCTCGTTATGTATTTTTAATTTCAGAAAATGTCTTCAATTGAAGTTTTGGTTATGTTTGGATGCAACAATAAAAAACTGACTTTACCAGAAGACATTACATTGAAGTCCTTCAAAAATGAATTCTTAAATGAGTTTAGAGGCGTGATTCCGTCAAGCGCTGTGCCAGCTGAGTTTCTTTACCAGAAATATAACTCTCGCTATCAGGAATGGGTTGACATGACTGAAGATGAGGAAATATGCGATGGTGAAAAGATTAGGGTCCTTTCTCTTTCTTCGAACGGAACGGTTTGTCAGCTTTGGATTAGACTGTTAACAGTCCGTCTTTTCCCTCCTAACTCAGTGGAGTCTGGTTTTATGTTTTCCCCACCTACTCGGCTCCAATCTCTGCGCGTCCACAGGAATCCCAAAAACTCTTCTTTACTGAGTCTGGAGGGAAAAGTGGGGCTCGTTCGCAGTCTAGCCTTTTGATCTTTGTTGTTAGATTTGATAAAAACATATCTTAAGTTATGTGACCGCTCGATGAGTATGGGATATGATGGAGTCATACATATATTTCAAGGCTTGGAACTTGTTCTAATTGGTTGTTGGGCTCATTATTCATTAATTCATTATGTTTGTTTGTTTGTTTGTTTGTTCGTTCATTCATTTCAGCTGGTGGGCTGGCGGGCTGGTGGGCTGGTGGGCTGGTGGGCTGGTGGGCTGGTGGGCTGGTGGGCTGGTGGGCTGGTGGGCTGGTGGGCTGGTGGGCTGGTGGGCTGGTGGGCTGGTGGGCTGGTGCACGTGGGTTTGTTTAATTTCACTTGGTTGATTGGTGGGGTGGTTGGTTAGTTAGTGAGTGATCTATGAGTGAGTGAGCCGAGAGTGAGTGAGCCGAGAGTGAGTAAGTAAGTGCATGTGCGGATCGTGGGGGAGGTTTGAGGGGTTCGGCCCCCCTGGTCTTAAATCTTCAATCGTCATTTTATGGAAAAGCTTTGATTTTTTTTTGATATAGTATACGTAAGATTAAATTGTATAGTAAATTCTAATTCCATCTTTGAACTTTCACCTAGCTAGCATGGAACTCAGAGTTCTTTGTGATTGTCCAACACTGGGATATAACCGCCAAAGTTAATAGATTAACATTTTTGTTTATGTTTCTCAGTCTGTCTGTCTCAAACATGCATTCGAAACTCAGTTAATGTTTTCAGTGCTCTAAATAAAAATCATATTTCTACAGATAATTCCTGGAGTTATTCCTCACAAAATCAGGGGCAAAGTAACCTACCGTATTTGGTCACTAGCTAGTAGAACCAATTCTTCCCTTATGAAACGAAACGATACTACGATGAAATGCAATGGAAGCGCATCGGATACAGCAAACCTACGTAAGTACCGTATTATAGTAGCGACCCTAAAAACTCAGTTACCTCAGCTTAGAGGAGTTGAAGTTGAGATGAGGCGGGGTGTGTCTGAGGGGGGAGGGGTGGTGAGGGGGGAAGGGGTGGGGGTGAGGGATACTGAGGAGAAGAGAGAAGAGGAAACTATTAAATCAAGGCGTTTTTTCTTGTTTTATTTGCAGTTGATATCCGAGCAAACGATGTCAGCTCTCCAACTACAAAAAAGTTTCGTCTTGAGCTAGCAGTTCCTAAAAATTCTTCAGAAGTTTATATCATCACTGGAAAAGGAGAAAACAAGGATGTTATAGTTCAGGTGAGCATCCATTAGAGAGCTTTAATATTCGCGTTTTTTTAATCTCCCGCAAACCGCAAACGTGACTATTTTTTTTGTATTTCGATTCACTTTACCAAAGAGAAATATGCTTTTGTTTATCTACGACTTGGAGATTTTGAGATTCCTTTTTACTAATTCAGTTAAAGAACTTTTCACTGGTCAACTGACGTTTCACGTTTGCCGTAAACGAGATTCTTAAACTCTCTATTAATTTGGATTTCCCTAAGTAAAAAATAGCTTGCAACGCCGGGTAAAAAGAACTTCCAATGTACTATAGGGATTTCTCGACGCCTGCTCCAAGTTGCTTTGCTAATTCTGTCAGTAACCAAAGTATTATAAAAATGTCAAATTTAGAAAATACATTTCACTAATATATACCCATTGTACTTTCTATACTCAGGTGTTTGGGTATTTGGCCGTGTACTTTCATTTATTCCACACCATAGAAAATACAGCCAATCAGAAAGCAGGAAAGCCGTTGTATATTCGTCGGTGTTTCACTCTTCCTTCCCATCATGCACTGCGCGTTGAGTCTACGCATTTGTATTTTCTATGGTGTGGGATAAAATGGTTATACAATGGTTTCTCGTGGCATACCGTGGATATCCCACTCGTCACTTTTATTTCCTTTGTATAAACACTCGCCTAAAGGCTCGTGTGTATACTAGAAACTACAAGTGACTCGTGGGATATTCCACGGTATGCCACTCGAAACCATTGTATAACTAGTATATATAGCTTATGCAGGGATGTTCCGTCGGCTGGATACTACCGAAATTACTCAACTGTTAGCACCATCAAAGAAGATCGATCGTGTTTCGAATTTCGGTTAACTCACGTGACCATTTCGAGTGCTCCAATTGCAATCCAATTGGTCAAATGAACTCACGTGACCATTTGGAGCGCTCCAAATGGTTACGTGAGTTAACCGAAATTCAAAACACGATCGATCGTTTCTTTGATGGTGCTAACAGTTGAGTAATTTCGGTAGTATAGAAAAACGAAAACGCTGACGTCATACGATTTTCCTGCCCGAATCGTACTCAAAGCTCTTGTCTTAGATAGCTAACTAGCCTCCTCTGCAGCCGTTTTTAGTATCGCCGTTCGTGGAGAGGGGAGCTGGCGGACCGATACTAAAAACGGCTGCAGAGGAGGCTAATAGCTAACCTGCCCGGTCAGGGTTTTTCGGCCGGGTCCTACCGGCACACACCCCTATCACTGAAGCATACATCATTTTTTTAACTGAATTGTTTATTACTTTTTTAGAAGGTGAATGCTTCCATACCGCCTGAAAATTCAGCTGACAATAGCAAGTTTGAACCCAAGTATTTTTATTCCTTTACGCAATTCCGTTGTATAGGAGTCAATGGCGAGACTGATCTCTTTCTGGCATCAGATGAGAACGGGAAGGTTACACTGGCTAAAGCAGGGCTGTCAGGATACCCAAATCCTGCTACACTTTTCATTTCTAGCCAATTCACATAGACAAAGCTAGACAAAGAGAACATTGAATAGTTTCCAGGGGCAGATCCGGGGGATGATGTGTGTGTGGGGGGGGGGGGGGGAGGGGGAGGGTTGACTAGTCACTAGTCACCCACCCCCACCCATTTGTCACAAAGTTAAAAACATGTAGATGTGTTCAAAACTAGAAACATTTATTCGTAGGAACTTTCACTTGGTTTACTTTAATATAATAGTCGTCTTATCATCCCCATTTTATGCACCTATCCATGTAAGTCCCTTGGGGGGAGGGGGTATTCGGGCAAGGGGTGGGGATTTGAAAAAAAATCCCTTAAAAACTTCCCTAGGGTGGGGAAGCAGTTGTCGATCAAATTGCACCAAATAACACCACCAAATGGAAGAATTGTCATACATTTACTATAGAGTAGGCTTTATTGAGCCATCAAACTCCCAAACCAGGGGCACATGTTTGCTATGAAATCCCCATCCCTAGCCCGAATACCCCCTCCCCACGGGACCCACATTGAAAAGTGCATTACTGGATCCGCCTCTGTACAGTTTCATAAATTTTTAATCTCAAAGTCCACAGCGCTAGCCGGACAGTAGGATAATGAGTATATGGTTTTATATTCGTTTTTCATGTTGAATATTGCCATTCATGAATATTGTTTATATTTTAACAAGTAGTGTTTGATAAAATAAAGCTTTTCTTTACAATAAAATAAAGCTTATTATTTCATATATCATTTTTGACTGCTTGTTCGGGGTATTGCTTGCTCTGAAGACCCACGGTGTACCGAATAGCGAGAGAAAAAAAGAAAGAACTGAGAAAGGAAGAAAGGAAGAAAGAATAAATGAAAGAGAGAAAGAAGGAAAGAATAAATGAATGAAAGAAAGAAAGAAAGAGATAAAGAATGAATGAAAGAAAGAGAAAAAGAAAGAATGAATGAATGAATGAATGAATGAATGAATGAATGAATGAATGAATGAATGAATGAATGAATGAATGAAAGAGAGAAAGAAAGTAAGAATGAATGAATGAAAGAGAGAAGGAAAGAAAGAATGAATGAAAGAAAGAAAAAAAGAAAGAAAGAAAAAAAGAAAAAAAGAATGAAAGACAGAAAGAAAGAAAGAAAAAAAGAAAGAAGATACAATGGTAGGCAAGAAATAAAAGAATGAAGTAAGGAAGGTAGGAAAGAATACTTTGGGTACCCTGTGGCTTATTTTGAAAGAAAAGTACATCATACTCTAACACCTCTCGGCTCCTATGGTATAAGTGTCCAATATGGCGGCATGAAGGAAGGTGTGACTAGAAAACAACTTTTGTCCCTTTGACAGCAAACCACGAATAAAATGCTAAACGCTTCAAAAATGGTTCCCCACGAGACAGAGCTCGATAAGGAGGCTGAGAGAGCATTTCAAAATGTCACCTCAACAGCACACGATGATTTTGATGAAGAATTTGACGACGCGTTCGAAATCAAAAATTCTGTGGAATCGAATGAAAGATCGGGGGGAAAAGCGGTCATTGGAGGAGAGTTAGAAGTGAAATCTGGAGAAGACATGATATAAATGAAACGATTCATAAAGCAGTACCAATACCTGTTAAAACTGAAGCAATGCCAACGAGTTTACCGTCCAGTTTAGGGTAAGATGTTTTCAAGTTTCAAGAAGCCTCTTTTCTTTTGTTAGCGTTCAAAAATTTAGAATTATTACAAAAAAAGGAATTTTTCCAAAAAAAAATTTTATGAGATTATATTAATCTTATGTTCTTAAAGAAATCGTTATCTCATTAATAATCATAATATTCTTAGCTTATATTCGTAAAGGATAATATAAAGGTTCTGTGAATTTGATCGAAGCCATTTTGACACGTTTTGGTTTCTATGACAACAAACTAACAGTTCAAGAAAAATATCGTTTTTTGAGCATTTTGGTTCCTGTATTTTCGTTTTTTTAAGATTTGTGTCGTTATGCCATGGTAGAGGATTCTAATTTATTTATAACTAGACGCTAATGAAGCGTTAACTCGGGTTTCGTTAAGGGAGGACGTGGCAAAAACGCGTGACCACGTGATTTGCGTGGTGGCGATGGGCGTGATGTTTTTAAAATTTTTGGTAACGCTGTATGAAGAATGTTTTTTTTCCATAGCAAAATCTCTTGTTCAAATTTTAAAGCGTCCCCGATAGTAAAACGGCCAATGGAGATAAAATAATTTTTCGATTTTTCCTCTACTGTATATTATAATTACATCATTTTTATCAGCTTACCGGAGAGGAAAGGAAGTGGGGAGGGAGAAGGGAAAGGATGTCGGTATTTGGTAACTGACTGAAGAGGGTATACTTTCCTTCTCTAATATTTCATCTCAGTCTCTATTTAAGACAAGTAAACGTATTTTCCAGCATGTTTAAAAGGTAACGAGAGCTCCCCCACTCACCAATCCTATATACTCTATTATTTCTTACCAAAGTGTTCCTTTTGGGTTCAAAGTCCCCCTTTATTAAAAACATTTTAAATTCTAGTAAGACATTAGTCAGTGTTGCGTTACTGAATTGTCAACGCGTATTAGATTTCTACTTGACCTACTAGAGTACCTTTCAAGACTAGATGATGAAATAAACATATCTATTTCAGTATCGAAACTGTTCACTGCAAAACAAACGTTTTATCAATGTAAATACTCTTAGCCAAAATGTGTTTAACTGGTAATTTGTTTTTCCCTCATTTTTTGTTTTTTGTATTTTCATAAATGGAAATATTCAACAAGGAGTCTTGGCAGTTCGCTTTCTTGTAGATCACTATCAGCTCGTCTGACTTCTACAAGTTCTTGGAGTCAGCTTTCATCAAAGCTTTGTTTGTCACTCGTTTTGTAGTTTGTCTCTCGTTCTGTAGTTTGTCTCAGTATATTTTTTTGTATCTGAGATCTGGTAAGATCTAGTTTGATCATAGCTAGGTAGTTTATAGATTCTCTTAGTCTATTTTGTCTAGTTCTACGATTCTCATACCGTAGTTTGCTCATAGATTTTCAAAGATAGCTCATAGATTCTCAGACTTCTCTCTTTGAGTATGTGGACCAACCCGTTCCAAAATCACTCAATAACATCTTTTAGTGTGTGTTACCACGTACGGCGTGTGTGTTTGTGAGTAGTTTAAGCGTAGCGTTAAAAAACCTAAAGACAATAGTAACATGCCTACAGACAAACTAGTACTTCACGAACCCTGAACGAATGAATTAATGGTGACACAACACTAAAAACTATAAATACAACTTCCGAGAAGTTCATTTCAGCGTCATAGTTTTCTGTTGAGTTAAGCTTACTAGTCATAGTTTTGTCAGTCTTTTCGAGGTTTGTAGTAAAGTTTATAGTACGACGAACCGAAGCAGAAGGAGATCATTAGCATGCGGTTATGATTCTTGCCCTCAGTTCCCAGCGACTCAGCTAGGAACGCCTGGGACCATGACCGCCCTTTTGGCGACCAAATACGACGAAGAACGGCCTGCATTTTTAGACTCGGTGGTTCCACAGGAACCCCGAGTAAAAATGAATAAATCAAAGATTGGTCCCAAGGGAGTCAGACATGCTGACTTTGTAGCTTTGGTTATGTACTGAGATGTTAATCAGATCCAGTCAGCGTTTTTGGGTATATTGGTATCAGGGCATTTTTTTACAGCTAACTTACGTCACATGTGACCGATAACTTGAATGTTTGGATTGGAATTTCTGCAACTTCGTTTGAAATTCCAAATCTCGGTGCCTAAAAAATAAATATTTTGAAGCTGATACTTAGCGATGAGGTTGGCAAGTGAATTCTTTTGGAAAATATTTCACAATCATTCATGATAGCAGGTCCAAAATCTAATTTTTAACTGAATTGTTTTTTGAATATCGGAGCCGTTGATCAGACATTTGAAAATTTAATATGAAGCCTTGAAAACTACATTTGAAGTCTTGGATTTACTGGTCACGCGTGACGTAAATTAGCTGTAAAAGCCTGGTATTCAGTATCTCTTGGGATAGTCTGATTATCGTAGCCAGTGGTAGTCCAATCCAGAAGACCAACGTACTTATTGCAATAATGTCTCCAATATGACTTTGTCTGGGATTGAAATACATAATACAAGCATAAAACCGAGGAAGGAATCGAAATTCGGCGTATCCAAGGGCCAGCATCATGAGTTGTATGCTCAGTGCGCAAAGCCAAGAGAATACTACTGCAGCTACAATGACTTTCGTAGTGATGTACTTTCGATACCAATTCTTATGAACGACACACAAGAACCTAGAAATGGCTGCAAGAGCCATGATTCATAAAGATGAACCCGTTAAAGAATATAAAAGCAATCCTTGAACGTAGCATAAAGGTCCGTTGACATCTTTCATAATCCACCTTGGAATTCCATTTTCAGCCAGTACAAGTGATGCGATGCTCATTGGTATAACCACTAATGCTGAGACAAGATCAGTAATGGCAAGTGCCAGGATAAGGTACCACGTTTTTGAGCGAAGTCGTTTATTTTTATACACACTGAGACATACAAAAGTATTGCCAATTATTGCTGTTACATCAATAACCGAGAGAGACGTCACTTTGAATCCCATGTATAATGGATTCGCTTCATATGAGTCCCAGTAGCCCAAGTCGCCGTGGCTCTCATTTGCTTTCTTCTTAAAACTGTTGTCCATGACGTCGGCAAGTTGAACAACCACAATCACACCTCAGGCAGTAGTAAATACCGTCATAAAAACCGATTTTAAACGATTTTATGAAGCTTCCAGATTTCAGCTCGTTTACCTTTCGGAGAATATTCAGCCTTCTTCGTCAGAATTCTTTTGGCGACAAATTCTGCTTGTTCGTATTAGTGAAAGCCCCCGGTCCCGAGATTCGCGTGAGGTTGTACGCAGATACAGATGACTTTCTCACTCTCGGGTCAATTCTACTTTTTTCGTTGCCTATACTTACATGCGGAGTGTCAATCTTGTTTTGTCAGGTTGTTCTTTGGGCGAAAAAACTGTGCTCATAAAATTCCCCCGAGAATCGTGACTGTCGCCGCACAGATACAGAGAGCACTGAGTTTTAACCTCTTTGTAACACTCAAAAGCTCTATAACGCATAAAATAAGTTAAGAGTTGCACTCATATCTTCTCATAATATTGTCCAATCACATTACTTGGAAATGTTTTCCCAAATTAGTTATGCGCAGCTGCACAGTTATCAATGATTTAAAGTACTTGAAAATTTCCGAGTGTTCATTCACTGCACAATTTGTTGCTTTTCGTATTACTTTTGTTCTTTCAAAATCAACTGATAAATAAATAAAAGACTGAATGATCTCAATCTCCTAAGACAGATAATCATGGCTAAAGCACTCGACGCCAGATCTAAATTTGAATTTAGGTGTTGATGGGAAGCACGCGCGGGTGGCGACCCGGGTTCGAGTCACGTCGAGCTCTGTGTCGTATGTAGTTAGAGTTTGTTGGTTCTCTCCTGCGCTTCGAGGGTTTTTCTCCGGGTTCTCCGGTTTTCCTCCCTCCGCAAAAATCAACTTCTAATTTCTAATTCGATCTAGAAGGGCCTTAGCTAAATTACTTCGTGTAACTCTTTTAACCCTACGAAATGTGAATTTTTTGTTGTTTTTTGTTGTTATTTTTTTTGTTTTTTTTGTGTGTGAAGATTATTCCCGTGGAAAACCGGATAACCTGGAGAAAAACCCTCGAAGCACAGGAGAGAACCAACAAACAACTTATAGTCTACTCACATAGGACAGTGAGCCCGGGAATTCACAAGTATTAAGAGTTTCCCTCTCTCATTTTACTCTCTTGCACAAATCAAATATCAATTGATCTTCTAAAACATCGACACAAGAATGATTTTTCCGCAGTACACAAATTACGAAATATATTTCAAATCAGCGCAAGGGGATTTGCACCAATCAGCGATCAGATGATCTTGCAGTTTATGCAAAGCTCGTGAAAATGGTGAAAATTTTAGACTTCCATTGCCTGAAAACTGACTGATCAAGAATTGGGAAAAAAAATCTGCATGGGTAGCCCAGTAAAGGTAGATTTGATCAAAGTATTTTACTACAGCCACAATCAAAAATCAGTGTGACCAGCTTAAAAAACTTGCCGACTTTAACAGTTTCAATTGTTTACTTGATCCAATTTTTAGCTTCCTTTTCCCAAGCTTTTACTTAACATGCTTAATGAATACCCCTTCCAGCCGGCCTTCCAGCTAGCAATAAGCAACACACCTATATTAATTATTCATACGTCACGGAGTGACGGGTCACTGACTGGTTTCAATTCGTCACGTGGTTTCAAAATTGTCAAGTGACCATATCTTAATATATTAAAAATAATTGTCACTAGCTTGATACATTTAGTGTGGAAGAAGGCACGACCCAATACACTCTCTTCGTCGTATTTTCCTCGCGTCTGTCGGTCACGAAAGGTAAGTTTATCACAAAACTAATTGCAATTTAGACAAACTAACACGCAATTGCAATCATTTTTCCTCGTGCTCAGAGGAGTCTCATATCCTAGTATTCTCAGCATAAGTAATTGTCAGACGTTCATGAATCATTTTAAAGGTTGGATTTATATAAACACTGCATATTGATTATGTATTAAGTTATTTTTTGGGTAATCATCACGTATACAGTATAATAATACAATACAATAATATATTTACCATTCTTCACAATTGTAACTGATAAAAAATTACAAATTTACAGTGAGGACACTTGAACCATGAACACTTGATATTTTTATATATTTTATTTTCTGAACTTTCTACTGCTTCAAACCTTCTGAAAATGTAGCACTGAACTCAACTGATAATTTTATTGTTCAAAATAAATCATATTTCCAATCGATTTATACAAGGGATAAAGGAGAAAAATAGCATGAAAAAACCTCAAAGTGTTCACGGTTCGAGTGTCCTCACTGTAATAAGTTAAATGTAAGATAAATGTAAGGTAATTCAGTACTACTATTATTAATGATTATGGTTTACAATGAGGACACTCGAACCGTGAACACTTTGAGGTTTTTTCATACTTTTTTAGTAGTAGTAGTAGTAGTATAGAAAAGAACTAGATGAACTAAGTACTAGAAAAGCTCTAGAAACTCTATAGACACATTAGTGTTTGGTATCAATGAAATAAATATGTAACGTGATTCAAAGACTGAAGCAAAGTAGCAAACAAAACCGAAACACATGGCAGCAGCGACATACAAACAGCGACATACAAACACCAGCTGGTTCATCCTAAAACATTTGGAAGGGAATGTAAGACCTAATTGATCTGATTGATCAATGTAACACCTATTGTGTTAATCATAAAATAATAATAATAATAATAATGATTATAATAAATCTTTATTTAATGTGGGTAGCAAATACAGCAGAATATAGTGAGCTGGTTTCCAATTTGACTAAAACATACAATGATAATAATAATAATACAACAGCTACTAGTAAATACTGATTCTACGCTCTCAAAAATGTAATATTTGAAAAGAGCAGACCAAAATTAGCGAATTGGACAAATGTGGAGGTGTTTTTTTGTTTGTGAATAGCACCGAAGTTACAGGCCATCGAATTCGCTTCTTTTTAGGGAATCAGGTGAGTAATTCGTAATTATTTACCAACTGCTACACGGATATGCAGAACTGGTTTTTTCCTTTTTCTGATATACTACATTCTTTGGCGATGATGAAAGCTGATGCCATATGTCTAGATAACAAATCTAGTCTCGTTTCACTGAACTGCGTCGTAGCATGCTGAATGCTGGCCAAGAACCAATCTGATATATTAAAACTGACCTATTGATAGGTTATCAATCTCAAGGCGCTTCAGGAATTTTCTAGCTCTGATTAAAGGCTGACTCACACTTGATATAAGCTAAAGCATAAGAAAATTTGCTTATGCTTATGTCAAGTCTAAACCAGCCTTTTAACGGGACACATTTAGATAATTCTACTGAAATAAGCCATCCATTCACCAAGCTTGCCTATCAGTCCAGCTCAAAAACAACTTCCGCTTAAGACTTCAAAATAAAAACATATCACAAAAAAGAATTGCTGAAGCCAGATGTTGTTTTTTTTCCTGCTTGAGAGGTACCACGTGTTTATGTGTCTGAGGTTATTTTGCTTTGGGCGTAGTGATCAAGTTTCCTTTGTTATTATAAGTGTTCCGCATTCTTTACCTATGATAAATGAATATCTTAATACATGAAATTAAAGTGACGTGCAAAATAAGCGTCGTGAAAATATAACAGCTAGTAGTGGCCGGGAAAATTAAGTGATGGTCCGGCTACAGTTATTGAGAAAATAGAGAAAATCAATGATCATTATAATCATCACCATCGTCATCGTCATCATCACTATCATTATCACCATCATTATCACCATCATCATCATCATCTAATCATCATCATCACCATCCTTATCACTATCACCATCATCATCATCATCATCATCTTCATCATCATCATCACCATCATCATCATCATCATCACCATCATCATCATCATCATCATCATCATCATCACCATCATCATCATCATCACCATCCTCATTACTATCACCATCATTATCATCAGCGCAGCATCATCATCACCATCATAACGCATCATCATCATCACTGATCATCATCATAACAATCATCATCTTCATCATCGTCATCATCATTACCATCATCATCATCATTATCGCCATCATTATATTATCATCATAACAATCATCATCTTCATCATCGTCATCATCATCATCATCACCAACATAATGCACCATCATCATCACTGATCATCATCATACCAATCATCATCTTCATCATCACCATCATTATTATCATCATAACAATCATCATCTTCATCATCATCATCAGCTATCATGTACCATCATCATCATCATAAATCATCATCATCATCATCATCAGCTATCATGTACCATCATCATCATCATAAGTTATCATCATCATCATAAATTATCATCATCATCGTCAACAGCGTCACTAATTCTTGTTATGTGTTTTTAATTTCAGAAAATGTCTTCAATTGAAGTTTTGGTTATGTTTGGATGCAACAATCGAAAACTGATTTTACCAGAAGACATTACATTGAAGTCCTTCAAAAATGAATTCTTAGATAAGTTTAGAGATGTGGTTCCGTCAAGCGCTGCGCCAACTGAGTTTCTTTACCAGAAATATAACTCTTGCTATCAGGAATGGGTTGACATGACTGCCGAAGACGAGAAAATAAGCGATGGTGAAAAGATTAGGGTCCTTTCTCTTTCTTCAATCGGAACGGTTTGTCAGCTTTGGATTAGACTGTTAACAGTCCGTCTTTTCCCTCCTAACTCAGTGGAGTCTGGTTTTTATGTTTTCCCCGCCTACTCGGCTCCAATCTCTGCGCGTCCACAGGAATCCCAAAAAATTAAAACTCTTCTTTACTGAGTCTGGAGGGAAAAGTGGGGCTCGTTCGCAGTCTAGCCTTTTGATCTTTGTTGTTAGATTTGATAAAAACATATCTTAAGTTATGTGACCGCTCAATGAGTACGGGATATGATGGAGTCATACATATATTTCAAGGCTTGGAACTTGTTCTAATTGGTTGTTGGGCTCATTATTCATTAATTCATTTTGTTTATTAATTCATTTTGTTTGTTTGTTTGTTTGTTTGTTTGTTTGTTTGTTTGTTTGTTTGTTTGTTTGTTTGTTTGTTTGTTTGTTTGTTTGTTTGTTTGTTTGTTTGTTTGTTTGTTTGTTTGTTTGTTTGTTTGTTTGTTTGTTTGTTTGTTTGTTTGTTTTTTTACTTGGTGGGCTGGTGGGCTGGTGGGCTGGTGGGCTGGTGGGCTGGTGGGCTGGTGGGCTGGTGGGCTGGTGGGCTGGTGGGCTGGTGGGCTGGTGGGCTGGTGGGTGAGTAAGTAAGTGCATGTGCGGATCGTGGGGGAGGTTTGAGGGGTTCGGCCCCCCTGGTCTTAAATCTTCAATCGTCATTTTATGGAAAAGCTTTGATTTTTTTTTGATATAGTATACGTAAGATTAAATTGTATAGTAAATTCTAATTCCATCTTTGAACTTTCACCTAGCTAGTATGGAACTCAGAGTTCTTTGTGATTGTCCAACACTGGGAACCGCCAAAGTTAATAGATTAACATTTTTGTTTATGTTTCTCAGTCTGTCTGTCTCAAACATGCAATCGAAACTCAGTTACTGCGATTTTCATAATTACGCGGACAGTGAAGTTCAAATACCAACGTGCAAAACGGCGTTTTCGCTTCCATCAATCAATGATAATCAGTCGGTACCTTTTATATTTTTGACTGGCGGCAGCTAAAAAGCAAATTCCAACATCGCACTCGTAACTTCGGTGTCCGCGTAATTATGAAAATCGCAGTAATGTTTTCAGTGTTCTAAATAAAAATAATTTTTCCACAGAACATTCCTGGAGTTATTCCTCACAAAATCAGGAATAATGTAACCTACCGTATTTGGTCACTAGCTAGTAGAACCAATTCTTCCCTTATGAAACGAAACGATACTACGATGAAATGCAATGGAAGCGCATCGGATACAGCAAACCTACGTAAGTACCGTATTATAGTAGCGACTCTAAAGACTCAGTTACCTTAGCTTAGAGGAGTTGAAGTTGAGATGAGGTGGGGTGTGTCTGAGGGGGGGGGAGGGGTGGTGAGGGGGGAAGGGGTGGGGGTGAGGGATACTGAGGAGAAGAGAGAAGAGGAAACTTTTAAATCAAGGCGTTTTTTCTTGTTTTATTTGCAGTTGATATCCAAGCAAAAGATGTCAGCTCTCCAACTACAAAAACGTTTCGTCTTGAGCTAGCAGTTCCTAAAAATTCTTCAGAAGTTTATATCATCACTGGAAAAGGAGAAAACAAGGATGTTATAGTTCAGGTGAGCATCCATTAGAGAGCTTTAATATTCGCGTTTTTTTAATCTCCCGCAAACCGCAAACGTGACTAGTTTTTTTGTATTTCGATTCACTTTACCAAAGAGAAATATGCTTTTGTTTATCTACGACTTGGAGATTTTGAGATTCCTTTTTACTAATTCAGTTAAAGAACTTTTCACTGGTCAACTGACGTTTCACGTTTGCCGTAAACGAGATTCTTAAACTCTCTATTAATTTGGATTTCCCTAAGTAAAAAATAGCTTGAAACGGTAAAAAGAACTTCCAATGTACTATAGGGATTTCTCGACGCCTGCTCCAAGTTGCTTTGCTAATTCTGTCAGTGACCAAAGTATTATAAAAAATGTCAAATTCAGAAAATACATTTCACTAATATATACCCATTGTACTTTCTATACTCAGGTGTTTGGGTATTTGGCCGTGTACTTTCATTTATCCCACACCATAGAAAATACAGCCAATCAGAAAGTAGGAAAGCCGTTGTATATTCGTCGGTGTTTCACTCTTCCTTCCAATCATGCACTGCGCGTTGAGTCTACGCATTTGTATTTTCTATGGTGTGGGATAAAATGGTTATACAATGGTTTCTCGTGGCATACCGTGGATATCCCACTCGTCACTTTTATTTCCTTTGTATAAACACTCGCCTAAAGGCTCGTGTGTATACTAGAAACTACAAGTGACTCGTGGGATATTCCACGGTATGCCACTCGAAACCATTGTATAACTAGTATATATAGCTTATGCGGGGATGTTCCGTCGGCTGGATACTACCGAAATTACTCAACTGTTAGCACCGTCAAAGAAGATCGATCGTGTTTTGAATTTCGGTTAACTCACGTGACCATTTCCAGTGCTCCAATTGCAATCCAATTGGTCAAATGAACTCACGTGACCATTTGGAGCGCTCCAAATGGTTACGTGAGTTAACCGAAATTCAAAACACGATCGATCGTTTCTTTGATGGTGCTAACAGTTGAGTAATTTCGGTAGTATAGAAAAACGAAAACGCTGACGTCATACGATTTTCCTGCCCGAATCGTACTCAAAGCTCTTGTCTTAGATAGCTAACTAGCCTCCTCTGCAGCCGTTTTTAGTATCGCCGTTCGTGGAGAGGGGAGCTGGCGGACCGATACTAAAAACGGCTGCAGAGGAGGCTAATAGCTAACCTGTTCGGTCAGGGTTTTTCGGCCGGGTCCTACCGGCACACACCCCTATCACTGAAGCATACATCATTTTTTTAACTGAATTGTTTATTACTTTTTTAGAAGGTGAATGCTTCCATACCGCCTGAAAATTCAGCTGACAATAGCAAGTTTGAACCCAAGTATTTTTATTCCTTTACGCAATTCCGTTGTATAGGAGTCAATGGCGAGACTGATCTCTTTCTGGCATCAGATGAGAACGGGAAGGTTACACTGGCTAAAGCAGGGCTGTCAGGATACCCAAATCCTGCTACACTTTTCATTTCTAGCCAATTCACATAGACAAAGCTACACAAAGAGAACATTAAATAGTTTCCAGGGGGCAGATCCGGGGGATGATGATGTGTGTGTGGGGGGGAGGGGGGGAGAGGGTTGACTAGTCACTAGTCATCCACCCCCACCTATTTGTCACAAAGTTAAAAACATGTAGATGTGTTCAAAACTAGAAACATTTATTCGTAGGAACTTTCACTTGGTTTACTTTAATATAATAGTCGTCTTATCATCCCCATTTTATGCACCTATCCATGTAAGTCCCTTGGGGGGAGGGGGTATTCGGGCAAGGGGTGGGGATTTGAAAAAAAATCCCTTAAAAAATTCCCTAGGGTGGGGAAGCAGTTGTCGATCAAATTGCACCAAATAACACCACCAAATGGAAGAATTGTCATACATTTACTGTAGAGTAAGCTTTTTTGAGCCATCAAACTCCCAAACCAGGGGCACATGTTTGCTATGAAATCCCCATCCCTAGCCCGAATACCCCCCCCCCCCCCTCCCCACGGGACTCACATTGAAAAGTGCATTACTGGATCCGCCTCTGCACAGTTTCATAAATTTTTAATCTCAAAGTCCACAGCGCTAGCCGGACAGTAGGATAATGAGTATATGGTTTTATATTCGTTTTTCATGTTGAATATTACCATTCAAGAATATTGTTTATATGTTAACTAGTAGTTTAACTGCTTGATAAAATAAAGCTTTTCTTTACAATAAAATAAAGCTTATTATTTCATATATCATTTTTGACTGCTTGTTCGGGGTATTGCTTGCTCTGGAGACCCACGGTGTACCGAATAGCGAGAGGAAAAAAAGAAAGAACTGAGAAAGGAATAAAGGAAGAAAGAATAAATGAAAGAGAGAAAGAAGGAAAGAATAAATGAATGAAAGAAAGAAAGAAAGAGATAAAGAATGAATGAAAGAAAGAGAAAAAGAAAGAATGAATGAATGAATGAATGAATGAATGAATGAATGAATGAATGAATGAATGAATGAATGAATGAATGAATGAATGAATGAATGAATGAATGAATGAATGAATGAATGAATGAATGAATGAATGAAAGAGAGAAAGAAAGTAAGAATGAATGAATGAAAGAGAGAAGGAAAGAAAGAATGAATGAAAGAAAGAAAAAAAGAAAGAAAGAAAAAAAGAAAAAAAGAATGAAAGACAGAAAGAAAGAAAGAAAAAAAGAAAGAAGATACAATGGTAGGCAAGAAATAAAAGAATGAAGTAAGGAAGGTAGGAAAGAATACTTTGGGTACCCTGTGGCTTATTTTGAAAGAAAAGTACATCATACTCTAACACCTCTCGGCTCCTATGGTATAAGTGTCCAATATGGCGGCATGAAGGAAGGTGTGACTAGAAAACAACTTTTGTCCCTTTGACAGCAAACCACGAATAAAATGCTAAACGCTTCAAAAATGGTTCCCCACGAGACAGAGCTCGATAAGGAGGCTGAGAGAGCATTTCAAAATGTCACCTCAACAGCACACGATGATTTTGATGAAGAATTTGACGACGCATTCGAAATCAAAAATTCTGTGGAATCGAATGAAAGATCGGGGGGAAAAGCGGTCATTGGAGGAGAGTTAGAAGTGAAATCTGGAGAAGATATTGATATAAATGAAACGATTCATAAAGCAGTACCAATACCTGTTAAAACTGAAGCAATACCAACGAGTTTACCGTCCAGTTTAGGGTAAGATGTTTTCAAGTTTCAAGAAGCCTCTTTTCTTTTGTTAGCGTTCAAAAATTTAGAATTATTACAAAAAAAGGAATTTTTCCAAAAAAATATTTTATGAGATTATATTAATCTTATGTTCTTAAAGAAATCGTTATCTCATTAATAATTATAATATTCTTAGCTTATATTCGTAAAGGATAATATAAAGGTTCTGTGAATTTGATCGAAGCCATTTTGACACGTTTTGGTTTCTATGACAACAAACTAACAGTTCAAGAAAAATATCGTTTTTTGAGCATTTTGGTTCCTGTATTTTCGTTTTTTTAAGATTTGTGTCGTTATGCCATGGTAGAGGATTCTAATTTATTTATAAAAATGAATAAATCAAAGATTGGTCCCAAGGGAGTCAGACATGCTGACTTTGTAGCTTTGGTTATGTACTGAGATGTTAATCAGATCCAGCCAGCGTTTTTGGGTATATTGGTATCAGGGCATTTTTTTACAGCTAACTTACGTCACATGTGACCGATAACTTGAATGTTTGGATTGGAATTTCTGCAACTTCGTTTGAAATTCCAAATCTCGGTGCCTAAAAAATAAATATTTTGAAGCTGATACTTAGCGATGAGGTTGGCAAGTGAATTCTTTTGGAAAATATTTCACAATCATTCATGATAGCAGGTCCAAAATCTAATTTTTAACTGAATTTTTTTTTGAATATCGGAGCCGTTGATCAGACATTTGAAAATTTAATATGAAGCCTTGAAAACTACATTTGAAGTCTTGGATTTACTGACTGGTCACGCGTGACGTAAATTAGCTGTAAAAGCCTGGTATTCAGTATCTCTTGGGATAGTCTGACTTATATATACCTCTTTTTTTGTGATGCTAACCACGGCAGGGAAACCAGGCAATACACTGCTGTCAATCAGAGTATGTAAAGGTACCGAACAATATTTTTTATTGATAGCAATGTATTGCCTGATTTCCCCTGTTGCAACTGTTGTCTCGATCAGTGTGTAACAATGAAAGCATCGAGAGATCTAATATCAAGTATATGATTGGTAAATGATTGTGTAAGAAAGGCTTGATTAATTTTATAATACAAATCATGTTAAACTTTTAAGACACCATGTAATATATGAAGCTTTTTATTGAGCTTTAAGCTCTCGCTGGAGCCTTGATCACAATGAATGATAAGTCGAAGTCACACTTCATTGCCTTCATGGGCCCTACGGACCGGTGAATTCATTATGCCATCACACACATGTGGTAGTTGGTATCTTCCGCCACGCACAGGGAAATTTTCCTAAAAAACGTTAGTGAGTTTTTGAATGGTTATTCTACTAATTCCCATTATAAAAACCATTGTTGGAAAATCCGAATTTATCCCATTAATGTTTTTGCACATGAAAGCCAGCAATGGTTAATAACTGAAATGGTAAAAACCATCATGTTATTTAGAAAAAACCAGTCATGTTTTTTAGGAAAATTTCCCTGTGACGGTTGAGGCATAAAATAAAAGTCTGAATAAAATAAAATAAAAAAAAAATAAATAAATAAAATATTATATTTATATAGCGCATTTCCATTAATTGTCCAAAGCGCTAAATAAACTGAAATAAAGACAAATCATATGAACATAAAGTGTTAAGAATCCCAACTGGCAAGGAGACAAACCAGTTGGCTATTTACAAGCATGGTCGAGAAACTGAATTTGACCTAATCGAAATCAGGACAAATACAGTCTCAGCTAGTGGCCAGAGCAGGGCTCAAACCCGGCACCACTGGATTGCGAGACCAAGGCTCTGACCACTCGACCATGCTGCCTCCAGTTATAATAATAAAAAGAATAAAAGAATCAAAAGCTTCAAATATATTACACCGTCTCAAAAGTTTAACATTGTAATACAGTTTTCCACCCATGTAGTTTTCCAACCTACATCATAAGTTGATTAATTTTGATCACAAAAATATGTGTGGAGGAGGGGATGAAGAATCTAGAGGAAGTGGCATCTGCAAATGCTGTAGACCTCTTTACACACCTTGGGTATAATGTTTTCCCATTTCAGACCAGTCTAATTTTAAATCTTTCATGATTCCTGACTTATATTTTATATATCGATATTTAGGTCAGTATCATCAGGCTCACTGGAGCTAAATCAACAAACATCAAACAAAAGTGAAATATCTACTACAAGTACTTACCATGACAGAGAACCTCGAAAGCAACGTGGACGATCACATAAAAAGTCAAGTTTACCCCCTGGAATACGAAAACTTCCTTCACCTCCAACGACACTCGAACAAGCCCAGATGGAGTGGGACATGGTGGAAACTGTTCAGCCAGGTACACACTGCCATAGACCCCTTAATTCCATTAAATTCCTCTAAAATTACTTTTCCCCCCAAATTCTTCGGGTTTCATTCGTTTTAAAGCTGCTTTGGCAGCAAAAAGCCTGTGCATAGAAGTATGTGATTACAGCAATTCAGATTGAGTGTTAAATGGTGCCATTTGTTGCAACACTCGTGATCATTAAATTTGCACACTTCTATGCAGAATGCACAACATTTCTAGGTGGCTGGGAGAACGTTCAGCTCATAAGATCGATTTTTATCTGCATAGAAATGTGCAAATTTAACAATCATAACAAATGGTGCCGCTAAATGCGCAATCTGAATCAGCTGTAATGTGGTTATAATTTTGCATATTGCACTATAAATTTACATCAGTATTAGTATAAACATTACACAATTTCAAATTTTCTGTTCAGGTACTGCATCAAGTGGTATTGGTTCCCCAAGTTTAAAATTCGATGATGCGTATCGTCACTTCCAAACAGCACCATACCTGGAACAGCATAGCTCACACATCAAAACAACTGTTCGAAGAAGAGGTTGTTCTGCTATCATCTATGCACTTTTTGGACCACCCAAGATGAACAGTGACTTGCTATTTGACCGCGATTTAATTTTTACTCTGGCATTGTGCATGTTTCATAACAATGAACCTTTACATGGCTTGATGTTGCAAACTGTTTACAAGAAACTAACAGGAACAAAGTTGGATTGTCCAAGATATGGAAATCACTGGGAGCTTATTGGATTTCAAGGTAAAGATACTTGATTTTATTGAACCCTGAAACAACCTCTGCTGATCCAAGTCAGGGCATGGCTAACTCACAGATTGAACCCTGAAACAACTTCTGGGCTGATCTAAGTCAGGGCACAGCTAACTCACAGATCCAACCCTCAAAACAACATCTGGGCCCTATAAAAGTCAGGGCATGGCTAACTCACAGATTGAACCCTGAAACAACCTCTGCTGATCCAAGTCAGGGCATGGCTAACTCACAGATCGAACCCTGAAACAACCTCTGGGCTGATCTAAGTCAGGGCATGGCTAACTCACAGATCAAACCCTGAAACAACCTCTGCTGATCCAAGTCAGGGCACGGCTAACTCACAGATCGAACCCTGAAACAACCTCTGGGCTGATCTAAGTCAGGGCATGGCTAACTCACAGATCAAACCCTGAAACAACCTCTGGGCTGGAAACATAGAGACTCTTAGAAAAACAAAACTATTTCCCGCAAGACCAGACCAGTTTTAACTTAAAAGTGTATAATGTATTTCAATGTATTTTTCATTTTTAAAGGTCTTGACCCAGCAACAGATTTAAGAGGGTGTGGTCTTCTAGGCCTGGTCAATCTTCTGTATTTAGTAACAGATCATCGTATTCATCCTATCGCTCTCGACATGTACCGACTGTCTCAACATGAAACACAAAATTTTCCATTTTGTGTGATGTCAATCAACATCACGCGGATTGCTCTTATTGCTTTGAGAGAAGGAAAACTAAACAAGTGAGTAATATGGCTTGGGTGGCATGTTAGCACATGTGGGGCAGTATTGGCCTGTTATTGTTGGTTGGTAACAAGATTCATGAGATTCATTAATTAAGCTAATTGGTATCAAGTAATAGAACCCTTTCATGTGATGTCAAAGCAGCTCAATTTGGAGGACAAATCGAAAGAATTTCAATCTCCTGAGAATTGGAAATCTATTGTTTTGTCCTCCAAATTGAGCTGCATTCCGACATGCTGAAACATAAGGGGCAGTGGTTGCCTATCATTCAAGGCTGTTAATGAGATTCATTCAGCTGATTGATACAAGCAATAGAATACTCTCTGGTTGATAGCACATGACGGGCAGTGTTTGCTTGTCATTGTAGGCTGGTAATGAGATTAATGAGATTCATGAGATTCATTCAGCTGATTGATACCAAGCAATAGAATACTCTCTGGTTGATAGCACATGACAGGCAGTGTTTGCCTGTCATTGTAGGCTGGTAATGAGATTCATGAGATTCATTCAGCTGATTGATACCAAGTAATAGAATACTCTCTGGTTGATATCACAAGACGCGCAGTGTTTGCCTGTGAATGTAGGCTGGTAATGAGATTAAAGAGATTCATTCAGCTGATTGATACCAGACAGGTAACTGAGGAAAGATTCTTTTATTCATTTTTTGGCAGGGTGAGTAATTCACAGCGCTGCGTGATGAAAGTGTTCTGTGAATTCTACGTCGCAGTATTTTATCACATATACTATATATGGAAGCACCAACACAAGACTATAAATGACTCTGGCTTCGTCCTTAAGGAAGGAGAAAAGTTCGCGCTCAAAAAAACAAACCTTGCTTTAAAACAGCTTGGACAAGCTATCAATGAGCGAAAGAATCTCGTCATAAGTGAGGAAGAAAATTTCTCGCCGAAAAATCGAGAAATTCCTGTTATGGATAAGTTTGCAGGAGTCTGTGATCTGCCTTCACATGAAGAAGAAGAAGTGCACTTAGTATAAGATGTTAGAGGACGTTATCCTTCGTGTTAAAATCCTCTTCCACAATGAAAGGACTTGTACATGAGTGAGTTCAGTTTTATTTAATCTCCGGGCGGAATATCAGCTATTTCAAAAAAGGTTTATGAAGGCTTTGTTGCATGTTGCATGTTGCATGTTGCATGTTGCATGTTGCATGGTGCATGGTGCATGGTGCATGCTGCATGTTGCTTGGTGCATGTTGCATGGTGCATGGTGCATGGTGCATGGTGCATGGTGCATGGTGCATAGTGCATGGTGCATGGTGCATGTTGCATGGTGCATAGTGCATAGTGCATGGTGCATGGTGCATAGTGCATGGTGCATGCTGCATGTTGCTTGGTGCATGCTGCATGTTGCTTGGTGCATGTTGCATGTTGCATGTTGCTTGTTGCATGTTGCATGTTGCTTGGTGCATGTTGCATGTTGCATGTTGCATGTTGCATGTTGCATGTTGCATGTTGCATGTTGCTTACCAAGCTTAAAATGTATTATATTCATATGTAAATAATGCCAGCACAGAAGAAAATATGCTGGAAAAACCTACAGATAAAGTTTGGGAAAATTCCATATTGTTGTGACCTTTCACTGATTGGATTCACATCACCCATAATGCATTTCGGGCCTGGTATGCAACAAAAACTTCAACAACCTTTTTGAAATAGCTGTATACGAGATGAAGTAAGCCACATTTACTACAAATACTAGAATTCTTTTTAAACTTTCTTTCTATTCTAATAATGAATAATTAATTATTATCAGGAAATACAAATAGGAAAGAAGAAAAAAGGAAGAAAATTCGTAAAGGATTTTTGTAAGGGTAGTAAAATAATGCTATCCTTCAAACGACCTATTATCCTTGTGCTGGCAACTGAGTTTTATTAAAATATTGCAGCATCTATCATGTCCTTGCGTGCAATTTTTAAAATGTTTCAAAGAAAAGCTCAAACAATTGTAATTTTTTTGTTTTCGTAAGAAAGTGAAAATGCAAACACACGATGCAATTTTTCATACCATGTCGCATGCGACGTCGCAAAACTTAGATCGCACCACGTGACCTAAACAATGCTATCTAAAGTCTTCGCTGAATGGTCCAGGCATAATGCTTATTTATTTAAGAAATGAATATGAAGAATTTCTTATTACGCCACAGTTCCTCTCGGTCGCTCCTTCAGCCTTTTTTGGAATAGCTGTATTTAAAAGTTACCGAAAAGAAAATGAATAATGCTTAACTGGTTTTTACCAGTCTTATACTGCGATTCTCAATATTCTGTGAACTTATAGACATTTCAACGGCTTGTTGTGATATTGCTGCCGTCAATCAAAACTAATCAGTCGGTACATTCAGATCCGACTACGAGTACTATACGAGTACGACTTTTAAACTTTCAAAGATTGCCACTATATTTTTGTAGTCGTGGTGGAGTACGTAGATTGAAACTGTAGATCGTACTATTAAAGGGGCACTTGGATGAAAACGCCCCATATTTTGAAAGTCCGAATAGTTCAAGTATTTAAGAATAATATGACTCAACCATGATTATAAAAACCAGATTTGCAAAAATCTTAGCCTGGGAGCCACTCGCAGTTGAGAAATGTTGGTTTAAAAACTAAAAGAACAATAGGGTTGAGTAAATGACGTCATTTACTCACAATTTAGATGCTGAAAAAAATATATAATTTTTAATCGCAAATTTTGACTGAAGAAAATATGTTGCTTGGCTACTATAGGGGCCATATAGATAAGTTTAACCAAGTTTCAAGGCATTTCTAATTTTCATTGATTTTCATCCAAGTGCCCCTTTAAAGTACTATTGCTTTGAACATCGTGAAGATTGACCACTTTTACGAAACATGAACAGTCGTCGCAGTCCAAGAAGATTCTGAGAAAAACAACGTTGATGTCATCTCATTAGCATTCATCTAGTGATTGATATTACATTCTTGCTATACGCAGCTATTTCAAAAAAATCTGAATACTGAATACTGAATACTGAATACTGAATACTGAATACTGAATACTGAATACTGAATACTGAATACTGAATACTGAATACTGAATACTGAATACTGAATACTGAATACTGAATACTGAATACTGAATACTGAATACTGAATACTGAATACTGAATACTGAATACTGAATACTGCATACTGCATACTGCATACTGCATACTGCATACTGCATACTGCATACTGCATACTGCATACTGCATACTGCATACTGCATACTGCATACTGAATACTGAATACTGAATACTGAATACTGAATACTGAATACTGAATACTGAATACTGAATACTGAATACTGAATACTGAATACTGAATACTGAATACTGAATACTGCGTACTGAATACTGCATTCCAAGACCTTAATGCATTTTGGGTCATGTAGTATTGTCTAAAGTAAAATAAATAATTATTGATTTCATTTCTAGTGTATTCCATCCGAAACAATATACTAGCTACATATAGAGAGCAAATAGCTGTATATTTACTTTTTATTTCAAATTAATGAGACCCACAATGCCCTTTGGTCTTGGAATGTTTTTTTTTTTTTTTTTTTTTGAAATAGCTATATATCTAGGAGCCCCATTGATATCAGCAATGCTGAAGGGGCAAACTTCAAACATCCTCGCTAAATATTGGTAAATAAATAAATAAATAAATAAATAGGCTCTTTTAAGAAAAATTTGGAGCCAAAACAATAGCCAATGTGCAGGAGCTCAAAATACTCGCATGTTGCATGGGAAACTGAGTACTTACGCTTGTCTGACTCCTAAAAATTCATCTGACAATTTCATTTCTTCGACATTCTCTATGGAAATTTAAGTATATTTCAACAGCCGAAAATACCAGAGTATTTTTTTCCCGATATTTTCTTTGATATAGCTGATCCATTTTTGTAGGACTCAGTTTCCCAGAGTGGATTGTGGGCTTTGATGCACATAGCCTATTGTCATCTTACGGGGCCCACCACCTTTGGAAGTGAATTCCTCAATGTTGTTCTCAAATGTCTTCAAAACTAAAAGTCAAATCGCAGAAATGAATGTGTAGTGTCCTACCTGCATTGAATTACTCGATGAACTATTCTTCTGCTCGGTTTGTGGTGCACATGGTGTTTGGTCTTTGGCTTCGTCGAGCTGAAACAACAAGTAAATAAACGTCCTTAGGCGTGAACACACGATGCGAGTTTTCATGCGACGTCGCAAAAACTAAATCGCACGGTGCGACTTTGTTTCACACGGTGAGATTCAGTCGTCGCACGCGACGTCGCAAACTTGCTTCTACTTTTTGCGACGTCACAAACTGCAATCTCTAAATTTTGCAACGTCGCATATGCATGAAAAATCCCATCGTGTACATGTACCCATCCTTTAGTGTAGAGAATAAAGGGTGGGGTGGTGTGACCGCGCAGGCTTGGAAAAATCAGAAATGATTAGTTGAAGACACCGAGAAATCTTTGCCGATGTGATATTTTAGGCGGGAAAAACAACGAATCTTACAGACGTGATTAAAATGTAAAGAAAGTTTTAAAAAATTGAATATCCTCATCTGGGAAATATAAAATTAATTTTTATCGCCACGCAAAACTTACATAGGAGTTGAATGACTATGTATATAACAGCATTGAACAAATCTTCGCTTTACTTACAATGTCATGATTGTTCCTTCGGTATCGGTTTCTTTTTTTTTTTTTTTCTTTTTTTTCTTTTTTCACGTCACCAATAATGAAATTGGCTCAATTCCCTTATGAGTCGAAATACAGTGATATATTTACAGTAAAACCAATGCAACCTCTATATCTACCAGTGGACACCAGGCAAGGTCCAAAATGTGTCCTCATAATATATATTGCATGGTATACCTATTTTAAAAAACGTCGGTTGGGCTGTGAGCTGTGAATTTGAATATGAAGGAAAACGATAATTGTTTTGTCTTTTTAATTAGTAGTTCGCAACACGTTAATATCTCAATGTGACACCAACTTTGAGCGATGACTTCGGTCTCGGATTTTAGATTTCAGATCTAGATCTCCGACCAACATTTTTTGTCATGAATTATATTGGGTACATAACGCGCAAGAACTTTGTTTGGCAGTCCACCGCATTTTACTACCTTAGATTCAGAGCACAGAACCCACCTACTCCGCATCGAGGAATCGAAGAAAATAATGAATACTTACGACTTGTGGTTCCTTTAGTTTCTGACAATGGATCCCTACATGAACAAGCAACTTGTGCCTAGAATTAAAAACTTTCAGAATACCATCTCTGGAACATCCTCTCCATAAACAGCGGGTCGATCGAAAATCAGTGGAACGATGAAGATGGCAGTGAAGAATGTGATGGAACAATCGATCAGTGTTTTTTTCTTTGTGGTTACACGTGTTCCAAAAGCAGACAAATTCGGCCGATGCGACATGGAGCTCCGTCAAAAAACAGTTCGATGAACTGGCGGAACAAGACGAGGATGAGTTCATCTCGGGGCTTTTGCTATGAGATGTCGTTTCGGAGTTTCCCTCGTGCTCGTCTGAAAAAAGAAAACTGGCGTCTTTAGCCACTTTGAGGCAATCGTATGTAAGCGTCGACTCTAATGTTGGATCTTTACTTTCAAATATTTGGCATTGACCTATCGCGTCATTATTTCCTCTGAATGATTCTGATTCAAATGGACTTGGATTGAAGGTATTTTTCCCTCGAAGGAAAACAGAATGTGACCTCTCAACGCCCCTTAACAACGGCCATTTGTCGTTTTGTGTTTGGTCATCGAACTTCTGTCCTTTATCTTCATCGCTGTCGTCTTCCTGGTCCGGTGATCTATCCTTTTCTAACGGAGAAGGAGGGGTAATCGAGATTACTCCAAAGTCTCCAAATCCCAACGAAAAATCACATTTTAGAACCCACATCCTTGTCTGTTGAACAGAAGGAATTTTTTGTAAAGAGCTCAAAAAATGACTGAAAGATAAAAATTGACATTGTAACTTTGGGGAACCAGTTGGCAAATCGGACCATCGCCGCGGTTTCGTCTCGGATTGTTCTTCGACGGCACAAATGCTAAGAGGACCACACTCATCTTCCTTAAAGAATTCATTCACTTTGCTCACATCCATCGTCGGGACATCAAAAACTAGATCCTCCTCAAAGCAAACCTACTTTGACTGAATGCGGCGTGAATAACAGACGTAATTTGGCAACCATTCACTACAAATTGATCCGGTCTTGAGCCTTCAGTATCTTTCAGCCAGCTGCATTGCCATTGGGCGAACCTAGGGTCTCGGTCGAGCCCCCTAAAATCCTGAAAGTCTGCGATTTGGTTTGCGAATTCCCATCAAAATGCATAATTATGCCATTCGCAAGCTAGTGCTCCGAACCAGTCAGTTTCAGATTCTCTAGCTGTTGCTCAGAGCTAGCTATAGCCGCTCGATTTTGTGTGGAATTTCAAAGTGTTGATATTGTTGAATTTATGCATTCTTTACTTTACGTTTGGTATTTGTGAATGATTCTGACGCTAAAATAATT
This sequence comes from Anthopleura xanthogrammica, assembly GCA_964019055.1. Taxonomy (NCBI): domain Eukaryota; kingdom Metazoa; phylum Cnidaria; class Anthozoa; order Actiniaria; family Actiniidae; genus Anthopleura; species Anthopleura xanthogrammica. The sequence continues at coordinate 2,189,537 of OZ025222.1, read as the reverse complement.
AAGGCTTACCCTGTATAAATGAGTCTGATATCAAGAAACACGGTATTAATTGAACGAATTCGAAAATAGTCTATTCCAGACCCCTTTTATTGCCGGTCGTAATTGAGTCGAACAAACCGGTATCCGCCCAGCAAGTGTGTGATAGAACCATCGGCGAGAGGCTATGGACCTTCCTTTTACCAATGCGTCAGCCATCTTAAATTATGGGATGCTAACTTGGAAATATATATAAAGCATAGATGGGCGGGGTTACTTTCGCAAATAATTTTACGTTTTGGTGTCTCCAGATATCGCCCCAACTGTCAGCAAGTTCAATTGGTTTTTATATGTGTTTCCCATTGGATAACGTTAAATTATATAAAAAGACACCCTGACAGCTGTGCATACTATAAATTTTCCAATAATTGCCCTCTCGGCATCCCTTGAATTCAAGATGGCCGCCGTATCGGTAAAAGGGTATATCCACCTTTTGTCCACCCAACTATGCGCCATCGACGCACACCAATTTGTTTGGAGCGCCAGCGCCACTTCTGTATCTCTAATCAGTGATATCAGAACTTTTATGGTCACCAAAATTTTACGATTAGTTAACGATGATGGGCAGAGTCGTGTTATGATAGTTAGCTGAAGATGGGAGAACAGTGAAATGTTAATTTGTGTTACCAGGTGGGACACTATAAGGTTTTTAAAGACTGTTAAGATAGTCTTGATTTGACTATAATGGGAGGAATCGCGTTCTGATAATTATTTGAATATTGGGAAGCAGTGAAGAGGGAAGGATCCATGATTATTTTTAACAAGAGGTTGTATGATGATATGGTAATGAAAGCGAAAGTAACGCCTAATTATAGATAGTATAAACCTACTAATTGTCTATCATAAATCCTGCGCTCTGATTGGCTGAGCTACTAGTGGTCTATTAGTGATAGATAACTAGAGGCGAAAAAGGCCGGTTTTGAAAACCAAAACAATGGGCAAAAACAATCATTTATTTTACGTACCGATTAGTAGGTTTAATTTATACTAAAACAATTAGACCTCTCGCCCTCATGGTCTACGAGTCAATAGCCCATGCATTTGGTCTTCGGCCTCATGAGCTATTGACTCTTAGACCATATTCAGGCTGTGGTTCTAATTATTGTTAATTAGCCATCATTCTCTCTGTCAGCCAGCTAATTAAAATTCTCAAAGAGGGTGTTAAAAAACACCACAACCCTTTTCCTGGATCCGCCACCGAGTGAACTGTTCGATTGTTTTATCAAGCGGAACACTTTTACAGCGCGACGCACAAAAGTATGACCACTTTTAATATATTCGCATACTTCTAAGCACGGGCTTTTTGCTGCCAAACGAGTTTTTACAAGCCTTATTTGGTAAAACCAGACAGCTTGGCATCAAATGTGTCTGTTTAACGTACAAAATCCCGTGCATAGAAGTATGCGAATACATTAAAAGTGGTCATACTTTTGCGCGTCGCGCTGTAAGCGTCCCGGCCTATTTCAAATAAATCTTTATGGCCTCAAAAAGGTTTTTGTATGATTTTCCCGCTTTCGGTGTAATCCTGATTTTTAAGCGCGTTCTGAAAATGCCCCAAAAAAATTTCACGGCCACGCCACTGGGAGACTGGGCCTATGACGTCGTCGGGGTGATCGGACCCCGACAGTTCTCAAAGAATCTAAGCGACGATTAGAAGAAAGTGCCAATGGGTAACGACGCAATATTGAGCCATCTTTTTCGTTCCAAAATTCCAAGACAACAACACACTTTGCTTGTAAAGAAAGATAGGTCTCATGCACCCCGATGACGTGAGAAAAATACTAGGTTTCTGACGCGGTACTAAAACTTCGAGTGACTGGACACTAGCTTTTTCGAAACTTCGAAGCGTCGTAAAAATCAGGATTACAACGACAGCATAAAAATAACTATACAGATTTATTTGAAATAGGTCTGGTGCTATCTATTAGGGGCACTTTAATATTTATCAGTTACACAGCGATATTTTACGAAATCGAAAAAGCCTTAAATCAGAATAGGTTAACATATTTGATCTTTTATTAAATGTTTATCTGTCATAATACATACAAAAAATATAGATTACTCATTAAATGAATAGTGGATGCAATAAATGAAACCTAGTTATGTTACTGGGGTTAAACCAAGGGATCACGGCAGAAATAAATGTATTGATTGGTCTTCCTGTGGTATAAACGCGTAAGTTTCTAATGGCACGGGCTTCCTGTGGTATTGACGCTCACGCGGTTTTCTTAAAAGTGTGCGGGCTCATATGCAAATATGGCAGACGTTATGAATTACTGAAAATATAATGTAAGTCGCCATCTTGGATATTTACGAGAGCCCACGCTATATATTCGGAAAACCGCATTCGTCAGCAAACGTCAACACCACAGGAAAACCAAGCAATATATTTTTCTTCCGTGATCCCTTGGTTTAACTGGGACTCGTAATGTATTATTCTAATCATGTGTGTACAAATTATCATTGACTATAATCGCTCAATATGTACAACGAGATTTTATCGAGTTATAGGAGATCTACTTACAAAATTTTATTAATTATCAATTACTTAATGTGGATAATGATAGATATGGATATAGGACGTTAGAGCAAGTCTAACTATCATTATGCAAAAGTGGTCGCAATGACGATCATGTGGCACTCCGTAATCGAAATTTAGGCGTTGCCGACGACTTCACGACAGACTGGGCAACTGCGATTGTTCTGCAAAAAAATAAAATAATTAAAATTATAAATCAAATTTTGCATCAATGAAACGATAACGAGAAGACAGAAAATACAGGGTTCGGAGTTCAGGATTCTACGAATTCAAACGGCACTACCAGCCCTGTAAAAGTATTAGTTAATTGTGATGATTAGACATACCTTGAGCCATCTATCTATGCACTTGGAATGGAAGTCATGTGTACATGGAAGCTTTCTTAGTTTTTCTCTGTTATTATAGTCCATCATGCACACAACACAACTCCCATTAGACAGTTCTTTATTACTTGCACTGTAACGGAACGATGGGATGCGATCTATGACTGCAATAAAATCAATAACACGATGAGACCAGCTTTACACTAATCTTATATTTATTAACTTTTAGTATAGTTTTGAACTTGAATATAGAGTTTTACGCGCTGTGATTAGTCGAGCGACCAGTGATTATAAGACGATATTCACTGCTCGAGCGGTGGATATGTTTGCCAAAGTTTGTCAAAGGTAAAGTAAACTAAAAATTTTTTGAACAAAAAAAGCCTTGGGCTTTTGCTAAGCAAGGAATAGCAGGGTAAGATGGTAGCCATGTTGCAGAAAAGGAACAAAAAATAGAGGATATTACATTGGCGCGCGGAGATACGGATTTTATCTTCGAGTGTTGAAAAGATTTTCTCCATGCGCCCATGTAATATTCTGTTTATTATATAATTACCAATGAAAAAGAAAAGAAAGCTTTTTCGAGCTTTTTTTCTGCTATAAGAAGTAGGTAACCATAGTGACGATATTTTCACATGTGAAAATATCAAATTTTTGAAATAGAGAAATATAGGTATTTCATTGATAGTCATATAATAAACTGTTTTTCCATATGAAGATATTTCTTTTTCTACTGTTATCTTACCTTCTTTGTTAAGCCCTCGTGACTTTGCTGGTCCGATGCGTTCGGTTAAATTCCATAACGCCTAGAAATAAAGCAAGCCTTCCATTAGTGTCTTTTTTTTTCCTAATTTTTTAAAAGTCTTATTTGAGGGGGGATTATATTCATTTCAGAATACCTATCAACTATAAGTTATTCTTCCTATACGGTATTGACTTACAGCACGTACACGGTCGTAACATTGAAATGGCTTCCCATAAAAATGGTTATCATATGAGTGGGAAACGTACGGTACTGACTTACAGCACGTACACAGTACGACATGCCGTAATAATAACCACTTTTTCGAGTGTCTAGTCTCCTAGCAGTCCACGAGTAGACCACTATTATTGAACATACAACGTATGAAGTTACGGTAAAAAAACGGTAGGGTAACAATATTCGAATGCGAATCTTTTTCCACTCATACAAAATTCGCAATAAAAAAATATTTAAAAAAAATTCGCTTGAAAGATGAAACTACAAAACTCACTTCATAATCTTCGTTTTCGTTTCCATGGTTCTGTACTGGATCAAAATGATGCAGTGGTGGAGGAAGTGACGTCATGGACCTGTAACCATAGCAATGCAAGTCAATGAACAAAGACACCAGGAAAAGACAACAACAAAAAACCTTTTGTATGATATATATGTAGTTAAATAGTATACGAAAAGGGTCACTTACACGAAAGGCAACAGAAGATCAGGAAGTCCAGTCGAGGAGGTCAAACTGTAGCTTATTCCATGTCGTCTATGACAGTGACGTCGACGGCGGTAATGTAAAGGTAAAGGCTAGAGACAATAGAAACAAGTTGATTAGTTTCTTTCTCACAGAAAATATTTTGCTTGACTTGACAGCTTTTCTGCTTTCTGATTGGCTGTATTTTCTATTATAGGATGGATAAATAGAAATGACCTACCAGTGGTCCAGCTGCAAGATCGGGTGGGGCATGTGCAAGGAACGATGACTCAGCTGTTTGGATCTGGGGCTGCTCGTCTGCTAGTTCTTGATCGAACTGAGCCTGAAAGAAATATCAATAACAAAGAAGTTTGTATAGAACGCAAAAGTTTTTTTTATATTGTTTTCGTCTTTTCTGCTGTTGTTGTTGTTGTTCCTGCTGCTGTTGTTGCTATTGTTGCTGTTATTGATGCTGTTGTTGCTGTTCCTGTTGCTATTTGTTGTCGCTGCTGCTTAAGTTATTCCAGTAGCATTAGGACGAGAAGGAAGAGGAAAAGGAGGCTTTCTTATTGCTGTTCTTACCTGCAGTCGCCTTGCCACAGCTTCATCTGAATCCTCATTACAGGATGATAACCTATCTTGTAAGCGCTGAAGAACACTGTCTCTACTGAGGCGGCGGCGCCATGCATACCGATGCTCTGGTTGATGATATGAATGATTATAGGCCTCAGAGTTTGCGCCCTGGGATTCTTCTGCATTAACATCTTCTTCTGCACTCTCGGGTGATAAAGTTCGATCCTAGTAATTAATTGTCATAATAAAATAAGATTATGGATACCTCACAGATCTAAACCTGAAACCTGGGTTGATCTACTGTAAGTCAGGGCACAAGAACTCATAGATTGAATGGGAATTTAGAATATTGGGTTTTGTGGAGGGAAGAAAGCCACAAAACCCTTGTATCAAGGGAGAGACCTAACAAACTCTACTCAAATGTGATGCCTAGTCCAGGAATCAAACCCGAGACCCCAGAGGTGAGAGGCGAGTGCACAAGCACTACACCACCCTTGATTATCTAAAGCTACTTACATTTCTTTCAGGTACAATAGGAGAATCAGTTATGGTAATAGGAGAGGTTACACGCACTGGACCACTTGACGTTGAAGCCATGTTCATTTCCTGAGGCCTTGATCTATGTGTCGCAGAAAAGGGTGACGGTCGTCTGCCTGACCTATAAGTCGTTATGTAGGGACAATTCTGCATGCGAGATCTTAAGGCATGTAAGCGCAGACGGTGGTGTTCAGTTCTCATTCGGGCTAGTCTTTCGCGTGTGACATGAAGCTGTCTTTGTACACGAGCAGCAAAGTCGTTGTACATTCCATTTACCTCCCTACGTGATAATAATAATAATAATTAATACTAATATCAATACTTAACTGAGACTTATATGAAAATCATAATTGGGGGAGGAGTGGGAACAGATTGGAAGGGCCAGACAATCCTATTCCAGCATTTTTGAATAGACCTTATTTGTCGTGCTGCAATGTTTTTCATTACAGACCAAGTGTCATTCCTTAAAAAAAAATAAGGTTCTTTGTTTGAGTTGTATCCATATTCATGTGTCTTTTTATGTACAACCATTAAACATAGAAATGATACTCTAGGGAATGACATGTGGTCTGTATTGGGAAAACATTCAGTTGTACCATATTCATGTGTCTTCTCATGTACAACTGTAATTATAAAGAAATGAAACTCTTGCGAATGACACATGCCCGTGGTGAATTGGGAAAACATTCAGTTGTATCTATATTCATGTGTCTTCTCATGCACAACCGTTAAACAAAGAAATGATACTCAAGGGAATGACACGTGGTCAATAAATGGAAAACATTGAGTTGTATCCATATCCATGTGTCTTCTAATGCACAACCGTTAAACAAAGAAATGATACTCAAGGGAATGACACGTGGTCAATAAATGGAAAACATTGAGTTGTATCCATATCCATGTGTCTTCTAATGCACAACCATTAAACAAAGAAATGATACTCTAGGGAATGACATGTGATCTGAAATGGGAAAACATTGCAGCAAGAAAATTTCATACAGCAAAATCGTTGGCAGTATACTCACTCTACGGCGCCTTCAGTAGATCTTTCCGCATCACCAGTAACATCTATATCATTATGTTCTGCTCCAGTCAAATCAATAAACGGTATATCTCTTTGCCTAGACTTGGGTCTTTCACCAGTAATGATCACAGAGTTGTCAAGTTCGCTGCTGTCGCTGGAAGTGGATGGTGATGTGGGTCTAACGCGGCTGGTAAAAGGGCTTAGGGAAGACTGCCCATGTAAATCTTCATATAGAATTGCCGATGGGTCTCGTGGCGAGCCAGGATTTCCATGCATGGATGAGGTAGTACTCTCAGTGTCACTCTGTCCCATGGTTAACTGTTAATTAGAATCCTAATATTTCTGAAAAACAAAAAAATATTTTTAGATTTGTCTTTGAAATAGAGTACTCAAGTGTGACTTCACGAAAAAAATTTGGCTTTAACAATTTTCGATTTCCAATTTTGATACAAAACCAAAAATCACATTTACCACCAAAGTTTATGAGAATTCGTCAAACAGAAGCTGAGATATGACCATTTGCACAATAAACAATTTCCCAATACAGTACATATCACTGTATTTTTGACTATATTCTAGGCTGATGTAAGTCAGGGCACATGCAGCTAACTCACAGACTCTTTGTTTAGTAGTGAGCATAAAGTGTAGAATTACAGAAAGTTCAATTACAACAATTAACTTTAATTATTTTGAACTTATAATAATTGTCTGTTTGTCCCTTAGGATTTATTCTCTTTATTTCTAAGTTGACTTTATAATGATGTGGATTTGACATCAAAATACAATAAAGTGATTTAAACATTTGCTTTGTCAGAAATGTAATGAGAAATTTAGAGCCCTGACTTAGATCAGCCCAGAGGTTGTTTCAGGGTTCAATCTGTGAGTTAGCCATGCCCTGACTTAGATCAGCCCAGAGGTTGTTTCAGGGTTCAATCTGTGAGTTAGCCATGCCCTGACTTAGATCAGCCCAGAGGTTGTTTCAGGGTTCAATCTGTGAGTTAGCCATGCCCTGACTTAGATCAGCCCAGAGGTTGTTTCAGGGTTCAATCTGTGAGTTAGCCATGCCCTGACTTAGATCAGCCCAGAGGTTGTTTCAGGGTTCAATCTGTGAGTTAGCCATGCCCTGACTTAGATCAGCCCAGAGGTTGTTTCAGGGTTCAATCTGTGAGTTAGCCATGCCCTGACTTAGATCAGCCCAGAGGTTGTTTCAGGGTTCAATCTGTGAGTTAGCCATGCCCTGACTTTGATCAGCCCAGAGGTTGTTTCAGGGTTTGATCTGTGAGTTAGCCATGCCCCGACTTAGATCAGCCCAGAGTTTTTATTCAGGGAATAGAATGAATGTATGAATAGTTACAAATTGGAGAAATGTTACAAAAGTTATCAATCTTGAAAAAAGATCCAAACACTTAAACAAGAAAAGTCAATTTTTTTCCAAAATGATATATATGTTGTTTTTTTTTCTTTATCAAAAACGAAAGCCTAGTCACTCAAAACAATTTTATCAATTGCTTTAAAATGATTATGATACATTATCTAAGAGTAAATAAATAAAAAGCTGGCATTTTATTCATTCTTTTTGGCCAAAACGGTTTGAGTCTAGCTTGAGGCATTGTTTCAAATCTTTAAGGCAGAAATTTTTACACACTTTTCCCATTTTTGTTCAAAATTCTATTAGCCTTTACTTGACTTACTGATTAATTTACATGTAGTAAGCATATATACAAATTGTAGACTTGTTTAAACCAGCAATTTATCTGAGTACAGCTATCAGACAGTTTTTTTTATTGAAAGTTTTTGTGACATTAAAATGGTTTGCCTCAAGCCTTGGCTTTCAATATTCCAAGCGGTATTTTGCAAGCCTTTTCATTATCAAACCCACAAGTCAACAGAGCAGATTCTTATCAGTTGCTATTTCAACTTTCTATGATTTAATCAATTAATTTTTAGTGTTCCATTAATTAATTTTGGCACTCCCGAGGGCATGTTCACCACTTAGTTAAAATGAAACTATATTTATGATCAAATGGCATATGATTGGAAACTGTCACTTTTCCTCTGTCTTAATCGATTCAAAAAATGTTAATAAAGTGAAAATCATAGATGTACAATCACAAGCAAGCAGAGTTCCCTAAAGCAGATTAGACTTTGTTACTTATGCACAGGCAGAAATCTGCTTGCTTTAAGCTCAAATGGTGTATGATTTTAATCGATTTAAAAAATGTTAAATAAAGTGAAAATCATAGATATATATGTACAATCACAAACAAGCAGAGTTCCCTAAGGCAGATTAGACTTTGTTACTTATGCACAGGCAGAAATCTGCTTGGTTTAGGCTCAAATGGTGTATGATTGGAAAACTGTCACTTTTCCTGTTTTAATCGATTCAAAAAATGTTAAATAAAGTGAAAATCATAGATATATATATATATGTTCTACAATCACAAGCCAGCAGAGAAAGCAGATTAGACTCTTACTCGTGCACAGGCAGAAATCTGCTTGCTTTAAGCTCCAATTAATCACGATATTGTTATACCAATGAAGATATAAATCTGCTTGCCATTTACAGATTACAGTGTATATAAAATAGAAGCATTTGATAATAAGTGTTCTGCTGTAGCCTTGAGGTAATGTGAGGTTACAATTCAGGCTTCCCACTCATCTGGCAAAATAAAATTCCCTGACTTTTCCCTGTCCAAAAATTATTTTTCACTCACCACACTTGCACATATTTTAATAAAAATGGTAGCTCGAACACAGCAAGTCCAACTAAAATAATCTGAATTCAAAACGATTTTTTGAAGGCTGACAGAAATTCTCTGACTTTTCACTGACATTTGGGTAAATTGCAAAAATTCCCTGACCTTGAAAAAAATTCAGAATTTGCTGACTTCTCCCTGACTGTCAGAACCCTGTACATACAATAATTAAAATTTATTTTTGGCTTAGTTGGACATGAAGTTTAAATCATGCAAAATTATGCTAAACAACAAGGTCAAGTAATTTCAAACAAAGCAAGCCTCAGAGAGTCACCATAAAAAACTTTAGCCTAAAGCCATTGCCCTTAGCTTTATCTCTAATACTTTTAAGTTAAAATTTATAATATTGAGCACTCTTGTAAATTATATGGGGTGAAATAAATTGTTGTGTTATTGAACAACTCAGATTATTAAGGCTTTCTAGCAAATTCTGAATACTTTATAAGAATTTCAGCTCAAGTCATTGGAGCTACAGTATTGGAGCCAATTCAGTATAGATTTATAGAACTTAACGAAATAATTTTGAAATATTTGAATTAAGGAAATATTTTGTCTTTACATGAAATACCATCAGTAAATTAGTAGCTGTGCACAGTTTCAAAGAATAATGATAATTGTTTGCAGAGTTATAAGCATTTAAAATGTGCAAAGACATGAAAACGAGGCTGGTTGGGCCATGGCTGTGTTTCACATACAAAACCTTCTAATTTTAAATTGCTGTAACCCTAGTATTTGTGCTCGAGCACCCAAATTTTGCTTAAAATAATGCTAATTTTAGCATATGCTTTTGAATGCTGGCTGTTATGACTTTAGGGGCTGACCATCTCTTGAGTGCAAAAAGCCCAAAAAAAACTAGTAAGTATGCTATTCCTCATTCATTGGTTTGGCATAAGGTCTATAGACTGTACAGAACATGTCTGACTTCGAAAAGAACTATTTTCCAAGCGCATTGTGCATTATTTAAGAGAACCATTCTTGAAATATGTGTAATCACATTTCCTTTTGAAATAATTTTGCTTGTGAGACAAACAGATAAAATAATATAAAAGAAATGACACAAATCACAGGGCTCGGAAAATAAAACTAGCCAGACAGTTTCTTAATTTTGGCAGGACAAATAATTTTGGTGAACCAAAATTTCCCCTGCCAGACTCTTATCAATGTGGCAGTTAAAAACATTTTTAGCCTACCAGGAGTAAGTTTGACCTGTTTTTTTTTCTGCCATTGGCAGGCTGCTATTTTGAGTCCTGAATCACATTGAGAAAAAGTGTGCTTTGTTTATGTTTCCCTGTGAGTTTAGCCTTCCATCTACTGTACATTAATTTTGAAGGGGTTTATGAGACATGCTGACATAGATTTTGTGAGATATTAGTGCTAATGCTAGGTAATGCTAGGCGTAATCCTTAGAAAGTAGACCCATATAGAATGTAGTGGTAATACAACAATGGCCTTATCTTTGGCTCTTAGAATTCAAAATGCTTTCTTCGTTCCATGAATTTAACTAGGCTATGTAAAACATCAGATGTGCTGTTTTCTGTGAATACCTAATTTTACTATAGAAGATTTCAAAATTTCAATTTCAATTTGCCTCAGAACAAAAAGAGTATAAAGATTGCTTCAAGATCTGAATCAAAAAGTTATGAAACGAAAATGGATGAATAAAAAAATGGGAATACTTCACATTCTTCATATTTATATCACAAAATGTAAAAAATATCCAGAGAAAAGAAGAAAAAATGGAACACAAAATTCATAGGCTATTTTAACGTCTGTTCAGAGAATTTCTGACTACTCAATCTTAAAACTTAATTCAAATTCTATACGATTTTATGTAACAGCTGAGCAGAAACATCAGACAATAGTTATCCAAAAAAACACATTACAAAAGCAGTATACCCCTTATTCATGAAAACATTATAAAGAAATTCAAATCCTTTGATTTTAACTGATACACTTTTATCCTCATTTATATTTTCCTTGATCAAAGGGTTCTTTATCTACCCTCAGTTCACCATTGAATGAACTACGAATTACATACATAATTCGAATTTCAGCTTTCAAGACCATGTGATCTGAGGTCTAACTCTCAAGAACTTAGCCAAAGCAATCACAACCCACACAGCAAAAGCTATATATTGATCAGTAAAAAGGAATAATGAACAACAATTAGAAGACTAACGTTAAAACAGACAGGAAACGTAGTTCGATTTGCATTTTAGAAAGTACTGTGTACGACAATCAGTTCTGTTTTATCTTGATCTTTCTTACAATATGTTTTCGAAATCTTAAATCTCTAGAAATCTAAAACAAAACGTCAAAATAAGAGAAAATAAGAATTCCAAGTATAAAGAAAGATCTCCTTGTGAATTAAGAGAGTTTGAATGTCTTTTTTTCTTGAAATTCACAAGAGTTGTTTGAAAGTATTGTACAGATAAGGTATATACAGATTCGCCTCTCGTTCAGGATTTCCGTAAAAGCTGGAATTATTCTCGAACTACCAAGAAAAAAGGGAACAGTCAAAGCAAATAAAGAGACTGAGACACGTTTTTTTTTTTAGGTGGAAATAAAAGAAAAGCTTCAGAGTTAAATATTTCAAAGAAATAAATATCGTTGAAACGAAATTCAAACGACTTTGGTTCGAGTCCTCTTACCTTGAACTGTTAAATTAAGCATAAATGTATGAAATTGGTATTCAAAGGCCAGAATTTAGAACTAGAATTGTTGGTTGAAAATACTGGAACAGTTGCGTCACAAAATATTAGAAAGATAAGCTTGTAAGTGAAAACCTCAGAGAACTTGAATAAAGAAAGCACCATTGCCCACCTTCTAGCTCCCTTTCTGTCACGAAAAAGGTACCTAAAGACGTAGAATAAACGCCAAACTGTTTCATATACACCCTACCTTCAACGAAGTGTTATGAAGTAAAGCAGAAGCGATAAAGAAAGCCAGAATAAAAGACATTCTTGAGATGTCACGGTACTAAGCAACTATTACTCCTCGAGGAATATTCAGCAATGCATAAAATATGCTTAAAACTCACCTCTAAAACGCTCTAAAACGACCAAATCCTGCCTTGTTCTAGCGTCCTCTGCTATCTCTAGGAAGGAATGAAGGTTGTTTGGGTAAGGGTTTAGAAATCTAAGTTATTTAGGCGGGTTTTTTGGCCGTTTTTTAGTGAATAGTTTTTCTTTTCAAAGCAAATCCGCCACAAACCGAGTTTATTGTGTGTTTAGAATAACGCATGCGTACTACAACACAAACAACCACCGCTGACAGGAAACGGAACAATACCGCAGATCCATTAAGACAATGACGTCATAGCCACTGATGGTTTCTCGGCGACAACAAAAGAATCCGCTAAAAAATTAAATAAAAATAATAATAAAACAAAAAATTCGGGAAAAGAAATATCAGTAGTATGAAGTGAATCAGTTCCTCGTTGAAATTTCTTGAAATCTTGATTTGATGTAAGAAGAAATAGGGCCGGTCAAAAACTCATTACTGATGTTAACGATTTTGCAACGTCATTGTATGACGTCATGACAATTTTGCCAAATTAGGTTATATTTTAATTTTCGTAGTTTGCTCGATATTTGATAATTAATAATGGTAATAAATTAAACCTTTTTGCTTTATCACTATTTTCGACTTCGTGCACTAAAAAAACAATAAGTGAGATCAAAGATTGTACGAAATTTCAACATCTTTAGAATTTGAACAAAAGATGCTTGTATTTCATTGTTGTTGAACAATATTCTTCATTTTTATTTTGGATTTTTTTTTTTTTTTTTTTTTTTTTTTGTTATACGCAGTGCCCTTATTGATACCAGTACTTTGTACTGACCAGGCTACCCTGTCTAAATAACTGTATTATTATTCTCGTTCCCAGACCCCACTCATTAGCCAAATCGTACGATTTTTCGTTAGAAAGCCGAGAATGTGATGCGGACCAGCAGATTACAGTTGAAACATGTACATCTATTTCAATAAAAGTTGTCGCAGCCGAAAGCAACAAGCGAAAATTAAGCAACAAGCCAAGACCACCGTCAAACAATGCCTTGATTAGCTCAGAATCGGGACTGAACGTCACTTAAAGAATCGAAACAGTTGCAGCCTACCATTACAAAACGACTAAAATAATCGTGTTGAATGAATGATGAATAAGTAGTTTAATACAGATGTTCTTTGCCATCTTATGTTGTTGCTTGTCAGTTTGTTGCTTACAGCTGCGACAACCTTTTTGAAATAGGTGTATAATCGTATCTATACTTTCGATTCTACTTTCTTCTTGAAGTCTAACTTAAAAGGTTCTAACTTCCAGCGCCAAAACGTTCACAGTGTGGATTATCAAGGTTTTCTTTTGTTTGCAGTTTGTCTAGACAGTCCCTCAATTCAAATCCTTCAATTGAGTGTTGTAGTGTACATAGCTTAGTGTTCCAGTGAATCCATTATTTACAGCAACTTCGAATTCGGAGTGGTTGCAATTGCTAAATGAGAATTTGAAATAGAAAAACTTTTAAAAACCAATACCAAATGAGTGCTGACTTTTTCCCCCTTTTGCACAGCAAACAATCTTTCAAGACATTAAAACCTTCCCCCGCTTAAGGCAATTGCAACAGGTTTTTTCTTGCTAAGGTTTAGAGCTATACATCGAGGACGAAAGGGTATAAAATAGGTAACCACGTTCTGGTCTATTATTCATTACTGCACCTTGCCTTCAGTTACTCCCAGAAACTACAATTTAGAAGCTGACTGGACTGAATTGAGGACAAATCTCTCTAATTAGTAAGTACTAGTTGGTACATTTTCATCTGTTTGCCATTTTATTCCTTTCTTCCTTCTTCCTTGCTTGATATTTTGATATTAAATGTGAAACATTAATTGGCGAATTTCATTCAACTAAACTAAACTAATCTTGCCTCCAATTTTGCCGTAGGGACCAAGATGAACTTCAAGTTTCTTCTAGTTCTTTGTCTAATCGTGGTTGTTCTTCTGCCTGACGCTGACTGCTGGTGGCGTCGTCGTCGCCGCCGTCGTCGTAATCCTAGTCCGCCTACTGGCCCTTGTCGAGTCGTTTGCGGTGTCAAATGTGGGGTCACATGCAAATACTCGGGTGGCAAGCTGCGTTGCAGACGCTACTGTCGAAGAGTCTGTCGAACAGTTTGTGGGAAGAGGGACCAAGCAGAAAATGATGGTCAGCTTGTTGGGCCAGATGTTGCTAAGTTACCAGACAAAGTTTGATAGTGTCCTCAACTGCTGAATCATCTGATCAATTGATAAATGAATCGGATTTGGTATCAAAGGAGTCCAAAATCTAAACATGATGTAACGAGATTATCAAATTGAAAAATAAAAGATGCATTCAACTGTACAAATGTATTCAAATATTCTTGACGGTTTTTTTTTTATTTGAGAAACGTTCATAAGAAGGTAGCGAGCTCTAGATTTAGGGGGAACATTTTTGCGACGATTTTTGAAAATATAACTAATTTTGTCTTATGCTTCTAAAAAGGGATTTGTCCAGTAATCTTGGTGTCCGGAAGAAAGACTTTACAAGTTAATCTTTATCATTCTTGGCTATGACCAAAATCGCCGCAAAAATCGCCCGTGTAAACGAGCCTTTACTTTCAGTTCTTTCTCACGGGGAAACCGATTACGAGAATTACCTCTAGCAGTAGGGTCACCCTACCATCATGTAATCCAGGCCATCGATAACCCTACTCAATGCCGGCATTTTCCCCACAAAAAGTGGTCTAAAAAGTAGTCTAATAAGGCAAACACCGACTCTTATTAAGCAGAGTGTATTCTATTGCTTGATATTGTTTCAATCAGCTAATAAATCTACTGAATCTCATTGGTAAGTTACCAATCTAAAGTCTAACAACACATATTGTCCGTCATGTGCTTTCAACCAGAGGTAGAGTCATTTTTTTTGGCTTGGTGTCAATCAGCTGAATGAATCTCATGAATCTTATTACCAACCTACAATGACAGGCACACAAACACCGCCCATCATGTGCTATCAACCAGAGAGTATATTCTACTGCACTTGATATGTTTGGCCTTAAGGTGACTGACTACGTACTTTCGAACCGTTCAATTTGAGCTCACGATGTGTGCGCGCACAAAAACCACTTATAACCGCATAACAACCTTCAAAGTTTTATTGAAGAACCATACAGGTTTTGAACTTCAACAGGGCAAAAACCAAGAATTTTGCACGGGACTCTATATTTTTCTTTAAATTTCCTAAACAACAGGTAAAAATCGATCTTTTGAGAAAGTTTGAAAAAAACCTAATCATTAGAACTTATAAAAAAAGCGTTTTATGTGTTTTTGTTGTTGTCGTTTGAGTACGATTTTCGGTTTATTGAGTTAACAAGATGCTGAACTTTAGCTTATTTTTAAAACCTTCTTCAAATATTTTTAGGTAATCTTCGAAAATTACGTTTAAAGTAAATGTCCTGAGAAAATTGCTTCCAGAGCTATCTAAATTTTTGAGTTATGAATTCTTGTGTGCAAAGCTTGATTTCCGCCATTTTTTTATTCGAAAACTTGTCAAGATGATCATATCCAAAATTCATTATATCGAAAACGAGCTCGGGACCCCCCATTTTTCTTTTCATTTTTGGAATCAGCGTTAAATTCCGTGTAAAATATTTTTCTAAGAACATTTTGTAATCTTGCTAAAGTAGTCAGTCACCTTAAATCACTGTCAGTACTGAGCTCAGGCTTTAGTTCAGTTAACTGCACTTTGAGGCTTACTGATTACTGAAGAAGCCTAGTCGAAACTATTACCTAGTTCATTATATTAGAGGGTCCTGACAGAAGGGGAGGTCTTAATCACATTTCCCAGCCCAACTGAATTTTGCAAAATCCCAGTTCCAGTCATGCAAAATCTTAGTCCGAGTTATAGAATTACAGTTAGAGATTTTGCATAATCCTAATCCCAGTAATGGCTAAATCCATGAAATCCCATTTTCCCAGCCGGCCCAAAAAGGGCAAATCCAAGCTCCCATTTTACCCCTTCAGGACCCTCCTCAGTTAGAGCACTCTGTTTCCCGAAGTGACAATTCTAGCTGAAAGGCATTTCTGGATTAAGTTAAGTGCACCGTGCATGTCTATTCTTGTTTTGTTCAAATAAAAGTCTGTAAACCAAATAAATGGTAAAGTTAAGACTGCCAATGTTTGTTCGATTAAGATAGCATCTGAAGAGCTCGATGAGAATCACTTTAGGGAGCATAGGCTGAGCTTCAAACAACTCTTATCTATAGTATATGTATACAAAAACCTTCAGTTAAGACAGGTGCACCGGTTTTGATATACTTAGAAAACTGAGAAAGAAGTAGTTTTTGAACATCAGAGGCAGACAGACAGACAAACAGACAGACAACCTTTATTTAACCATAGTTATTATCAGTAAATAATAAACTCATTGAAAGGGTCTTTAAGTAAGCCGCTACAAAGGCAGAAAAACTATTAATCATACTAAATAGCAATCAAGGCTGAAGTTCAGTTTACAGGGAAAACTAAAATATATATAACAGTACTGTCATTATTGCATATACGATATGATGCAATTACTTAATTTTTGGTTTTCCAAATTTTACAGGCTAGGAATTCTGTTACAAAGTGTAAGAGAGAGAGAGAGAGAGAGAAAGAGAGAGAGAGAGAGGGGGGGGGGGGAATCAACCTGATTGAAAAATCACAATAAAGAGAGCACAATAAACAAAACTCACATAGCCAAAAAGAGCACATCAAGCTATACAAAATTCCGAAGTCTGGTGTTACAGTTGTAATCGGGTCAATATCGATGAAATTACAGCCATTCAAAAATGCTAGAATTTACAAAGAAAGTATGAGAACGAGGATGAGAACGAGAACGAGAACGAGAACGAGCTCGAGAAGGACGAGGACAAGGAGAAGAAGAACGAGAACGATGGATTGAAGGAGAAAGAGAAGAAGCTCGACAAGAAGAACGAGAACGAGAACGAGAACGAGAACGAGGTGATGGACTGAAGGACAAGGCAAGAAGGAGAAGGAGAAGGAGGAGAAGGAGAAGGAGAAGGAGCTCCTTAAGAAGAATGAGAACGAGAACGAGAACAAAAACGACAACGACGACAACGATAAATTATCTAAGAAGAGCGCATACTTGTCTCACATTTCTGTGGTTCTTTTAGTGGAAGATTCGCTGCTGCGTGTGGAGCCCACTCTATTGCCACGTCTACAGAAAACGTTGGTCATTTCTTCACGGAAATCCTTCTTGAAGAAACCGTAAACAAATACATTGTTAACAGAGTTAGTGTTGAGGAGTAGAAGGGAAATCCTGCTCAATGTAGTATTATTATGATCATGAGTTAGAATGCCTAGAAAATACAGCCAGGCCACGACTGTAACAAGTACATTGGTGATTACAAAGAATCCAATGATTCCCCCAAGGACATTGACAGTTCTCTTATTCTTCTCACATTGTTCGTTTTCGTAACTGTTCTCAGGATAGTTATGTTGTAGCTGACTCATCTGTCTTGTTATTTGTGCTCGCTGATGTCGCACGATACACGAGACTCGAAAATAGGCCACTGGTAAAAAGACACAAGGAAGTGTGTCTAAGCAAAGAATAGATATGCTGTAATTCTGTATTATTTTAGAGTCCTGGACGAACAATCTCAGTAGGAAACGAATAAATGGAAGAAGAAAAGCTACAAACCAAGAAAATGCCAAAAGCTTGACTACGTTGGACTTCTTTCTCAAGACATTTTGCTTTAGGGGGTGAACTATACATATGTAACGATCCAAAGTCAACGCACAAAGGTTGCTTGTCGATGCATAGAGGACAAAGTCATGGATGGCAATAACAACGTACTGGCCAAAATCTTTGACAGGATATAAGTATATGAATACCAGTACTACTGGAAAAGTCACAAGCCCGACGAGAAAGTCAGCCACGGCAAGCGAGAGTACAAACCAGTTTTGTGTTGTACGAAGAGATGAACGGGTTAGAATGAGCAGAATGACCAAGAGGTTTCCAAGGACCGTGGTCAATCCAATCACTCCTCGTAGCCACAAGGTCCAAGGTAACTGTTCTTGTTGTGGTCCTTCGCGATCCGTAGTATTCGATGCATTAGTCATTCTTAGTTCGAAAACCTCCAAGAAACTCAGTACTTTTAGATTATCAGGAATTGGCGTTTTGGGCTGCATTTAGCAAGATTAAAACTAGAGGTGCCGATCTGTCGGGTTTGTGAATGGTTTGGCCGCGTCTCGTTTGTGAAGCTATATAAAAAGGAATCAAGCAATTCGATGAGGTTCATTTTTGATTGGATGGTTCATTTTATATACACCTGCCTTATGCCAAAAAGTTGCTAAAAAAAACAGATGTGTAAAGTTAGTACAGCAAAGTGACAAGTTGTTCCCGATGACTTGAATTTCCGGCTTCGATTTGATAAAACGTGTTTGCCCGAGTTATAACCATTATTAAAGCCAATTATGTAGTATAATGATGTGCAATTGGATGAAATAAGTGCAATTCTAAGTTCTAATAAGTCTATGCTAATAATGATTTTATCAGTTTTCCTTTTTTCTTCTTCTTCTTCTTCTTCTTCTTCTTCTTCTCGTTTACGAGGAAGATTCTACGAAACTGCAAAAACTGCAAAATCGCGCCGCTCGCGTTTTAACTTATTCTAGCTATAACACTGATGCCGACGAACTTTTCAAATTATTGGGTTGGAAAGAACTAGAATACCAACGTAAGGTTCAAACTGCTGTCATGGTCTATAAATCTCTGAATGGTTTAGCACCTGATTATCTCGCCTCTAAATTTATAGATCGTGACAGCGTTACTAAGTACTCTCTCCGTAACACCAAAGGAAAACTGTCTGTTCCATTGCCTCGTACCAACTATCGCAAAAATGCTTTCAGTTATAAAGGTGCGGTGCTTTGGAACAGCTTGCCAATAAACCTACGACAAGCGCAATCCCTAAGTGATTTTCGGACTGGCTGTTCCCAACACTTCAGCTAGCTCAACTCCTTTTATACACGGCACTCTTGAAAAGCAGGACCTTTTTTTTAATTTTATTTTTTATCATATTTATCCATTTTTTTAAAATGTTATTATATCATTATTTTCTCTATTTATTTATTGTATAACTGAAGAGTTTTTCCGTGTTTAAATAAAGTTATTATTATTATTATTAGGTCGAGGAAGTCAGTTCAATTTTGATTGGATGGTTCATTTTATATACACCCGTCAAAAAGCATGCTAACAAAATTAGATGCGTAAGATTACTACAGCAAATTGACAAGTAGTTCCCGTTGATGACTCGACTGACTTCCTTTCTGACAAAACCTGTTTGATTTTGGGAAACAAAAGAACCAAAAAAGGTAGCGATACTAAGTTGCAGAACCACGAAACAAGAAATATTGTGATCTACGTGATTAATTGGCAACTCTGCCAAAAGAAATTGATTGAGTTCGAAACAATAATAAACTGTTATTAACATTTTATACTAAAATTAGACTCACCCTTTATTGAGGTTTTGCAGCAACGAGCAATCAACGAGCAATGGAAAGAAATCAGGAAATTTGGAATGAGAGGCAACAAACGATTTTTGAGAGTCTTATTAAATGAAAACGTTCTAAAAAAGGTTATTATTTTCCTTGGTCAACATAATTTTTCAATAATATTTATTTAAATTTGTCTTTTTTCGATATTGCGACGATCATGCCTGGGTGCGTTTGAAAGTTCGAAACTGCAATTAATGTCTGGAATGATTAAAAGCTGGGGTCTTTAATAACACTGGCACGACAATCATCGAGTGCTTGTTAAAGCTCCTTGGATCTCGAGAGAATAGTTAGTTGGTCTAAATAGCCAACAAGGGAGGAACTCGAGCAGAGGTCTTGGTAAGATGTTAAACAATTTAATTTTTACACAATTTTTCTCTTCCTTTTCGCTTCTTTATCGATCCGAATTTAAGTTATCATTACATTACTCGAATCTCTATTATAAAGTTAGAACAAGTAATGACCCTCCCTTCCCAAGTCGCCATTGATTGCTCATATCGATAGTTAAGAGTTAGACAGAATCGGATTTTTTACTGCAAATCTTCGGTAGAAAGTTCGTCAGTCTTCGTCGAGTACGAATATAATGTTAATTCCTATGACTAGGGTATGTATTTTGTTCTGCAGCGTTTGAGCTCAGCCTAAGTATGTGTTTTAAGAGGAAGCCATTTCAATGTTACGGCATATGGTACGTGCTTTACGCCCGTACCGTATGTTTCCCACATACGAAGCTTTATTGTTCGTTTGACAATCTGAAACGACTCTTTAACTACAAGAAGTTTATCTAACTACCTTTTCCCTGCTGTAAAGTGAAATAAGTTGACACAAAAAGTCCCTTTAAGAAACCCCAAAAGAAACTTTCATGTAGCAATCACATATTGGATTTTAAAAGAAAATTAATGAGTTAAAGTTACTAGTTTTTTTTGGTTAATCATTAAATTCATATTTTCTTTGAAACCCTACAGTGCGATAAGAATAACCCTTGTTCTGTGTAATTATTTGTAGGATTTTAATGTCTATTAAAAATATTTGGAACAGAAATTAAGGCTGTCATATGAAAACCAGTCTACTGCGGCAATCGTCATTTTTCAGTCTAGGATTGAACCGTCGTTAATCAAAATATTGGCGTAATCGATTTTTAATGCACTCATGGGCAGCCATTCTCAGCTGCTCAAAATTTCGTAAAGGCAAGAATCAAGCGAAGCCTAAAACCTGAATATATGGTTTTTTTTCAAATTTCCTTATTATTTGTTTTTGATCCAGTTATCGAGTTGTTCTTATCGTTTTTATTTTTATTGTCGGATGATAACGTTGTGAAGTTGTACATGTTGCTGTTGTAAGTGTTGTTTTTGTTCTTATTGCAGATACTGTAGCCGACTTTCTTCTACTTCTTCCTCTTGTTGTTGTTTTTGTTGTTGTTGTTGTTGTTCTTCTTCTTCTTGTGTTGTTGTTGTTGCTCTTGTTGTTGTTCTTGTTGTTTTTGTTGTTGTTGTTGTTCTTCTTCTTCTTCGTCATCCTCTTCCTCTTCCTCTTCCTCTTCCAGCTTCTTTACTAAACAATTTTCCAAAAGACTGAAATAGTTTCCTATTGTTTTGCCCTCACAACATGCTCATGATCGCCGTAAAACCATCTACACACCATATAAAATTGATCTGATCTGTTACAGATTTTACCCCGACTGGTTAACTTGCTGAAGGACAGAAGATGAACTTTAAAATACTCCTCATACTCCTTCTGGTCTTCGTTCTTCTCTTGCCTGAAGCTGAAGGGCTTTGGGGCCGTCGTCGCCGTCGTCGCCGCCGCCGCAGACCCACCTATGGATGTAGAAGAATTTGTGGGTACCGGTGCTACGTTCATTGCGGATACGTCCATTACGTATGGAAGTGTCGCAGGACATGCAGGCGTTACTGCTATAGAAGGTGTCATCGCGGTGACCCGGCTGAGGGAGACCTCATTACAAATGACGAGCCCGTATTCCAAGATTCAAATGATGTGGAGCTAGAAAATGACCAACCTATACTTGATGAACCCGATATGAACCAACAAGAAAATCAAGTCTAGCTTCGAGTTCAGCCTAGCCTCGTTAATTAAATCCTTGGATAACATCCTAAGTATCCTGCTCAATATGCTTTTAAAAACTGTCAAAATTATTTTCTAAACTGATTTAAGCAAATTTATGTGTTTTAAAAGTTTTTTTAAAGTTGTTTTAATGGAGCTAACTAAAGAAGACTTAGCTTTTTATACTTAAGAAATTTTGTGAAAATAATTTGACATTATATTTGGTATCTCTTTCGATCTAGCTGAATCTATTCTGACCATAATCTTTGAAATAAACGTTGAGACACACGTGGAGTCGTTGGTACTTCAGGACTAAGTAAAAATACTATAGTCTATAAGAAATTGCAATAACTAAGGACTTATAAGTATAGTACTCAAGTGCTGGCTTACTTAATGTGATGCACTTGACTGTTTGCTGGGTCATGAAGAAAAAAATGCTTTTTATAGTGGAAATGTAAGCAGAATAAACTGATATAGCAACATTCTCGCAACATTTTGATTATGTTGATGATTATGCATGCAAAAGCATGCGGGGGTTGTCCATCTCCCTCGTCCTTCTCTCCCTAGTATAACCTTACCTCACTAATAGGTCTCTTTCTAGTGTAACTCTCCCTCCCTCGAGCTCCCTCCTTCCCTCCCACCATAGTCTATCCCTCCCTAACTCTCCCTCTCTAGTCCCCCCCCCCCCCCCCGCAGTTTTTCAAGGCTTGCTACAGGCCTGGTAATGTAATCGATTTCAGATCACATGTCGTTCCCTAGAGTACCATTTCTTTGTTTAATGGTTGCACATTAGAGGACACATGAATATGGATACAACTCAAATTTCAAGAGAGTGAGTGAGTGACACGAAAAGCCGAAAAGGTCGGATCTATTCGTAAATATCAGCTGTGTTCCTTGATTCCAGTCTCAAAATATCTACAAAAAGAGAGACAAATCGCTAATTTGGGTCCAAATATTTGAATAATGCTTTGTGTTTGATCAGTGAAGCGATGTATGGAAGTAAGGTGGTAAACATGCTGAAACGAAAGCCAACCAACAGGCAGGATGAATGCTATTTCAGGGTCTTTATGGGGATTATTCAGTCACGACTGACTAAAAAGCCTAAAATTTAACAGACAAAAGACTCAAATCTAACTGAAGACTCACAAGAGACCTGAAATTTAACTGAAAACTGACAAATAGGCGAAATCTAAACTGACAGCTGGACGCAGGCTATATCATTTGAAGAAAGTGGTTATATTGGGCTTCCTGTGGTGTAACTTTAGAATTTCTAATTTGGGATACCTATGTGATTTCCCATAATCCACTGTGCTCAATCGATCGTTCGAATCAATTATTTTCTGTTTATATTTTTTCTTTTCCGATTAAAAAAATAATTTCTCGTCTAAGACAGACAAGATGAATATCAATCACCAATGAAGACAAAATCTATAACCTAAAGGGCACTTCAGAGCTCTTCCAGTGGGGTTTGATATTTTTTTAAGCAATGGAGGTCGAAATCACGAACAGCAGCAGGAAAAGAGATCGACAAAAATCGTTCCAAGAGTAAGATTTATAGCTTAAGAAAATTTATATTTTGTAGTGGTAAAGCGCATTTAATATCCTTATCGATAGGCCTACGAAACAATCTATGTAATCTTACCATGAGATGTTAGATAGATATGAAATACAAACATGTTTACCAGATATAGAGTTAACATTAATGTCATATGTTTATTAATTCATATTTGCAAACACGTCTACTTAAAGTAAAAGGATATAAGCTTACATCGACATATCGCAGGTGACATGAAGCGAATATTGATGTCAAAAAGCCTGTTTATCATGTTTTGGAATGGGATTAGCGGAGAATGGATGCATGGCAGCAAAAGCTCTCCAAAAGCTAAGCTAACACGCTTAATAAAATTCCAATT
Organism: Anthopleura xanthogrammica; assembly: GCA_964019055.1. Classification (NCBI taxonomy): domain Eukaryota; kingdom Metazoa; phylum Cnidaria; class Anthozoa; order Actiniaria; family Actiniidae; genus Anthopleura; species Anthopleura xanthogrammica. The sequence goes on along the minus strand of OZ025222.1, from coordinate 2,165,788 downwards.
CAATCTGTGAGTTAGCTGTGCCCTAAATTACATCAGCCAAGAGGTTGTTTCAGGGTTCGATAAAATTTGAAGGCGTTCATACATGACACGTCCATCATGGCAGATATCGGATGTATTTGCTTGTAAATTGGAAATCTGGACTTTGAACCATGTTATATATGGCGGCGAATCTCTGGTAATTTTGGGAATATCTTGTTCTCTCAGCCCTTCATTTCTTCTTGCAGTTGCAATCATTCCCAAGGGGGTAAAATAAAAAAGCTATGGCTGCCATGTTGGAAGATATCACAAAAGAATTCATTGAAAAATATTCTGTCAAATTTTTGTCACTTTATTTCTTTGGTAAACACACTAAGAAAACATATGTTTTACAACCATAGTTAATGCTGTGACGAATTTGAGTTTATTAGTCATCATTTGTAATTTGAAACACTGATTTCTATGAAAAAACGAATTTGCAATAATCTTTCTATAAACCCTAAGTTAGATAATTATGTTATATAAATTAATGATGTTTTACTACCCCAGAAAAGTTTTATGTATTTAATAATTCCTCCAGATTAACGTCACAGCATTAACATATTGGAAGTATAAACCTTAAAATCTACAAGATGCATCACTCAAATCTTATAAAAACATTTTACCATTCAACTATTCACTTCATGTAGAATCAATATGGAAAATATTGAGTTAGGGTTTATAGGCACTTTAACTAAGGCCTATACACCATTATTCACCAAATTATTCAGGCCAAGTGAATATCCTCTTATAATCACTCATCGCTCGTCCAATTACAGTGTGCAAAACTCTATATTCAAGTCTTAAATCATACTAAAACAGAGTATATAAATAATGACCTTAAAGTTTTTTTTATTTACTAAAATCTAGATTTGACAGTGATGATGACCAGTCAGAGGCTGGGACTGTTGACTCAAGGTATGTGAATTCTGTCAAATTGTAAAATAAAAGTGAAATAGCACTGGTGCCATAGCTGTGAGAATGCTAACCTCTCACCAAGCAACCAAGGTTCAATCTGGACTTGGTGTCGATCTTATCTCCCATGATTCAAGGAAAGTGGGGAAAATTTTCCAGGGTTTTTGGCCTAAAAAATCTTTGACACAATCCTCTCCCATGGTTTGAGGAAAGTGGGGAAGATTTTCCCAGGGATTTTGGCCTAAAAAATCTTCGTACACAATCCTCTCCCATGGTTTGAGGAAAGTGGGAAGGATATTTCCAGGGTTTTTAGCCGGAAAAATCTTCGCACACCATCCTTTCCCATGGGTCTAAGAAACTGTGGTACATTTTTTCAGACGTTTTGACCAGAAAAATGTTCGCACACTATACTTACCCTTAGTTTTAGGAAAGTGGGGGAGATTTTTCCAATTTTTTTTGCCAATTTTTTTTGCCAGAAAGTTCTTCACACACCTTCCTCTCCCATGGTTCTAGAAAAGTGGGGAAGATTTTCCCAGGGATTTTGGCCGGAAAAATCTTCGTACACAATCCTCTCCCATGGTTTAAGGAAAGTGGGGAGGATATTTCCAGGGTTTTTGGCTGGAAAAATCTTTGCACTCCATCCTTTCCCATGGGTCTAGGAAACTGTGGTACATTTTTTCATAGTTTTTGGCTGGAAAAAATCTTCGCACACTATACTTACCCTTAGTTTTAGGAAAGTGGGGGAGATTTTTCCAATTTTTTTTGCCAGAAAGTTCTTCACACACCTTCCTCTCCCATGGTTCTAGGAAAGTGGGGAAGATTTTCCCAGGGATTTTGGCCAGAAAAATCTTCGCACATCATCCTCTCCCATGGTTTTAGGAAAATGGGGGAGATTTTAGCAGGATGTATAGCCAGAAGAATCTTCCCCATGGGAATCTCACCCATGAGAAGACAAGATTTATACTTATGTATTATTGATAGAGATTAATCAGAAATGCTTATTTATTTTTATTTTAAAATATACTTATTTGTATATTTAGGGATTTGGGAAGCCAACGTGGTTCAGGCAAGGGCCAAGTCAAGTAAGCATTTGTTTAATAAATTATAATACTGCTGTTGACATTGGTAAAGTAATTCTAATTGAATGTAAAGAAACTTTCCTATCCAGGGTCTGTGATTCCACGTGTTCCCAGATCATGAGCCCATTTACTAGGAGCATCCATCTCCCATACTGGGTCTGTGAGCCAGCATATTCTCAGATCTGGAGCCCATTACTGGGAGCATCCATCTCCCATACTGGGTCTGTGAGCTAGTATATTCCCAGATCAGGAGCCCATTACTGGAAGCATCCATCTCCCATACTCGGTCTGTGAGCCAGCATATTCTCAGATCTGGAGCCCATTACTGGGAGCATCCATCTCCCATACTGGGTCTGTGAGCCAGCATATTCCCAGATCAGGAGCCCATTGCTGGGAGCATCCATCTCCCATACTGGGTCTGTGAACCAGTATATTCCCAGATCAGGAGCCCATTACTGGGAGCATCCATCTCCCATACTGGGTCTGTGAGCCAGCATATTCCCAGATCAGGAGCCCATTACTGGGAGCATCCATCTCCCATACTGGGTCTGTGAGCTAGTATATTCCCAGATCAGGAGCCCATTACTGGAAGCATCCATCTCCCATACTGGGTCTGTGAGCCATCATATTCCCAGATCAGGAGCCCATTGCTGGGAGCATCCATCTCCCATACTGGGTCTGTGAGCCAGCATATTCCCAGATCAGGAGCCCATTACCAGGAGCATTCACCTCCCATACTGGGTCTGTGAGCCATCATATTCCCAGATCAGGAGCCCATTACTGGGAGCATCCATCTCCCATACTGGGTCTGTGAGCCAGTATATTCCCAGATCAGGAGCCCATTACTGGGTCTGTGAGCCAACATATTCCAGTATTAAGAACCTTTCATTAGGAGCATGTACGTGTGGCATCTTCAAGTTTTGATGAAATTTTATTTTGTTCCTTAAGGCAAAACCATAGTGAGATTGAGAAAAGAAGGCGTGACAAAATGAACACCCATATCCATGAACTGTCCACAATGATCCCTATGTGTACTGTCATGTCACGCAAGCTAGACAAACTGACTGTACTCAGGATGGCTGTCCAGCACATGCGAGCTCTAAAAGGTAATTTCTATATGATATTATATACCTGTGCAATATTACTCTTACCTCTGAAGTCTCAGGTTCGGCTCCTGAAATTGGCATCACATGTTAGTAGAGCTTGTTAGGTCTTTCCCTTGATTCAAGGGTTTTCTTAGGGTTCTCTGGTTTTCCTTTCTCACTAAAACCTAACACAAGTCTAACTTTCCAATTCCAATTCAGAGGCTGTTTTAGGGTATCAAATTTTTCTTTAAAGATTTGCTTTGTGTAAAGTTTAAGATCTTGAAAACATCTTAAATTTTAGCAAAACCATGAAACATCCTCTTGGTTGACCAAAGTCAGGGCATGGCTAACTCACAGATTGAACCCTGAAACAACCTCTGGGCTGATGTAAGTCAGGGCATGGCTAACTCACAGATTGAACCCTGAAATGACCTCTGGGCTGATGTAAGTCAGGGCAGCGCCAACTCACAGGTCGAATTAGATATTAGCATTTTAGAGTTGGAAAACAAAACAAAGTATTAAACATTTCACTTTTGAAACAGGTGAGGCATCTTCTACGGAATCCAACTGCAAGCCTTCCTTCCTGTCAGATGAAGACTTCAAGAACCTCATCTTGGAGTCAGCCGACGGTTTTTTGTTTGTTGTTGCCTGTGACAGAGGTCGAATCTTGTATGTTTCTGATTCAGTCCAAAACGTACTCTCGCAGTCCCAGGTACTGTATCTTGCATCTGTATCTCAATAGGTGACTTGCACTAACAGGTCACGTGACCCTACCCCATTAAGACGAGCAACTGTGTCAAAATGAACAACAGAAATGAAAAGAGCACTTTGACATTAGTAAGAGGATGCAGTTTCAGCTTATAATGTTGACTATAGGAGAAATGGCATTAAATTTAAAACCGAATATTTTATAAGGTTTTGTATGGGAAAAGTGGGAAAATGGGAAAATCTTTATAACTCATTCAATTTTATATTTAATGCCATTTCTCCTGTTTCCCTTGTTATGAGTTCAAACTCTGTTTCCCTACTAATAGCAAGGTGCTCTTTTCATTTCTGCTGTCCATTTTGACACAGTTGCTCGTCTTAATGGGGTAGGGTCACGTGACCTTTTAGTGCAAGTCGCCTATTGAGTCATATCAATAATTTTGGCGTATCTTCAAACTCTTTTGCATCCTTGTAAACAGTTGTTTTAGTTCCTGTGGTTTTGTTTTCAGTCTGATTTAGTTGGACAAAGCTTTTTCGATCTTGTTCACCCGAAAGATGTTACCAACGTGAAGGATCAACTGTCTTGTTTTGATACGGTACCACGAGAAAAGACCGCAGAAAAACCCTCTTCTTCGCCAAAACAGGAAAACAAACCGGTAAAAATCATGATTTTTTTGTATTCCTATTCTTATTTGTCTTCGATTATCTTCTCTTGTTTCGTTCCATTCATTTTCCCCTCCCCTTTCCATTCCTTTCTTCGTTCCATCTTCTTTATGTCGCTCCTTTTCTTCCTACCACCCATTCCTTCCTTCCCTCCTTATTCCTTTCCTTGCACTGGCTTTTTGTGTTCTTATTGTTCTTTTTTGTCTTCTATTTTCTTCTCTTGTTTCGTTCCATTTATTATCCCTTCCCTTCCTTCCTTCCATCTCCTTTGTGTCTCCTAATCAAGATACAATGTCGAATCCTCAATTCTGATTGGTTGACCTTGAGTTCGTTCTGAAGGTCAATTCAGCTGGTTATTTTTTGTATTTTTTCAGGCAAACAAACCTATGTGCACAGGTGCACGACGCTCGTTCCTATGTCGCATGAAAATTGGCAGTAAGTCGTCAAAAAGAGCAAAAGGAAACGAAGAAGGTAGCGCTGACTTCTGTATAATGAACCGAAAAAGTAAAAGCAAAGCCTTGACTACAAACGAGAAGAAAAAACATACTGTTGGTAAGTCGAAAGTTCGTTTCTTGTTCGGCCTTTGGTCGGTTAGTACCTCTGGGGCGGATCCAGGATTTTCTTGGGGGAGGGGTGCAGCGCTGGATTCAACCCTGTACCTATCGATTTTTGATCGTCTGGTGATCGATTTTTGGTCGGTCAATCCTTATCTTTACTTTGTCTTATCGATACTTGGTCGGTCTGGAGTTCGGTCGTTGGTCGGCTAAGCCTTTGGTTGAAATCCTGGAATTCCCACCCCTCCCCTCTAAATTAAATCGAATCCTCCAAGATGACAATTCCTTTAACCTTGTCCCTAACATACAAATGTATTATCTACAGTTCATTTTACTGGCTTCTTAAAATCATGGCCACCGTCTGGGTATTCGTTCGACGACGAAGATGAAGATCAAGACTCCAGGAACTTGAGCTGTCTTGTTGCTGTGGGCCGACAGGTTAAGATAGCTGACGAAAATACCGACATCAACAATCCAGAGTTTCCCAATGAATTCGTGTCTCGGCATAGCATCGATGGGAAGTTCATTCACGTCGATCAGAGGTGATATTCTAATACACGCATCAAGCATTCCGCGCTACTGCTCTAAGCGCATGCTCAGGGGATTAAAAAGTGGGATAATATTTTGTAAGATATGCAATTTTTTGGTATATTTGACTCAAAATTCACTACGTAATCTTGAATATTTAATGAAAATTGTGTTTGACAAGAAAAATACAACTAAAATATAACATGTTTTACAAAATATTATCTCACTTTTTAATCCCCTGAGCATGCGCTTAGAGCAGTAGCGCGGAATGCTTGATGTGTGTATAATCCTGAAGAAATATAAAACGCGCGCGTGTACTGTGTGCAGTTATAAAGCACTTGGGGGATCGGCAGAACACTCGACAAGTGTTTAGAAACGCCATACTACGCGTCGTGCTTCTCTTAACACTTCTATTGTGTTCTGCCGATCCCTAAGTGCTTTATAGCTGCACACAGCACACGCGCGCGTTTTCGATACAAATTACTATGACCGTTAGGTTAGGAATGACACTTATAAAGCGCGGGCTCCCAACCAATCAAAAAGCGAGATTTATAATGAAATTTTTTTTCGTAATTTATTGTATGTGCCGGCACTCAGGAGGTTGCGGGTTTGATTCCCCGGCCGGACCAACACTCGGGGTCTTAAAATAACTGAGGAGAAAGTGCTGCCTTTGTAATTACATCTACGAATGGGTAGAATTTCAAAGTGGCACGGATGACCACTGCAAGGTCATTTCACGTCCCGCTTCGTTGCAAAGGCACGGCTACCTTTCAAGATGGCGCAGGAAACTGTGAAGGGGACTATTGATCCAGACGCCGTACTTCTCATGAACTTAATTCACAGTATTAGATATGGTTGATGAGAATATCGACGCTTCAAACTGGGCCTTATTCCTTTAAAAACTAAAAAAATAAATTTCTTATATTTCAGGATCACGGCCATGTGTGGCTACCTATCGCATGAACTAATAGGAGAATCTGGCTACGACTATTTTCATCCGGACGACCTTGACATTATCGCAAACAGCCATAAGAGTACCTTACTAGGAAAAGTCAGCACCACTACCCCTTACCGATTTCTCTGTAAAGGAGGTAAGGGCGTGGCTTTGAACCCCCCTCCCAACCAGCTGATCTGAGAAAAATATTATCCACTGAGAATCGAAAAAATTTACAAAACTGAGGTGTCACCCTTAGTGGCCTATCCCTTGTGTGAATCGATTGAAAATATGATTTATTTTGAACAATAAGATTATTTAAGTTCAGTGCTTCATTTTCAGAAGGTTTGAAGCAGTAGAAAGTTCATAAAATAAAAGGGCGTGGCCTTGAACCCCCCCTCCCAACTAGCTGATCTGAGAAAAATATTATCCACTGAGAATCGAGAAAATTTACAAAACTGAGTTGTCACCCTTAGTGGCCTATTCGATACAATAGAGTAGTCAAGTGCTTATGTTCTTTGCCTTAATGACGAAATTTTAAAAATCTAAACAAATCGAACGTAACCTTTGATCATAAAATTTCTTTCTTATACTTTTGTAATTTGAAAGTGTGTAAGTGTGTGTGAGTGTGTGGTGTGGGTTTTTGAACTGCGAAGCTAAATAAATAAACATAATATCTGTCGTTTTTTTAGGTCATTATATCTACCTTTGTTCTAAGTCGAGTGTCTTTCGAAATCCTTGGACCAAAGAACTCGAGTTTATTATTTGTGTCAATACGAGATGGTAAGTGTGAAAATGATTCTCTTATACGGTTTCCATGGGTTCAATAGTTATTGAAACTGGACGTTTTGGTATCATTGGTGGATGCAATCTACAAAATGAAGAGAAAATCTGGGATGCTAACTATTTCGCGCCCTTAAGAACCGGGAATTCTGGTTGGAAAACAAATGGTTTGTCGCAGAAAAAGCTACGCGATCGATTTTAGATAGATAGATAACTAGTTTATTAAAATTATTCGCAGCCCGAAAGCTGAATTACATAATTATATACAATAAATTTTAAGAATAATTAAGAATAAATTTACAATACAATATTATATATAATAAATATCTCTATGAATAAAAATATAAAACATAAATATAAGTAAAAAATAGTTGCAAACACCAACCGACCAAGGAAAGTGGAGCCCTAGGAGCCACCCCTGGATCCGCAACTGATAAAGGAGCCCAATATATTTGCCTTTATACTGAGAATAATCTTCTTAAGGTACTTTTGTTCCTCTAAATTTTTCCGCAGTGATTTTACAAAGGACCAAACAGCCCCACCCATTTTATGTTTACAAAGTAATCCATACCCAAGATTGATCCTTCCAGCTCCCAGTACAACGACAGCAAGTGTCTCTGGAGCTGATGAGATATCAAACCGTAGATTGAGCATTCGAGAAGTGATGGCAACAATACAAACTCAAGAACAAGGTAAAAACTCACCACCTCACCACACCTCACCTCACCTCATTTCACCTCACCTCACCTCACCTCACCTCACCTCACCTCACCTCACCTCACCTCACCTCACCTCACCTCACCTCACCTCACCTCACCTCACCTCACCTCACCTCACCTCACCTCACCTCACCTCACCTCACCTCACCTCACCTCACCTCACCTCACTTCACTTCACCTCACCTCACCTCATCACACCACCTCAACCACACCTCACCTCACCTCACCTCACCTCACCTCACCTCACCTCACCTCACCTCACCTCATCTCACCTCACCTCATCACACCACCTCAACCACACCTCACCTCACCACCTCGACAATTACTTGTCTTACTTTGATTGTGTACTAGGGAAGCCAAACCTGAAGCCACGCCCCTTGGTACCGCCAGGCAAAAGTGATGAAGAGGATCCTAATACAGATCCAGCAGCTGCCAAGATAGGCTCCCTCATTGCTGAAACCATACAGTGGCAGGAAGCGGCTAACAAAAGGTATTACCAGCAGACTTTAGTTTACCCTCATCTTTTTTATTTCTTTGGTGGGCTAGCTGTGGCGGGTAGATAAATGTGACTGACTTATTGGGCTGGGCTAATCAAATTTAGTGTACAGGCTAACTCACAGATCAAACCCTGAAACAACCTCTGGGCTGTTCTAAGTCAGGGCATGACTAACTCACAGATTGAACTCTGAAACAACCTCTGGGCTGTTCTAAGTCAGGGCACGGCTAACTCACAGATCGAACCCTAAAACAACCACTAGGCTGATCTAAGTCAGGGCATGACTAACTCACAGATCGAACCCTGAAACAACCTCTGGGCTGATCTAAGTCAGGGCATGACTAACTCACAGATCGAACCCTGAAACAACCTCTGGGCTGATCTAAGTCAGGGCATGGCTAACTCACAGATCGAACCCTGAAACAACCTCTGGGCTGATCTATGTCAGGGCATGGCTAACTCACAGATCGAACCCTGAAACAACCTCTGGGCTGATCTATGTCAGGGCATGACTAACTCACAGATCGAACCCCAAAACAACCTCTGGGCTGATCTAAGTCAGGGCCCCAAATCCATTAAACTTCTCTTTAACTGTATTTCCATAGGCAACACACATCGATAATGGGTAACAATGTGATACCCAATCCTTCCCACGGTACACATTCTGAATCATCGTTCCGAACCAACGATAGCCCAGGCTCCTTAATTGACTTCAACAACATGACAACGCCCATGAACGTTGACACAACGAACCCCCAAGTCAGCAACATGACGTCATCGTTTCCAGGGGTTACCGCACCAGGGTTGCCAGAGATATCGCAGCCTCATCTCCTGGAACAATTGATTGGGATGCAACAAGCAATTGAATCGATGGAGAGTCCGATGCAACAGAGCGAAGAGAGTATGGCGGTTTTTATGAATATGCTTGAAGCAGATGCCGGTCTTGGGGGAGATTTAAGTGATTTCTTGTTTCAGGAGAACTCTTGAGTTCCATCCATTTATCCTATCCATTTTTTATCCCATCCATTTTTTATCCATCCATTTATCCCATCCCTTTTCTTAGCCAAGAAGTGATTCGAGTGATTTCTTGTTTCAGGAAAACTCTTGAGTTATCAAGCATCAATCTTTCATCCATCCATTTATCCCATTCATTTTTCATCCGTCCATTTATCCCATCTATTTTTCTTGACCAAGAAGTGATAAAAATCTTAGGCTACATCCAAACTATAATGCTTTTTCGAAACGCTCCGTTTTCTTAAAGCCGAAAACAGAACGAGAGCTTTGTGTCCACACTACGTTTTCAAAGGTTTTCGCCTGATCGGAAATGATGGTATATCGTTATCTGCGCAAGCAAAAAACAGACGTGCCTGTGTAAATGACGTCAGCGTCTTCAAAAGCCGCTGGCTCGGAAGAATATCACCCTGTTCTTTACGTTTGTTCCATCGACTTTAAGAATATTTTTTATCGTGTAATTAGTATGTAAATATAATTTTTTTTGATAATTTTTTTTAGTGACAAAAAGTGCTATTGTACGCGTTTTTATTCAAGGATATTTTTAATATTCAATTTTCTAATTTCTTCAATGATGTTTTTCAACGCATTCTCCTTTTTTTTCTAGTTTTGTTTGCTTCATTTTTGCTAAGCTTTCAAAATTACACGAAGTAAGTGCTTGCCCCAAAAAAACTGTGTATATTTTAAAAATTAATATTAACTCGTAAATCTTCAAGAAAAAGAAAAAATATATATGTATAGATAAATATATAATACTGAATCGACCAATCAAGTACAACTTGAACTCCCTTTTGGGCTCTTGTGCGACTTACGAGAGCGTTGCGCAATGATCTAAGAATAAATTTGATCGCATGAGCTGTTGGTAGAAGACGACTTTTGCTTGGGGGGGGGGGGTAGGGAAGGTGTTTAAATTTGCTTTATACTATCAAAGGCAGTCAAAACAGGGGCGGATCCAGGATTTTGTTCAGGGAGGGGTGCAGGACACAAAGTCAGCCCGGGGGGGGGGGGGGGGGGCTGCAATTCTCAAAATCAAAGAAAAAATTATTTCGTATTGGGTATCTTCAAAATAGGGGACAAAGTTCCTCCGTGGAGGGGGTGCGCACCCCCTGTACCCCTCCCCTGGATCCGCCCCTGCCAAAAATGTTTCTATGCGAGATATATAAGAATGTATAGGATATAGTAAGTCCTGAAGTGGTAAAATGGGAGCTTGAATCCGCCTTATTTTGGGCTGGGAAAACGGGATTTCATGCACTGGGACTGGGATTTAGCCATTAGTGGAATTTCTAACCCTTGCTCTATAACTCGGACTGAAGCCTTGTTTAGCATGACTGAGACTGGTGTATTTTTCAAAACAATTGGGCTGGCAAATGGGATTAGGACTCCCCGCATAAAAGAAAGGGGTTTTAAATAGATTAATACAAAATATACTTACAATATCCTTCATGTCGGGTATAATTTGTGAAACGAATAATTGCTAATAAACTGATAACACGTTCTTTGACAATCCAAATCACTGCATTTGGCTTCTGTACTAACAAGCAATAATTAAAATCGTTTTATTTCTGTGCATACAAATACGTTGACCGACATATTTAAAATAATCATGTTTACATAGTTACTGTTGCTATGCCGAACTATGGATGGTAAATCAAAAGAACAAGCAAAGAAAAACTGTCTCACTTCATATTCAATCAGTGTTTTCGTTTTCTTTTTTTATGCTTTCCTTTTTCTTTTTTTCTTTTCCTTTTTTTCCTAGTCTTTTTTAATGTTTTTTTTTTGTTTTGAAAATCACTTGATTTTCATGCAATTTTTCCTAACTGAGTTAGAATGATTTTACTAAATCCTTGAAACAAAAACAAAAAAATACTTGCTAATGTGTAATAGTCAAATATATAGACATGAAGGAAACCATTGGAAATATGATCTACTCTGACAAGTAAAACCACTCTATCGAAGAAGCGAAAAAACTTTAAACTCCAAAAAACTAAATCCTCCAAACAAAAAGAAAAAAAATACTTGCTAATGTGTAATGGTCAAATATATAGACATGAAGGAAACCATGGAAATATGATCTACTTACAAGTAAAACCACTCTATCGAAGAAGCGAAAAAACTTTAAACTCCAAAAAACTAAATCCTTGAAACAAAAAACGAAAAATACTTGCTAATGTGTAATGGTCAAATATATAGACATGAAGGAAGCCATTGGAAATATGATCTACTGACAAGTAAAACCACTCTATCGAAGAAGCGAAAAAAACTTTAAACTCCAAAAAAACTGGACAATCGATGAAAAGAAAACTAAATCCTTGAAACAAAAACAAAAAATACTTGCTAATGTGTAATAGTCAAATATATAGACATGAAGGAAACCATTGGAAATATGATCTACTGACAAGTAAAACCACTCTATCGAAGAAGCGAAAAAACTTTAAACTCCAAAAAACTGGACAATCGATGAAGCGTTATGTTTTGCGTGACTAGAAAAGTCTCGAAAACCGGTGTTTTATGTGCAATTAACATACAAAAGAATAGGCGGAAGTGGTAATTGAATTCCAATTGTTTTACGTTAATTGTTAACCAGAACATATCATCAAGTACGTTGCTACGGTGGTACATTGGCTTGTTGCTATGTAAAGCTATAATATGGCAGCATGTTTCAACTCAGCCAAACTCAGCTGAAATTTTGCGAAAATTGTTACGACTTGGCATCATTTGAAGCCTTAAATGATACTTAAAGTTTATGTAATACGAGTTTTAATTCTTAGTGGTGGATAGATGACTGAAGGAAGGTTTTTTTGCTCGGCTTTGTCGACACGAGTTACAACGACTGCTCGAGCAACCGCCATTTCGACTGCAAGAAAGCTGTTTGTTTTGACGATTATTAGCTCAATTCCTGTGATTCTAGCTCAGAATAACACAACTTCATTAACCAAAAACATATCTGGAACAACAAGCAGCTCTTTTCCTTCGTACCATGCTACTTCAACGCCATTATTACCAACTACATCTGACTCAAACGGTAAGTTTACGATTTTTATGTTGTAATCATAGTAATGTTTTCTTGTTGGATTTAATTGGAATCATTAAATTAGGAACTCCTACGAGACATGCCATCTATTTTAATATTGCTAGCAGACATTAATTTTATCAATGAATCGAAGTTTGAAAGATTGGGGAATTTTTTGTGATCATAAGTCTTCAGTTTTGTCATCCGAGGTTAAAAATTAAACAAACTTGATCGTATTTGTCAGACGTAGGACATCAAAAAATAAACATCTTGTTTTTGTATGTTATTATTAAGATACTGCGCTATGAATTAGCACTTTCCTTTAGGTATAACTAATATAACTACAGCTTTGGTAAGACTATACCTTGAAAATGACCCCTTCTTATATATATAAAGACATGATTGTATGACTCTCAATATACTTCAAAAAGTTGTCCATCCACTTTTTCTTCAAAATAAACGTGCAAAATTTCTCACTATGACTCATTATTTCAAATCGAATTTATGAATTGTTATATTTTACATTAGTGAAGTCTTTGTTTTGACACTTTTAATAGGAAGTTGCGAGTTTTATCTTGCTTCTGAAGTTATCATATCTTTTATGACCGACTTTTCTTGGACGTAATTAGACCAGGGTCGTCACCCCAAAGTTTTAATTCACTTTCTCGCTAGAACTCCTTTCCCTTTTCTGTAATTTATCAATTTTTCGTACTAGAATATTTTAGATAGATATTTATTTAGATATTTTCGCCTCCAATAATGAGCTGTTCTGAGCAGTGGACATTATTCATAGTTTATTGACATTATGAAGAGTTATTTTTATCCACAAACCTCGCATGGATCCCGAAATTATCAGATCCATTATAAATGTTTTGGTAGAATTTTAAAAACATCGAGCAAAAATGTACTTGAAATAACGGGTGCCGTCTTTCTTTTCCTGACATGAATTATTAAGAGGCAATTTAACTTGCAGCGGTAGAAAAAGATCTTAATAATAAATAGACCAATATGTCTAGGACATAAGTGCTTTCTCTCTCTCTCGCTTTTATTTTTCCACCAATCTCCAACAACAACCACAACGTTTATATTTATGTTATTATTTTATTTAATGTGGTTTCTTCATTTTTGTTTTATTTTAAGACTCGATTTTTTGTTGTTTTTTCCTGTTATGTTTTTTTTAATTTTTTTGTTTATATGTATTTTGGTTTTATGTTTCTTTTTATGTTTCTAGAACTTTATTATTTCCATCCTGTTTTCGTTTTTATTATAAATATTATTATTATCAGTTATTTACATCTATTTTTTGTTTCTAATAATCACTTGTTTTTATTTCGTCGTTGTTTTTATTTTTTTATTTTTTTTTATTTTTGAATGCTTATTCTTATTATAATTATAGACTTAACTTTGTATTCAAGTTTATATATTTTTACCCTAATTTCATGAATTCATCCGTTAATTTTAAATCTCGAACAAAAAATGCGAAAATTAAGTGCCGAATACTCTATTTTCTCTTACGTAGAATAAAAAATAATCCTATTTAATTAAGACAGAGACATTCTTTTTCGCGTTTGAAGCATTTTAATCAAATATGTCATCTCTCTCCCCGTCTCTATTTACCATTCGTTCGTTATGTCGCTCCCAAAAGCCTAAAATCTGTCGAAAAAGATTAATCAAATCCTATAGTGTTCATAGTTTTTAGCTTGTTATATTTAACTAGTAACCGGATATTTTCATATTCCATAATGCATTTGAGGAGGATTATTGGGATCGGTGTAATTGTCCTACGCCAAGATATAGATTCGATATAGATGTTAGTGATAAATACCTGGATTAGATAACGTGTGTAGAATAAAATGCATGTTACTACCATTGGAAAAAAGCATTCAAATATAAGGATTATCGCATATTCCAGCAAGACGTCTCACAAAAGCCGTATCTCACACTTGCCTAATATGATGTCAGTTCTAAGAGTCCCTTCACAGTTCCCTGCGCCATCTTAAAAAGGTAGCCGTGCCTTTGCATCGAAGCGAGACGAACGGTGAGCTTGATGATCAGACATTGCCTAATTTCATATCGTGAGGGACTGGGGCGAATTCGGACATTTGCGGACGGGTAATGCAATCCCCCGGGCGTGGAGTCGGGCCGGAAAAGAAAAAGGAATCCCAGTTCTTGACACAGGAAGCCCAACGATATTAATTAATCAACTGCAAGAGAGTATGAAGTAAGAGAGCACAGCTCCGTGCACTATGATAAATATTTGAAACTCTATCTTTGACTCAGCGCGCAGCCTGGAATATTTTATCATGGGATTCCCGATTCAGTTCAGGCTGCGCGCGCAGCTAAACATATATTTTCAAATAATTTTCACGGGGATAGACCTATGTATGGGAGATGTGCTCTCTTACTTCATAATCTCTTACTTCATGCTCTCTTGTCAACTGTTCATATTGCGTACCGCTTAGCATTCGTTTCGAGGTTAATACCCCGATTCTCTCTCTAATTTTTCAGCATATCTTACTTCCACGTCCACGATTGCTTACCAGCTGACCCCGGGAATCAGAGAAGAAATCTACATCAATAAAACACGTAAATCGGAAACAATCATATCTAAAATTCATTCATCGGCATCGCTTCAACTCCAAACAGCAGCTAGGACACTCTCCCGTAATTCTTCAGAAGAAACGTCTCCAAGCCCGTATGAACAACAAACACTAACATCTACGGTTCAACGATCTACCGTTACTTCGAACAAAACAATTAACATGTCGACAACTTCCACTAAAATATATCATAGCAATACAATCTCTTTACTATTAAATAAAACCAACCCGATTCCAGTCACAATATCTGTATCAAAGACAACACTTTTAATTGGGTACAACTCCACAAATATTAAGGAAACGACTACAGGAAATGCAATACAACCAACAAGTGTATCTCCTACAAGAACGGTGATTATGACGTCAATCAGTGATACCAATGATACTAATATGACATCATCAGCATCAGATGTTATGGTACAACCAACAAGTGTATCTCCTACAAGAACGGTGATTATGACGTCAATCAGTGATACCAATGATACTAACATGACATCAGTATCAGATGCCATGGTACAACCAACAAGTGTATCTCCTACAGGAACGGTAATTATGACGTCAATCAGTGATACCAATGATACTAATATGACATCATCAGTATCAGATGCTATGGTACAACCAACAAGTGTATCTCCTACAAGAACGGTGATTATGACGTCAATCAGTGATACCAATGATACTAATATGACATCATCAGATGCCATGGTACAACCAACAAGTGTATCTCCTACAAGAACGGTGATTATGACGTCAATCAGTGATACCAATGATACTAATATGACATCATCAGATGTTATAGTACAACCAACAAGTGTATCTCCTACAAGAACGGTGATCATGACGTCAATCAGTGATACCAATGATACTAATATGACATCATCAGCATCAGATGTTATGGTACAACCAACAAGTGTATCTCCTACAAGAACGGGGATCATGACGTCAATCAGTGATACCAATGATACTAATATGACATCATCAGCATCAGATGTTATGGTACAACCAACAAGTGTATCTCCTACAAGAACGGTGATTATGACGTCAATCAGTGATACCAATGATACTAATATGACATCATCAGCATCAGATGTTATGGTACAACCAACAAGTGCATCTCCTACAAGAACGGTGATTATGACGTCAGTAAGTATTACCAATGATACTAACATGACATCAGTATCAGATGCCATGGTACAACCAACAAGTGTATCTCCTACAGGAACGGTAATTATGACGTCAATCAGTGATACCAATGATACTAATATGACATCATCAGTATCAGATGCTATGGTACAACCAACAAGTGTATCTCCTACAAGAACGGTGATTATGACGTCAATCAGTGATACCAATGATACTAATATGACATCATCAGATGCTATGGTACAACCAACAAGTGTATCTCCTACAAGAACGGTGATTATGACGTCAATCAGTGATACCAATGATACTAATATGACATCATCAGATGCCATGGTACAACCAACAAGTGTATCTCCTACAAGAACGTTGATTATGACGTCAATCAGTGATACTAATGATACCAATATGACATCATCAGATGTTATGGTACAACCAACAAGTGTATCTCCTACAAGAACGGTGATTATGACGTCAATCAGTGATACCAATGATACTAATATGACATCATCAGATGCTATGGTACAACCAACAAGTGTATCTCCTACAAGAACGGTGATTATGACGTCAATCAGTGATACCAATGATACTAATATGACATCATCAGATGCTATGGTACAACCAACAAGTGTATCTCCTACAAGAACGGTGATTATGACGTCAATCAGTGATACCAATGATACTAATATGACATCATCAGATGCTATGGTACAACCAACAAGTGTATCTCCTACAAGAACGGTGATTATGACGTCAATCAGTGATACCAATGATACTAATATGACATCATCAGATGCTATGGTACGACCAACAAGTGTATCTCCTACAAGAACGGTGATTATGACGTCAATCAGTGTTACCAATGATACTAATATGACATCATCAGATGCTATGGTACAACCAACAAGTGTATCTCCTACAAGAACGGTGATTATGACGTCAATCAGTGATACCAATGATACTAATATGACATCATCAGATGCTATGGTACGACCAACAAGTGTATCTCCTACAAGAACGGTGATTATGACGTCAATCAGTGTTACCAATGATACTAATATGACATCATCAGATGCTATGGTACAACCAACAAGTGTATCTCCTACAAGAACGGTGATTATGACGTCAATCAGTGATACCAATGATACTAATATGACATCATCAGCATCAGATGTTATGGTACAACCAACAAGTGTATCTCCTACAAGAACGGTGATTATGACGTCAATCAGTGATACCAATGATACTAATATGACATCATCAGCATCAGATGTTATGGTACAACCAACAAGTGCATCTCCTACAAGAACGGTGATTATGACGTCAGTAAGTATTACCAATGATACTAACATGACATCAGTATCAGATGCCATGGTACAACCAACAAGTGTATCTCCTACAGGAACGGTAATTATGACGTCAATCAGTGATACCAATGATACTAATATGACATCATCAGTATCAGATGCTATGGTACAACCAACAAGTGTATCTCCTACAAGAACGGTGATTATGACGTCAATCAGTGATACCAATGATACTAATATGACATCATCAGATGCTATGGTACAACCAACAAGTGTATCTCCTACAAGAACGGTGATTATGACGTCAATCAGTGATACCAATGATACTAATATGACATCATCAGATGCCATGGTACAACCAACAAGTGTATCTCCTACAAGAACGTTGATTATGACGTCAATCAGTGATACTAATGATACCAATATGACATCATCAGATGTTATGGTACAACCAACAAGTGTATCTCCTACAAGAACGGTGATTATGACGTCAATCAGTGATACCAATGATACTAATATGACATCATCAGATGCTATGGTACAACCAACAAGTGTATCTCCTACAAGAACGGTGATTATGACGTCAATCAGTGATACCAATGATACTAATATGACATCATCAGATGCTATGGTACAACCAACAAGTGTATCTCCTACAAGAACGGTGATTATGACGTCAATCAGTGATACCAATGATACTAATATGACATCATCAGATGCTATGGTACAACCAACAAGTGTATCTCCTACAAGAACGGTGATTATGACGTCAATCAGTGATACCAATGATACTAATATGACATCATCAGATGCTATGGTACGACCAACAAGTGTATCTCCTACAAGAACGGTGATTATGACGTCAATCAGTGTTACCAATGATACTAATATGACATCATCAGATGCTATGGTACAACCAACAAGTGTATCTCCTACAAGAACGGTGATTATGACGTCAATCAGTGATACCAATGATACTAATATGACATCATCAGATGCCATGGTACAACCAACAAGTGTATCTCCTACAAGAACGTTGATTATGACGTCAATCAGTGATACTAATGATACCAATATGACATCATCAGATGTTATGGTACAACCAACAAGTGTATCTCCTACAAGAACGGTGATTATGACGTCAATCAGTGATACCAATGATACTAATATGACATCATCAGATGCTATGGTACAACCAACAAGTGTATCTCCTACAAGAACGGTGATTATGACGTCAATCAGTGATACCAATGATACTAATATGACATCATCAGATGCTATGGTACAACCAACAAGTGTATCTCCTACAAGAACGGTGATTATGACGTCAATCAGTGATACCAATGATACTAATATGACATCATCAGATGCTATGGTACAACCAACAAGTGTATCTCCTACAAGAACGGTGATTATGACGTCAATCAGTGTTACCAATGATACTAATATGACATCATCAGATGCTATGGTACAACCAACAAGTGTATCTCCTACAAGAACGGTGATTATGACGTCAATCAGTGATACCAATGATACTAATATGACATCATCAGATGTTATGGTACAACCAACAAGTGTATCTCCTACAAGAACGGTGATTATGACGTCAATCAGTGATACCAATGATACTAATATGACATCATCAGCATCAGATGCTATGGTACAACCAACAAGTGTATCTCCTACAAGAACGGTGATTATGACGTCAATCAGTGATACCAATGATACTAATATGACATCATCAGATGCTATGGTACAACCAACAAGTGTATCTCCTACAAGAACGGTGATTATGACGTCAATCAGTGTTACCAATGATACTAATATGACATCATCAGATGCTATGGTACAACCAACAAGTGTATCTCCTACAAGAACGGGGATCATGACGTCAATCAGTGATACCAATGATACTAATATGACATCATCAGATGCTATGGTACAACCAACAAGTGTATCTCCTACAAGAACGGTGATTATGACGTCAATCAGTGATACCAATGATACTAATATGACATCATCAGATGTTATGGTACAACCAACAAGTGTATCTCCTACAAGAACGGTGATTAAGACGTCAATCAGTGTGACCAATGATACTAATATGACATCATCAGATGCTATGGTACAACCAACAAGCGTATCTCCTACAAGAACGCTGATTATGACGTCAATCAGTGATACCAATGATACTAATATGACATCATCAGCATCAGATGTTATGGTACAACCAACAAGTGTATCTCCTACAAGAACGGTGATTATGACGTCAATCAGTGATACCAATGATACTAATATGACATCATCAGCATCAGATGTTATGGTACAACCAACAAGTGTATCTCCTACAAGAACGGTGATTATGACGTCAATCAGTGATACCAATGATACTAATATGACATCATCAGATGCTATGGTACAACCAACAAGTGTATCTCCTACAAGAACGGTGATTATGACGTCAATCAGTGATACCAATGATACTAATATGACATCAGATGCTATGGTACAACCAACAAGTGTATCTCCTACAAGAACGGTGATTATGACGTCAATCAGTGATACCAATGATACTAATATGACATCATCAGCATCAGATGTTATGGTACAACCAACAAGTGTATCTCCTACAAGAACGGTGATTATGACGTCAATCAGTGATACCAATGATACTAATATGACATCATCAGATGCTATGGTACAACCAACAAGTGTATCTCCTACAAGAACGGTGATTATGACGTCAATCAGTGATACCAATGATACTAATATGACATCATCAGATGCTATGGTACAACCAACAAGTGTATCTCCTACAAGAACGGTGATTATGACGTCAATCAGTGATACAAATGATACTAATATGACATCATCAGATGCTATGGTACAACCAACAAGTGTATCTCCTACAAGAACGGTGATTATGACGTCAATCAGTGATACCAATGATACTAATATGACATCATCAGATGCTATGGTACAACCAACAAGTGTATCTCCTACAAGAACGGTGATTATGACGTCAATCAGTGATACAAATGATACTAATATGACATCATCAGATGTTATGGTACAACCAACAAGTGTATCTCCTACAAGAACGGTGATTATGACGTCAATCAGTGATACCAATGATACTAATATGACATCATCAGCATCAGATGTTATGGTACAACCAACAAGTGTATCTCCTACAAGAACGGGGATCATGACGTCAATCAGTGATACCAATGATACTAATATGACATCATCAGATGTTATGGTACAACCAACAAGTGTATCTCCTACAAGAACGGTGATCATGACGTCAATCAGTGATACCAATGATACTAATATGACATCATCAGCATCAGATGTTATGGTACAACCAACAAGTGTATCTCCTACAAGAACGGTGATTATGACGTCAATCAGTGATACCAATGATACTAATATGACATCATCAGCATCAGATGTTATGGTACAACCAACAAGTGTATCTCCTACAAGAACGGTGATTATGACGTCAATCAGTGATACCAATGATACTAATATGACATCATCAGATGCTATGGTACAACCAACAAGTGTATCTCCTACAAGAACGGTGATCATGACGTCAATCAGTGATACCAATGATACTACTATGACATCATCAGCATCAGATGTTATGGTACAACCAACAAGTGTATCTCCTACAAGAACGGGGATCATGACGTCAATCAGTGATACCAATGATACTAATATGACATCATCAGCATCAGATGTTATGGTACAACCAACAAGTGTATCTCCTACAAGAACGGTGATCATGACGTCAATCAGTGATACCAATGATACTAATATGACATCATCAGCATCAGATGTTATGGTACAATCAACAAGTGTATCTCCTACAAGAACGGGGATCATGACGTCAATCAGTGATACCAATGATACTAATATGACATCATCAGCATCAGATGTTATGGTACAACCAACAAGTGTATCTCCTACAAGAACGGGGATCATGACGTCAATCAGTGATACCAATGATACTAATATGACATCATCAGATGTTATGGTACAACCAACAAGCGTATCTCTTACAAGAACAGTAAGCATGATTACATGGTCTGAAACACTCGTGCAACCATCAATCACCCTTTCCACCACAATCACTTCAAATAAGATTAATATGACGATATCAAAGGGGAATACTTCAGAGCAAACAAGGACTGCCGTTATGTTGTCACAAACACCTTTATATAAGAGTAATATGACGTCAACTGTGATAAGAACTTCGGAACCAACAAGAGCTGGGAATATTTCTACGCCAACAACTTCATACTTGTATAATATGACGTCACAAGATGTTCTAGAACCAACACGCACAGGTATTATTTCAACGCAATCCACTTCATATGTGTATAATATGACGTCACAAGTAGTTGTACCTCCAGAACCAACAGCAACAGCTAATATTTCTACGCCATCCACTTCATACGTCTATAATATGACGTCACAAGTACTTGTACCTCCAGAACCAACAGCAACAGCTAATATTACTACGCCATCCACTTCATATGTGTATAATATGACGTCACAAGTAGTTGTACCTCCAGAACCAACAGCAACAGCTAATATTTCTACGCCATCCACTTCATACGTCTATAATATGACGTCACAAGTAGTTGTACCTCCAGAACCAACAGCAACAGCTAATATTACTACGCCATCCACTTCATACATGTATAATATGACGTCACAAGTAGTTGTACCTCCAGAACCAACAGCAACAGCTAATATTACTACGCCATCCACTTCATTCGCGTATAATATGACGTCACAAGTAGTTGTACCTCCAGAACCAACAGCAACAGCTAATATTACTACGCCATCCACTTCATTCGCGTATAATATGACGTCACAAGTAGTTGTTCCTCCAGAACCAACAGCAACAGCTAATATTACTACGTCATCCACTTCATTCGCGTATAATATGACGTCACAAGTAGTTGTACCTCCAGAACCAACAGCAACAGCTAATATTACTACGCCATCCACTTCATTCGCGTATAATATGACGTCACAAGTAGTTGTACCTCCAGAACCAACAGCAACAGCTAATATTACTACGCCATCCACTTCATTCGCGTATAATATGACGTCACAAGTAGTTGTACCTCCAGAACCAACAGCAACAGCTAATATTTCTACGCCATCCACTTCATACGTCTATAATATGACGTCACAAGTAGTTGTACCTCCAGAACCAACAGCAGCAGCTAATATTACTACGTCATCCACTTCATGCTTATATAATATGACATCACAAGTAGTTGTACGTCCAGAACCAACAGCAACAGCTAATATTTCTACGCCATCCACTTCATATGTGTATAATATGACGTCACAAGTAGTTGTACCTCCAGAACCAACAGCAACAACTAATATTACCACGCCATCCTCTTCATATGTGTATAATATGACGTCACAAGTAGTTGTACCTCCAGAACCAACAGCAACAGCTAATATTACTACGCCATCCACTTCATACGTGTATAATATGACGTCACAAGTAGTTGTACCTCCAGAACCAACAGCAACAGCTAATATTACTACGCCATCCACTTCATACGTGTATAATATGACGTCACAAGTAGTTGTACGTCCAGAACCAACAGCAACAGCTAATATTACTACGCCATCCACTTCATACGTGTATAATATGACGTCACAAGTAGTTGTACCTCCAGAACCAACAGCAACAGCTAATATTTCTACGCCATTCACTTCATATGTGTATAATATGACGTCACAAGTAGTTGTACCTCCAGAACCAACAGCAACAACTAATATTACTACGTCATCCACTTCATATGTGTATAATATGACGTCACAAGTAGTTGTACCTCCAGAACCAACAGCAACAACTAATATTACTACGTCATCCACTTCATATGTGTATAATATGACGTCACAAGTAGTTGTACCTCCAGAACCAACAGCAACAACTAATATTACTACGTCATCCACTTCATATGTGTATAATATGACGTCACAAGTAGTTGTACCTCCAGAACCAACGGCAGCAGCTAATATTTCTACGCCATCCACTTCATACATGTATAATATGACGTCACAAGTAGTTGTACCTCCAGAACCAACAGCGACAGCTAATATTTCTACGCTATCCACTTCACATGTGTATAGTATGACGTCACAAGCAATTAGTCCTCTAGAACCAACATACACTGTGTCTACGGTTTTTTCAAGTACTTCCTACATTTTACCCTCTATTTCTCAAGATATGGCAACGTCCATATTAGTAACTTCTCATCCTGAACCCACAAGCACTGTAGATATTTCGTTTAATGTTACTAGTACTTATGTTTCAGATGGAACATCATATAGTACATCCACACCTTTGATGTCATCATCCATCATGCAGACTTCTGCAAGTACCGTAAAACCTTCGACATTATCCAGCACTTTTGATACGGAAATGGCATCCTCCTCTTCGTTATTGGCAGCAGTAACAACAAGCCTTGCCCCATCGAGCTCAGGCAACGTTATGTTTACTACTTCTTTTGACGCAAGCATGACGTCATCGCTTACGCCACTCGTGCAACCAAGCAGCCCAAGTACAAGCCTTACCCCATCGAGTTCAGACTACTTTGTTGTAGTTACCACTTCTTTAGACAGTACAAGTACAAGCGTGGAGATGTCTTCATCAAAGATTGTGCCCACGGAAACCTCTAGCTCTGTTTCTCCAATCACAGTTAAAATGTCTTCTGTGTACACCACTTTCGTATCAAGAATGTCCTTAAGTATTGTAACATCAATTGCTACAACAACGTCTCTAACAACCTCTTCTGTTTCGTTTACGTCCTCCATACTTCCTTCTCCAACAAGTTTCTCCACTTTTTATCAAAGTAGCTCAAGTGCAGCAGAATCCTCTCGATTCTTCCCACTTTTTTCCCTTTCAACAAGGTCTCTGGAGCCGTCTCCTTCAAGTTCAATATATCCTTCGAGCTCTATTATTGTCCCTAGTGTTAACGACACTGAAGGGCTTGTTGTCATTTCTGTTTTCGTTCCCTTGAATGAGACGGTAGATACGCCAGAGTTTAAGGACGACATGGAGAGAAAGCTACTTTTAGCATTCAGGTTAGTTGAGATGTTTTTGTTTCTTTTTGGGTGATGATTGCTCCTTGATTTAAGTCATGATTTTTTTTTGTAATCAATCTGTATGTGGCTTTTTGCAGATAATTTCGAAACTTGAATTAACAATTATTTCATTATTAGTTATATTCATTACGAAATCACTAGCAAACCTTGGAATCTCTCTCAGTAGTGCGATTTATTCACGAATCGCATTATTTTGATTTTTAAATCGCACTGTTTTGAAGAGCCAATGAAATTGCAGAAACCATAGAATTTGACCAATCAGATCACAGAAAACAGAAACCAGGGAAAAAAAGGGGATTTTCTAGTTGAAAATGGATGAAATTGAGAATTGGATTTAAATTTCAAATTCCTATTATTATTATTATTATCATCATAATATAAAAATCTTTATTTCACATCCAATAATAATAATAATAATGAAAATTACAAAAAATGCTATAAAAATTGCTATGACTATTTACAAAGTTATATGTATTTAAAATCTAAAGTATTGAAAGTATTATTAAGGTAAAGAAAAAAAACTGAGTTCAAATATTAAATTAAGAATATAGCAATGTAGGTACAAAATATCAATAAAATATGCACATACAAAGAAAAATTAAAAATCTAATTAAAATTAGCGATGGCATTGTCAATAGAAAAATCTGTGTTATAAATGTCATGAGTTCTTCTTTTTAATTATAATTATCATAATTATCATAATTATATATCATCGTCCTTAACATTATTGTTATTATTATCATCGCTATTATTTTTATCGTCATTATTGATTATCATCATTATACTTCAGTTTTTTGGAAATAATTTTGCCGTTAGTCTAACAAATTCACTTTTTATGATCATTACTAAAAAATACGATTAAAAAAACAAATTGTATATCTTTTTTTCCTCAAGAATGGGGCTCAGCAGATCAAGTCAAAGGAAAAGACGAGATACGAACGATGAACTCGAAACACAGCCACCCAATGTCAAGAACACCACTAAAGAACATCCAAGAACACAGATAGAAAACGTTGTGGAAAGTTACCTATTTGACTTGAAATCTCGTAGGAAAAGACTCATCCAAGAAAAAACTCGTGCAGCAGCTTTAACCAACCAGTTGATGACGTTCCTTGGTCTACTTGGAAAGAATCGCGCGCCAAGAAAGGAGAGAGACCTAGACGCTTCCTTCTCAAAAGCCGTGGCATTTGGGATTCCTGAACACGTGTATCGACGGATAAGAAGGGCAACTGATAACTATCGAGTGCAGGTACTGTGAACATGTGTTTCTCTTGTGATGATGCTATTGCTGATGAAGATGATGGTGATGATAAAGGATCGTGATGATGATGCGGTGATGATGATTGAAGATGGTGATGAATGATGATGATGATGATAATGACTGATGATGATGGTGATGATGACTGATGATGGTGATGATGGTGATAATAATGATGATGCGGTGATGATGGTGATGATTGAAGATGGTGATGAATAATGATGATGGTGATGATGACGGTGATGATGATGGTGATAGTTGTGATGATGATGGTGACGATGATGGTGATGATGATGGTGATGATGGTGGTGATGATAATGGCGATGATGACTGATGATGGTGATGATGATGGTGATGAGGATGGTGATGATGATGGTGATGATGATGATGGTGATGACGGTGACGATGATGATGATTATGATGATGATGATTAGGGTTTTTATGATGCTTCTTACCGTATTCCAGTCATGTTGCTGCTACTGCTGCTGCCTCTAGATCACTGCACAATCTTTCCAACCATTTGTTTAAATAATTTCATCATGTATTTCAATCCGCAGATAATTTCTGTCAAAAGGACCCCCACTGACCAAAGCGAGAAAGTAAATGTTAACTATCGAGTACTAGACAATAACAAGATTGTACCAGCATCAGAAGTAGCTGATAGCACCAATAAACTAACAGACAATGAACTGACATATTACTTAGGGAAGCCGGTAAGCTATACTCAATTTAAGAGAGTTTGATATTTTTTCGCACAATGTTGAAGCCAAATTTGATCGATGCCCTGAAACAGAAACAGCCCTTGAGCTGTCAAGGTCAGGGCACCGCTAACTCACAGATCGAACCCTGAAACGACCTCTGGTCTAATCTAAGTCAGGAAACGGCTAACTAACAAATTTACAAATTGAACCCTGAATCAAAGTTTGTTGAGTGTATATGTTGACCTCGACTGTATTTTCAAAACTAGGTGGTCGGTCGTCCGCACCCTTTAGAAGTCGAAATGACTGCTGCACCAAAACCAAGCACACGCGGGGACGATAGGCTTACGATAGCCGCCATCGCTGTACCGGTTGCTGTAGCTCTGCTCCTCCTGATACTTTATCTTTACATCAAGTGCGTGGTACGAAAAAGAAAAAAAGTTAGACAAAGTATCAAGAAAAAGGCAAAGGTAAATAAAAAAAAGTGACACTTTAAGGGCCACGATCGGTACAACTGATATATTCAACGAAATGTGTATATGATCGTACCATACTGTGAAATGTGCTCAGAAAATTCTGAGTCCTAGATGATGATATCATATTCAATGTTATGCGCAACAACGTTCATCGAGTAAGCACGACTGGGAAGTTGCTGGAACTGACTCATGTTCTCAGCCAACCAAATGCGACTTCCTGGCGCTAGATCGAATTAAGTTATGGACACACGGTGCAATATTGCGCGCAATGTTCCAGGCAATCGATCACTTGCAAGCCATGTCACACGACGCAATTTGTTGCACGCAATCAATGTTGTTGAAGTAGAAAACGATCCTACTTAGGGAATATCATTTAATTCAATTGTTTTGTTGCAGAAGAAGTTGCTTTCGCGTGACATCTTTTGATAATTTTGTCGCCAGCAACGTTGCGCGCTACAATTGCGCTGTGTGTACGATCCTTGCGCATACTCGAACATAGGCAAGTTTGATTTGCGTAATCCAGTAGAGATGGACCCACTTTTGTCCATGCGCGCGCGACAAAGAGAAGCTGGATAGCGGAAAGAAACGATTAAGAAATGCTGTTGCCTTTTATTTTCGAGAATAAATTAGTTTGTGATAAATGTGGTGTGTGTAACTGTATATATCTTAATTTTATCCAAATAGACCGAAGAACCAGCAAAAGAGATGCAAGAACCTCGGCCATCACCATACCACCGTGAGCCTCCTTCAAAACCCAAAGACTTGTACAAAGGACGACCGAGTAAAAGACGAAGGTAGGGAGTGTTTGTCATCGTTTAACTCCTCAAATAGTTCAATCGTCAGTCCAACCATTTGTATGGTTTAATTTCTTAAAGTGCCTATCAACCCTGACGGTTTGTTTGAAAATATCTTAACCTATCAATTTACATGATAATAAACTCCCATATTCCTCCCAGTTCCAGCACAACAGATGAAGAACGTTACCCCCACCGACCCTTACCCGTTGTTCCTCACGTTGAGCCAGCGGTCGAAATCGTTCAACCAAAAGAACGACACTTGAGAAGAGAGGGTAGTAAGCACAAGAGCACTAAAACCAAGAAGAAAGAAAAACACGTTAAGCGATCGACAGAGAATGAAATAGAGGTAACACTCATAATAGGCCTATCCCCTATTCACTTGAGTGATGACCACGAAACAATTATTCCAATTCGAGGTTGAACTTGTTAAATACAGCAAATGTATGAACACATCAAGTGCAACCTCGACTTGGAATCATTGTTCCGTGCATGGTCATTCAAGCGAATTCGGGAAAAGTATATTCTTCGATTGCATGTTACGTCATCGCGGCCTCTCGGGGGAGCGTTGGTGCCATTTAACAAAAGATTTCTCATTTCTCACGTCTCGTCATCGCCGCCATATTCAGCGATGGTATTTACTTAAATATTTCTCGGCATTAGTTTCCAATGTTAATACTTCCAACATGGCAGCCATCTTGGCAATGATTACAAAGGGGTCTATTGATAACCTTTTTGTTTTCCTTTTAGTTGAAACCTCTGGCAGGAGTAATAGAAAATGCACCACGTTTAGGCCAAAATCTACTGCCCAAAGAAGAACCCAAAGAGAAAGTCCCCGTACGCTTCTCTGCTCTTCCTCCTCTTGTGCATACGCCTCTTGTTGGAGGAAAACCAAAGCAAGCGTTTGAAGAGAAAGAAGAGAAAACAGAACCAGGGAAGACGGCAACAGAGGCGACCTTACCTCAGGTTTGTTTTTATGATAATATTATGAGTTTCTGATTATTTTGATATTATGATTTTCGCTGGCTGTATCTCAGTTGGTCCTGTAGTATGAGCATCGTTTGTCTAGTAGAACTGAGGAGTATTAAATTACTAGCAAGTTAAACAAAGTGTGAAAAACGGGATCTTTTAAAGCATAAAAACTTAAACAGCTTTTAACAGCAGGTTGTTGTTGCCTTACCTTCTCCTTCTCCTTCTCCTTCTCCTTCACCTTCTCCTTCTCCTTCTCCTTCTTTTCCCTCACCCTCCTTCCTACTAACCTTTCTTTTCTTGTTGCTCGCTTCCTTCAACTAACTTGTTATTCCAGTTAAAGTTTACCATAACTAGCCATAAACCAGTTTAACCTGTTTGAGCTAATTTACCTCTAATAGGAAACTGTAAACAGATATATATTACAAACGGGAACTACCTATGGTAGTGATGTTAACTCCGATGAAGAGAGATATCTAAAGGTAATTAATAATCACAAATAATTGTCAATAATATCTGCAGTAAACAATAAAACTTTTTAAGTAACCTTAAATTTCTCTTAAAGAACCGCACTAAATATATTTAAATACAATTTACAAATTATAATATTATTTTGCGGTGTAAAATAATTAAACCTTTAGTAAAGAACTTTTTAAAAAATCAAATAATATTTTAAAAAGTATCTGAAAATTAAACCGTGTAAATTGTAAAAATAAATTATATGAACACGATGGTTTTGTAACCCATTTTATCCCTATTTTGAATAACAAAACGCAGGTAAAAGACATCCCAAATCTTCTGTGTAGGATAGAGCTTTTTCAAAAATGGCTGACGCAAATTTAAATGAGTTAAAATTAAACTGATTTACAAACTAATACCAGCACTAGAAAGAGCACCTTTATTTTAGTAACCCTACAAAGATTCCTGATGTTAGGTGTTATATCGGCCGAGAAAACTTGAAAATTGACAAATTTACAGACTTTTGTATGATTGGGGGTATGGGTATAGACCCCTTGCACGTGACGTCAAAGCAGCTCAATTTGGAGGACAAAACAAAAGAATTTCAATCTCCTGAGAATAGACCTTTTTAGCTTCGTATGCAAATTGCCCATTTCAGACCACATGACATTCCCTTGAGAAATGTTCTTTTGTTAAAATATTAACACATGAAAGAATCGGCTCCCAAGAGTGGCATCACATGGTCTGAAATGGGCACAACAAACAACGAAGCTGAAAAGGTCTATTGGAAACCTATAGCTGGGTTTCACTTGACGTTATTTCCTGTCTCGTGCGGAAAGTTTTCAATAGAATTCTTTCTGGCTGACAGCACATGGTTGTCAGTGTTTGACCACCATTTGGAGCAGAGAATGAGATTCAAAGACTTTTATCAGCTGATTGAAAACCAGCTATTGTTTTGTCTTCTAACTAATCGTGCTGCAAAGGGTCTATTTTTTGTGTGTAAATGGGTTTTCCGCCGTAACGTTGTTTACGAACATTCCAAATGTACCACCATTCTTCCAGGCCAACGTTGAGCGAATGAGGAACAAGATACGTCAACGTGAGAAACATCGTCAGGACATGAGAGAAAAGGAACGACTAAAAGAAGAAAAATTGAAACAAGAAAGAGGAATCGAGACTGAAAGTGTCAAAAAAACCGTTGATTCAGAAGATGTAAGTATTTGAATTATGCACCCACCTTTTGGGGAGCAATCGTGACGTCATCACCGCCGCCATCTTGGTTGGATATAACCAAGATACAAGGTCGAAAATTATTCAGAGTTTATTTCTAAAACTTCACTGATATGATGTTTTAAAGTTGAATAATCACTGATAAAAGTTTTCCGCTACTTTAAGTATTGTTTTTTTCTCTTTTTTGCTCCTATTCTGATTTTTATAGCCGCCATGTTCATTGAAGTTGCCGGACAAAATATTTTTTTCAAAATTGGTTTCCCTTGTTATATAAATCAATATGGCCAACATTTATTTTATTATTTCATTCACTTAGAGTGATTGCAAACTACTTTGATAACCGCCATGTTGACTAAATTTAACAAAAGATTTTTCACGATTGTTTGCTATCGTTATATCAACCAATATGGCTGCCATTTCTTTTATTAATTAGTTCTAGTTCTCTTTGGAATGATTGTAAACTACCTATCTCGTGTTTTTCTTAGCCGCCATGTTGGTTGAATTTAACACAAGGCTTCAGGTCCTTTTAGTTTCTTTTCTGACTCTCAAATTTTTTTTCTGCAAATCAATCGTCAAGATATCATAAATTATTTTGTCGGTAAAAAGTATTTTTAGTTTTAAAACAAATCAAAGCAAATAATAGGAAATTTCAGCTTAGAAATTAAAAATCGTCTAAAAGATTGTCAATTTATTGCATTTTCTTAATCGATGTTATTCTTCATTGCAGGCTTCTGTGGCGCAATCCTATGACGCAATGTAAGTAAATAAATCTCCAGTAATGTCTTGCCAAACAAAACCTGTAAAGTCGAAGAGATGACTCCGTGGTAGCGCGTCTGACTCCAGATCAGAAGGCTGCGTGTTCGAGTCACGTCGGGGTTAATTGATTTTTTTTAGATTTTTCTTTTTCTTTCGTTTTTTTTTTATCATCTCTACCTTTCTGTCTTACCTTCTTTCTTTCTTCCTTAATTTCTTTGTTTCTTTCTGCCATATGTATTTTACTGTTTTCGTCGTGTTGAGTAACTGAAATACAACTATTACGTCACTGCCGCCATGTTGATGGTATATAACAAAAGACTTCTCACTTTGGACCATTGTTGATACCAACAACATAGCAGCCATGTCTTTGTCTTTGGGTGCTCAATTCGATATTGCTTGCCCTTTCAGACGAAAAAAGAAGATGAGAAGAGACCGCTGGATACATAATCGCGTGGGCACAAGTACATCATTAGAGAGCAGTAGCGACACCTCGAGTGAGGCTGACTCAGAAGTGAGAAGAAGAGAAGAAGAAAAGTTAAAACATGAACTAGAAAAGCTAAAGAAAAAGAAGAAGCATAAGAAGGCTAAAAAGGTGGGTAATTCATGGCTCCGACTTCCCCTTAGTTACCGTTGCTATGTCCCACAAGCTCAACAAATTAGGTAGAATCCCGCTGAATATAAAACTCGGATCATAGGAATTAATTTGATTATAAATTGTTTCAGTTGTTTACTGCCTTGTGTAACCCTGTAGTATTCATTTATTTATTTATTTATTTATTTATTTATTTATTTATTTATTGTAACTTTCTGAAAAATGATTTTCTATCTTTACAGGATGCTCGTCATGTTGGAGTCAGCGGTGTAGCACCAAAAGCAGTGGCCCATGATGCACTTCGAGAGTCTAACTGGGTAATGAGTCAGACGCCTGGAGTACAACTGGTCAATGTCAGATCACGTGATCCGGTGAGATTCAATACAACCAACTATAGTAGATGAGCCGAAGAAGCTATTTTAGCACTTGAATTTTAATTTGCAGTTAAGATTTTTTTTTTCATAAACTCATGCACTTTGCTTGGTTCTTCTAAATTATTGATCGGGTTTTTCACGGTTTTGTTGCTTGTTAATTGTTGCATCATGCATGTTGCATACCAAGCTCAAAATGCACCATGGATGATGTGAATTCAATCAGCGAAAAGTCACAACAATATGGAATTTCTAAATTTGGAATTTGGAATATGAAACTGATTTTTTTCCGGCATTTCAAGCTTTGGTAAGCAGCATGCAACAAGTATAATATGCAACAAAACCTTCTCCAGCCTTTTGGGAATAGCTGTATAAATAGCAGCCAGCTCACTCTGAATATCACTCGATCACCTCATATGTAGTATTCATATGACCAAAACAATCGCTGATTTTCTTTCTCTTGCTCACTAGGATGAAGAATATCAGTCACGCCCGACAAACACCGGGCCACGGTTCACACCACAACCAATCACACAACAGGTAAAGACACACTGTTCTTATTGACTGCAATGAAAACTTATTCCGAGCTTGACGAAAAAAGTGGGTCGAGTTGGCATTACAATGCATTGTGGGACTGTTTTAGGGGACATATTAAGTTCCAAAATGGCGTCTACTTTGTCCCTTCAAACAGTCCCAAGATGCACTGTAATGCCACCCGACCCATTTTTTTCGCGGAATGACTAATTTATGTCGAAACGTTCTTGCCTAACATACTAAAGTCCGAGTCTTGCATCACGATGAGTGCGAAGATACTAGAGAAATAGAAAATAGACCACGTGACACTTAAGCCTGTACTATTACGAAAAATTATTCAAGCATTCTATTGGCTGGTGAGATATGCGGACTTCCATCATGGGATTACCGGATCTAATAACGACAAATGTTATTATGCTTTTGGCATAATGTTTTGTTAACTACAAGTGCATGCGTTTTTATATAAAACCTAAGTTTTCTCTTCATTTATCATATTTCTAAAGTGGGGTCCCTGTGGCTCAAGGTGTTTGCTTTTGAATGTATTTAATATATGTTATCTTGTTTTCTTGAAGATCATTTATCCACAGCCTACACAGAGTCATTACATTCAGGATCTACTAAACAGTGGATATCCCACAATTCCTCCTTTGTCTGAGCCCGCAGACATACATTACCTGTCCAGTCCACGTGAGTCTGTTCTGATTAATATGGACGAGGAGGAACGGGACCTAAATGAAAATCTTTACCAATCTCTAGGTATGTATAATTCAAGTGGTTAAACACTAGAAGATAAGTGAAGGGAAAAGAAGGGAAGGGAAAAGAAGGGAAGGGAAAAGAAGGGAAGAGAAGAGAAGAAAAGAGAACAGAACAGAAGAGAACAGAACCGAACCGAACAGAAGGGAAGAGAAGAGAAAAGAAAAGAAAAGAAGGGAAGTAAAGGAAATAAAAGGGAATGGATAAAAAGAGAAGAGAGGAACACAAAAGAAAATGGAAAGAAAACGGGAAAATGGATAGAAAAGAGTGGGAGCGAAATACTTTGCAAACTGATTTCACCAAGGATAAACACCATGCCATTTACCATCGAATTAATAATCTTTTTTGTCTTAAGGACCAGATTTACATGTTCCCGAAAGTGATTCAATGGTGCTTGAAGATGAAACGAGCCCAAGATCAAACGTATACGAAGAGCCATTCTTCACCCCAGCCTCCCTCCCTCAGTCGCAAATTGTCAGACCTATTCCGATTACAACACAAAGAATATATCAACGCAGCGCTTTTCCAAACGACATTCTTAGGCAACAGCCACAGGCTTCAACGCCAATTGCTGTTCCAAGAGGAAGGCCTTCTTCAGCAAGGCCGACTCCTCAGGGAGGTAGAGGTACAAGACCATCATCTGCCCGTGCCACCCCTTCACCGTCATACATCTACAGAGACCCTCGACAGTATGTTCAAGACAGGCCCTCAAGGGAAGCACAGCCTGTTGAATACGTCTCCCCTCGCAGCTACACCCGACCACCGTCCGTTGCATCAACACAGCCGAGTCTTGGAACCTTACCAAGACACATGAGCACCCCACGATCGAGTAGAGATCAGAGGGACCCCTATCATGAAGCAAGAACAATGCTTGACACTGCAAGAAAACAAGTCGATCGGTTTGAGCGGGAAAAGCTCCGTGATGATCCAGAGGGTGTGTCCAATGGTCACTCCAAACCGCGTCCGGCTGGGATTAAACTATCACGTGTCTCTAAGCCGAGAACACCTAATAAGGAAGCTCAGGATAAATTGGCCGCTATGGAAAAGGCTGAGCTAGAAGCACAGATGCTAGTATCACGTGCTCTTGCACGTGCTCGTTCTAACGTAAAGTCGTGATTGATTTTGATAAATGTGATGGTTTTGAGTTTTACATATTCATAGTCAAGACATCTGCCATCGGGCCGAGTACGTCACGTTGCATTAATTCCTTTCTAGCGTGACGGAAGACATGTCAATGATTGTCACAACAAATGTCCCGCCTTAGAGATCGCGTTGCATTTTACAAACTTTCAAGCGTGACAGAAGGAATGTTCGAAATTGTCACGGCATTTGTCTTGGTGTAGGTGTACGTCACGTTGCTACATTACATAATTTCTAGCGTGACCAAAGATTATGCTTAAGATTTTTTAGGACACCGATCCAATTATAGCTCATTAAGCTAACCTGCTAGGCCCAGGCCAAGGCGCATTTTTAAATCAAAAAAATGTCAAGCTTCTCTACGGTTTTTAAATTTGAAAGAAATATATTCCGCCATCTTGAAAAGTATCGATTTAGTCCCATAATTCCATGGGAAACGCGAAGAGCCATGCAGCAATGTAAATTAACAATAATCATCAATGCACTATAATCTTTTATTATAAATTGGATTTTTTTAAAGTTGTTCCCGCTTAAAAAATATTGAGAAAATTTGGCGTTAGAAATACATGCAATGTTGTGTTCATATTTGATACACTGTAAATATCGTGTATATTTTCGCCAAAATGTATATATACGTATTCTGAAATAGTTAGTATTGTATCGAGTAGTTAGAATATTTAAATGAAGAAAATTAATGAAAGGAATTGTATGTATATTTTTGAGAAGTACAAGATATCGTTCTAGGCATTCATAGACTATAGCTTTAGCAATTCAAATGATTACGGTTATATGAAATCTTACAACTAACCGACATATAATTGTATATATTCAAATCTTTTTTCGATAACATTTTCCGTGGCTTATGATTAGCTGATGTCTTTCGTTTTACAGGTATTAGTTTTTTAAGCGATTGACAATTGCTTTGATTTTCGGTCAGTTTTTCAACAACGTTCGCTAAGCTTTCCGCCATCTTGAAAAAAATGGCGTCCCCGCCGTCCGTAAAGGTCATCTTCACAGTTCCTTGCGCCATCTTGAAAGGTAGCCGTTCCTTTTCATCAAAGTGAGACATGAGGTGACCTCGTAATAATAGAGACGTGAACAATTGTCCAGGGTGTTAAGAAAAGGTCTCTATTATTTCAAGATTGTACAAGAAACCGTGAAAGGGAATATTGTAGTTTTACACATGGAATACAGGAATTACGCTGGTCGTATATATTTTGATTATTAGGATGTATTTTGATATAAAAATGGAATATTGATATTATTAACTGATATTATTAAAGAATAGAAATTATTTTTCAGGAATTTTTTATGACTTTTTAATATTTGTTTCTTGTCATCCATATGTTATCCCTTTCTGTGATATAACAAGGGCATGCTGGTCTGTGTTGGGTTTAAAGGTATGAGCAAAGCTGAATCACAATGCATCCATTTCTCATCAAAATCTTGAATTTTTCTGCATAATTAACAATTTTCTAGTCCCTTCTCATGCTTTTCCATGCGCAACCTCCACCATCACCCCAAACCCCCCCCCCCCCCCCCCCCATAACCCTCTTCTTTACTTATAGACCCCTTGCAGCACGTCAGAATGCAGCTCAATTCGGAGGGCAAAGCAATAGGTTCCAATTCTCAGGATATTAAAATTCTTTTGTTTTGCCCTCCAAATTGAGCTGCTCTGACGTCACGTGCAAGGGGTCTATATATGCCTCCACTGAACCAATTCTTTCGTGTCCCTAGCTTGTTTGCATTCCTTTAAATAATATAGCAACGTTATCTCTGTCCTTTATAGAATATTTTATTATTTCTTAACTATCAGTTCAATAATCGCCACCCCAAATTTCTTAGCATGACTCCCTACTCTCCCTGGATAACATAATCCTATATCAACCCCTCCCCTATGCTTATCTGATTAAATTAACATTATAAACTTAGGAGCATCCAAAGTTCGAACGAGTGCCCCGTTAAAGAATACGCTGAAGTCAACTACAATGCACTCGGCGCACCACATCATTGTTTACATACGAATTTTACCTTAGATTCGTTGCCAAAATTCATAAAATCTCACAAAAAGCATACAATAACTACTTATCATTATATCTTGATAGTTTCAAAACTTCTAGCTTGAATAACAAGGTCGATGGAACTGGATTCCCAAACTTCACCTACAAAACCGCCATTTTGCCTGGCAGAGAAAATGGCCGATTGCATTGTTTTCGGCGCGCAGTGCATTATAGTTGACTAGGATTCTTTAATGCATGACTTCCAACCCTTAGTGAACCTCCAGATCAGCAGGAACTTTTGATCATTGTTGACAATTCTTCAAGATTTAATTTCTCGATATCCTTAACACGGAATACTTGCTGCTTTTTTCCAAGTGCAATTTCCAGAAGATCGTTATCGCTGGCTCCTTCGCCAAGACCAATGGCAATAATGCGTGTACCTCGGTCCTTTTCAAAAGTATAAAAGTCGTTAACAAAAGATTGCTAAATGTAAATAGACCCTTTCACAGTTCCCTGCGCCATCTTGAAAGGTATCTGGGCCTTTGCATCGAAGCGAGACTAACGGTGAGCTTGCAATGATAGAGACCTTTTTAACACCTTGGATAATTATTCACAGGTCTCGCCATTTGATCTCGCTTCGATGCAAAGGCCCGGCTACCTTTCAAGATGGCGCAGGGAGCTGTGAAGGGGACAAGTCACTATGGAATATCACTTGATCATCGTGTTACTAACCTTTAATTGTTTAAGAGCTTCCTTATAAGCAGTATTCCTTGGCCCAGGCCGTCCGTGTGTAACAACGATTAACACGTTTGGTACACCAGATCGGTCTCCTTTATCAACCGTAAAAAGTTTGTCATTTGCCATCTTGAGCGCCAGGTCAGTTCTAACTACTTCACCGCCGGGAAATGGTAACAATAATATGTTAAGCATTAGTTTGATAGG
Organism: Anthopleura xanthogrammica; assembly: GCA_964019055.1. Lineage (NCBI taxonomy): Eukaryota > Metazoa > Cnidaria > Anthozoa > Actiniaria > Actiniidae > Anthopleura > Anthopleura xanthogrammica. Next base: position 2,128,126 of record OZ025222.1, on the reverse strand, counting down.
ATCATATAGACGGTTGTCACTCAGTTCTGCATAAAGATGAGGCCTGTTACTATAGTAACCAATCCCCACGTGAGTTGTGCTGGTTGAGACATCAAGATGTTGAACTAATGAAACCTGGAACACAAGCACAGGGGTAGAGTCAATGGATGTAGCACTCCCTCGGTCATGATAGGGAAAAAACACAGAGATCATTTGGCAATAAGAATAATCAGGAAAACTGAGGTCCGTTCTTTCCTTCGTCCGTCCGTCCGTTCATTCGCTCGCTCGCTCGCTCGTTCGTTCGTTCGTTTGTCCGTCCGTCCGTCCGTCCGTCCGTTCCTTCATTCGCTCGCTCGCTTGTCCGTCCGTCCGTTCGTTCGTTCGTTAATTCGCTCATTCGTTCGTCCGTTCTTTTGTTCATTTGCTCGTTTGCTCGTTTGTTCGTTCGTTCGTCCGTCCGTCCGTTCATTCGCTCGTTCGTACGTCCATCCATCCATCCGTCTGTTTGTTTGTTTGTTTGTTTGTTTATCCGTTCTTTCGTTCGTTCGTTATCAAAATTCAATTCAATCCAATCATATTCCATTCGAATCAAATCAAATTAGTAAAAGCCTTACCAATACTCTTTGCGTCAAAATGTATTCGCTGATTCCAAAACTCGACGATCCTTCGATAAGAATGCCAAGATCAACAACAGGCGATGAACAAGCTGAAAGACATGAAGCAAAAATTTGTTCAACACAAGGAATGATACCGTTATGGGTGAATGTTTTGATGAGTGGGTGAGTGGAGGAATGGTGGATGGATGAATGATGGATGGATGGATGGATGGATGGATGGATGGATGGATGGATGGATGGATGGATGGATGGATGGATGGATGGATGGATGGATGGATGGATGGATGGATGGATGGATGGATGGATGGATGGATGGATGGATGGATGGATGGATGGATGGATGGATGGATGGATGGATGGATGGATGGATGGATGGATGGATGGATGGATGGATGGATGGATGGATGGATGGATGGATGGATGGATGGATGGATGGATGGATGGATGGATGGATGGATGGATGGATGGATGGATGGATGGATGGATGGATGGATGGATGGATGGATGGATGGATGGATGGATGGATGGATGGATGGATGGATGGATGGATGGATGGATGGATGGATGGATGGATGGATGGATGGATGGATGGATGGATGGATGGATGGATGGATGGATGGATGGATGGATGGATGGATGGATGGATGGATGGATGGATGGATGGATGGATGGATGGATGGATGGATGGATGGATGGATGGATGGATGGATGGATGGATGGATGGATGGATGGATGGATGGATGGATGGATGGATGGATGGATGGATGGATGGATGGATGGATGGATGGATGGATGGATGGATGGATGGATGGATGGATGGATGGATGGATGGATGGATGGATGGATGGATGGATGGATGGATGGATGGATGGATGGATGGATGGATGGATGGATGGATGGATGGATGGATGGATGGATGGATGGATGGATGGATGGATGGATGGATGGATGGATGGATGGATGGATGGATGGATGGATGGATGGATGGATGGATGGATGGATGGATGGATGGATGGATGGATGGATGGATGGATGGATGGATGGATGCATGGATGGATGCATGCATGCATGGATGGATGGATGCATGGATGCATGAATGGATACTTACGATTCGCAGTAGTAACTGACCACAGGAACATCAAAATGGCGAACAGTCTTAACATTCTTAAGCCTGTACAGGACAAAATCAAAAGCATTAAGTGATAATATTATGATTATAATATTAGTAGCATAATATGATTATAATATCATGCTACTATTGTCAGTGCTGCAAAAGAAAAAAGAAAAGAAAAAATAAATAAAATAGACAGAAAATAAGAAATAAAAACTAGGTTTTAAGCAGCCATGAAACCCCAAACAAATTCAAGTAGTTAAATCACCCCAAATATGTCATGTAAAAATGTCAAAAGTGTCGTGCTGTTTGTTTTAAATCGCCATAAATAAAAATAAGTCGTTTCTCATGCAAACTATTGATAATTTAGATAATAATATCGTAAAGTTCAAATCAGCACCAACTCTCACGAGCCGCTAAAAATTCAATTTTGAAAAAGAAATCCTCTAAGCACTTCTGTTATAAATAAACTATTTTTCTCTATAACTCACTAAAGAGCCTTTGGATTAATATCAGTAATGTTTGCATATATTGATTCCATGGTAACACAATATCTGATACAGCAATCTTAAGACAAGTTAAACATTCGAAATGAAATAATGAATAATAAATGATTACAATAAAATAATTTTCTTTTGTGTTCAAGAAAATATATATATTATCAAAAATACACTACATAAATTATATTAGCAAATATTTTAAAGCAATCTTCACTAGAATTCTTTTCTTCTTGTCTATAAAATTTACAAATACAAATGTAAGAGTAATTTTTTTTTTTTTTTTTTTTTTTTTTACAAAAACAAATTAAGAATAGTTTTTGTCCCTAGTGATGGACGCTTAACCCGAAGGTTAGGATAATATTTCCATATTATATGAAATACCCTAGGTTGAAAAAAACAATTTTATTATATGATTATCAATGAAATACCTATATTTCTAAATTTCAAAAATTTGATCATGTTATTTTCACATGTGAAAATATCATCACTATGGTTACATACTAGAAAAAAGCTCGAAAAAGCTTTCTTTTCTTTTTCATTGATAATCATAATAAACAGAATATTACATGGGCGCTTGGAGATACGAATTTTATCTTCTCGTGTTGAAAATCTCTCAATCGTTCGCTGCGCTCACTCGTGAGAGATCTCGAAGATAAAATTCTTATATCCGCGCGCCCATGTAATATCCTCTATGTATTTTCTGAATGTGATACCAATCTACAAGAAAACACTTGGGACTTAATATCAAAGGCACTCAAGTGTACGTCCAAGTACTATAGTTAAAGACATTGATCGATCATGAGAGCAAGGTACAAATGACCCTCAATCGTGAGACAAACGGATAAGTATCATTTCTTTATTGCATTTCCACGATGTATGATATTTTTCATTCTATTAAGGTAGGCCTAGTTTACTTTTTGGGTGCTGTAAAGCTTCTAAAGAGTGTTTATATCACAGGACAAATACACAAGTGGCTCTTTCATATTGCTTTTAATTTTAAAAAAATTGGACGATTCTGCGCAAGCTTGTCTTCCAGTCAAAACGGCTCAAGCGTACCCCCCTAGAACCTATAAATGAATTCATTATTCGAATATTGAGTTCATTATTCACTCTGACTCCAAACTTGAAAATAGATTATCTACTTCAGTTTTGATTCGATTCTTCAACAATTGCCATGTCAAGGTAGAAAAAAACTCCCCAGAAAGGCCATCCCTTAAAATTTTAGTTGTGAAATGAATGTGAAGTTTGGAGCCTTCGATTTTTTAATGAAAATTCAAAATGAATAATCAACTTAATATTCGAATAATGAAATCATTAATGGAGCCTAGGGGGTACACTTGAGCCGTTTTGACTGTAAACCAAATTGCTTTTACTCCGACCGGTGAAGGACACGGTGTTTAGGCTTTCGTCTTCTTATTCACTTGCTATATATTCGATAATAATAATAATTATTATTTATTTAAAATCGATAACGTAGGAAGTGGTCGCCCTGTCTTCCGAGCAACGAGGCTCATGTTAAAAACGCTCGACAAAATAACTAATAAAAAGAGTACAAAAACAATATAGTAATATCAAAAGTATATCAATCTTAAGATTAACCTAGCTAAGTTATGTTATAACGGAAACGAGAAATGCCCTAATTAATGAAAGTAACAAAGCCTTAAATACTTAAGGATTAAGTAAAAATATATTTTTAAAAATAATAATATATAAAATAATTTGCTATGCTGAGTTCACGTAGGAGCAACATGAGCATCTTTTAAAATCGACATTACTTATGCTATTTCGAAATTGGGAAATGGATTTACTGAGCTTGATAGAATTATTTAGATTGTTCCAATAATGAGTAACAATATAAGAAAACGAATTGTGTACAAATGAGCTATTGTATGATACTTGCTCAGATACACCATTGCAGCATGGCTGTAGCCACCAGTACGCTTGCATGGTTCGGTTACAACGTTAATTAATTAACCTGACCACTTTTTTACCGTATGAACCATTTTTTCCCCTTGTAAAAATATATTTATTACCCAAGAAAAACGGATCACTTTTTTTTTTAAATTGTCACAAACACTGTCAAAAAAAAAAGTCATCAAGAAAGAAACAATTATCAAGGTAATGACCTTGATGTGAAATCTAATGGAGGAATATATATATTACTTTTCTGTAAGTATGCATTTTGCGTTAAATTAGATAAAATAGCCTCACCAGTCCAAATCATTAACCAAGATTGTACACCTACGTGTTCGAACTTTTGACTAAAAATATACCAAGTTTACTCTTGATATTACAGAAGTTCTGAAAGATATTTTTGGTAAAATTAATGATAACTTACTTAATTAATAACATCGTTTTTTTTTTTTTGTGAAAACGTAACATCATTTTTTAAATAATTTTAATAATAACATTGAGTTAAGTGAAAATTAATTTTTCGAAATTTTTGTTTTTTTGTCACCTTCATTGCAATTATAGTATATTATTACTTAAAAGATAAAAGTCTCACACGGCTAATGCTATCATTTAAAATACTTACAATTTACTAGCTCTTGAATGCTGTCTCCTGTGACTGAATGGTGTTCCTGATCATTTACATTTGATACGCACTCAATCAAGCTATGGGGACTGCAAAAATACAGCATCAGGGTGGGGTGTGTCAAATACTGAAGATAATAAGAATATTTTCGATTTTAACATTCAGTTTTAATTTCAATTTCAATTTCAATTTTTCAACTTCAATTTCGTTTTATTGTTTTTACTTCAACTTTACGTTCGCCTCTTTTTTTTATTTTGAAACTATTTTTTTTAATGTTTTATATTTTCAATTATATCTCCAATTTTTAAATTTTTATTAATGTTCATTTTTACTCTTTTTACATCTTAAATTCACTTTTGATTTTAATCTTGTTGTTGCTTACTGATATTTCCATCTTCGTTAGATATTATTGGTTTCCTTTCCTGTTCCACAAAGCTTCCCGCTCACAGTTTGTAGATTTGAGCCCCCACCCTCCCCTCCCTCTTCCCTCAATCCTCTACACCTCACCCCACCTCACGCCTATCACTCACAGAAGGGAAAAAATACTGTTAATGTCAGGTGACACATACGTGGTAAAATGTTTGCCGTAGTCAAGGAAACTTCATTATATTGTCAGTCTTTTTTATCCACGTCTTTATTATTTTTAATAACTTGGACCGAAACTAGGATAGTGCGATAAATTCTGTCAACAAGAAACTACAGTGCATATTATTTTTGGATTTATATCAATTATAGATCTTAAATGATTTAGAATTTATAGCAGGACTTTCAATGTTTCTGCAAACAGAATCAACCCCAAATGCATAATTTTCACGGATTTTCAACAAAATTACAAATTTCGTCTCGCATTTGCAATAGACCTCTTTACCTTCGTATGCAAATTGCCCATTTCAGACCACATGACATTCCCTTGAGAAATGTTCTTTTGTTAAAATATTTACACATGAAAGAATCAACTCCCAAGAGTGGCATCACATGGTCTGAAATGGGCACAACAAACAACGAAGGTAAAGAGGTCTATTGGGATACCTTGAGACGAAAACTTGGATAGTGTGGTAAACTGTGTCAACACGGAAACTACAGAGCATATTTTTAGATTTACAAATATTAAACTATTTAGAATTCAAATAGCAGGATTTTCCGTGTTTCCGTTGCCCAGAATCAACCCCAAATGCATAAATTTTCACGGAGCTTGCTTCGGAAATTTTGGCGGGGCTTGCTTCCACAAAATTTACAACAGTCGTCTCGCGTTTGCAATTGGGGTACTTTGGGTACCACAAGGATTAGCTAGAACCCAAAGGATTAGCTATAGCTAGGTCTCAGAAACGCTAAAGCAGCTCAACATAAGGAAGTTTATCGTACTGATATGATCCAAGTGTCATTTACGTTGTAAGGGTCCGGAGCATCAATGTTATCGTCACAATATCCCTTTGGTTGATCGCCTACAAGATATTGATATCCGTAAAAGTGTTTCGGGGGTTTATCCATTTGAAAAGGTATCGTACCCAGGCGTGCTGGTCCATTGAATCCCGAGTACCCCCATTGATTGACTAGAGGAGTACTGCTTTGCTTAGGTGGTATACTCGTACCCCATCTTCCACAGTCCTGACTCAGAAAGGACGTGTCGTCGGGCAGTCTATCAAACGAGCCACAAGCGGCGGGAAAAACTGAGGCTGCATTAGGGCCGGTAAAGAAACTCACTACATCTTGTCCAGCGGTATTATTCTTGGTCATAATGCTCACTACTCTACCGACAGATTTCTTGTGACAATAGAAATGAATCTGCTGGAATCCCATCCTGTTCTTGACGTCCAACATTGCACCAACTTTGGGTACAATCCACTTGTCCTTTCTGTCGTATGAGGAAATGACCTCATAAGTGTCAATGTTTTCAACGGTTGGTGGCCCAACTGTCGTTTGTAAGATATTCCTCTTTACAGTTGTCCAGCCACCTAAAAGTCAAACAAACAAAAAATTTTATTTTCTTTGGCATAAAATTCAAAGAAAAATCTCTTGATGAGATGCCGTAAATCCTTTATTAAGCCCTCCCTCTGTGGGGGGAGGCTTCCTGCACGTTTGAGGGGGGCTTATTGGAGAATGGGGAGCTTGATAGAAAGGAGGGGCTTATGGAGTTTTAGCCGAATTGCAGTAAGTTCTACACTATCAGGATATAATATAATATGATTACTTATCACGTACGGAAGTATTACTATAATGACTTTCTCGCATCATCTATAGGGATGTTTTTTTTTTTGTTTTTTTTTACTTTTTATTTTTTTTATCTATAGGGATGTTAATGACATGGTGTGTGCATTAACTAATGAAGATTACACGCTAATCTAGAAATATGTTGACTCACAGACCCTGTGTGAGAGATGTATGCTCCTAGTAATGGGCTCCTGATCTGGGAATATGCTGGCTCACAGACCCTGTATGGGAGATGGATGCTACTAATAATGGGCTCCTTATCTGGGAATATGTTCACTCACAGACCCTGTGTGGGAGATGGATGCTCCTAGTAATGGGCTCCTGATCTGGGAATATGCAGGCTCACAGACCCTGTATGGGAGATGGATGCTACTAATAATGGGCTCCTTATCTGGGAATATGCTGACTCACAGACCCTGTGTGGGAGATGGATGCTCCCAGTAATGGGCTCCTGATCTGGGAAATTAGCTGACTCACAGACCCGGTATGGGAGATGAATGCTCCTAGTAATGGGCTCCTTATCTTGAAATATGCTGACTCACAGACCCTGTATGGGAGATGGATGCTCCTAGTAATGGGCTCCTAATCTGAAAATATGCTGACCGTCACAGTTCCTGTATGGGAGATGGATGCTCCTAGTAACGGGTACCTGATCAGAGAATATGCATGCATGCTGACTCACAGATCCAGTATGGCAGATTTATTATAACTAAACAGGTGTCTTAGCTCACCTCCATCTGTGGTCATGTCACAGTACGCCTGAATTGGGTTCCCTGTGTTGGCCAGGTCTATCCAGTACACGCCTGTTCCAACTGAATCATCGTTGGCCAGTATTTCTAAACATGACTTGGCGGGAAGCTCTCTGGAACCTTTCAGTGGTCCTATAAAAAACACTGAGGTTATGAACTGTGGACCATCTTTTAATTAAAAGTATATGCACATATGTTACAGGCATATGTTTTGTTTTAATGAGGCTTGAAACGCGCCCGAGATCCAAGGACAATAACGTTGGCATGGCATTTGAAATTTACAAAAGCGGAAACATATTCATTTATTTATTTATTTATTTATTTATAATGATATTTTAACAGGATGCTCCTTCACTTTAGTGATTTTCAAGAAGGTCCTGTAAAATTAATTTTTATGCGTCATATAATGGAGTTAAAAAGTAGATGGCAAATTATCGATACAAAAATATTATGAGAAAAATTACAATTATGCAAAAACTCTAAGATAAAATGTCTTCAAATTTTCCATATGAACTTCCAAAAACTGGGGAAAAAATTATATGAGAAGGAACTTTTTAAGACAAATCTAATTGATTTTTCCTTCTAACAGAATTTATCCTTTTTCGTTTTAAAAAATCACCGTTTAGTTACTTATATAGATATGATTTGTTAAAATGAAAAACTTTGATGAAAAAATTTATTGGTTGCGCAAGCATATTACAGGATACAAGCGTATTTCATATATGCTTTGGGAGTTTGTATGATACAAGTTTGAAAAGAAGAAACATTCGTCCCATAACGTTTTGAACGAGGACCACTCTGGGGCCCAAGGTTACCTAATGTCGCCTGATGTCGATGGAGCATTAGCTCGGTATTGCCCTACTTATCATGTCTCCTACCTGGAGTCCTGAATGCCATATTGGTCGAGTAGATACTGTTTATTCTCACTTCATAACGTGCTGGTATTGACTCTTTGGTTTGTGTGTTCAGGTCACATGTTTTTGTCACCAAGTGAAAGTTCATGCTCATACAACGGTCGTCATTATGGCACATCATCATACATGTGGGATAGTCTTTGGTGGTAAAGGAGTCGTAAGCTTTACCAACCAGGGCTTGGTTTGGTTGGGACTTGACTAAAGGCTCACAGTGTTGCTGGAGACTGATGTTGACTTCCATCACAATGACAAGGAAAGTCACTTTTAAGATCTGATAAAAGTTGTAAAATGACAATAATAAATATATTGTTGGATGAAGTTGAGATGGCATAGGTCTGGCATGGGTTGCGTAGTGGTGTACCTTTTGCCTCTCATCGCTGTACTCCTCCCACCAGCCACCTTCCTCCTTCCTCCTTCCTCCTTCCTCCTTCCTTCTTTCTCCTTCCTCCTTCCTCCCTCCCCTCTGCTCCTTCCTTTTATTTCGTCTACTCTTTTATATTCCTTCTCTTTCCCATCTCCTTCCCATCTCACTTCGACAGAACTTGGTTAACGATTCGCTAGTAAAAAATATGAATATTCCAGTCAGGACTCATAATATATTTTTAACAGTGTTTGTCTCTGACTTACAAATTTTAGAGTAAACAGCTCAGATAATCATTAGTTAAGTGTAATCACCGTGTTCCTTAGTGATGGCTGACACATTTCTGAGGTTATCTTGAAGTCACCACTCTGGGGGAATCATTAAGGAATGCGATTATCACAAGTGGCTATTTCTTGAGGCAAATTTGGACATAGTTCACTAAGTTGGACAAAAAAAGCAGGGAAATGACTGCATGCATATTCCAGAAAAGTGTAAAACACTTATAAATTCGGGCAGGCGCGCGCTGCCTGATTCAAACACAGCTCGCACAAGCATCTCAGCGCACTGATGAAGGGCCAAAACATCTGTACTATTTCCTCCCAAATTTACAACTCAGTGACAATCGTTTTAACTAGATTAGTCATAAGTTAACCATAATTGATAAGAGACTACAGTTTCGAAGAATTCATGCTGAATTTTCAGGCGCCGAAATGCTCCCCCTCTCACCGCTTGGACTCACCATCATAAAGATCATAGTCGAGTAGGACTGCTTGCTGGTTCTCTCTTAACTGTATCTCGAGAGTTTATGTCGTGATTCTCCGCTCTACCTCACTCCGCAAAATAACTTCCTCAAGCGAACATGGAAAAGGACCACAAGGATTATAGCCACTGGATATTAAATGTCACTTTTGAAAAATAATTTTCTAAAAAAAAGGACAATTCATTGATAGCCACGTCTCGAACAGAAAAAGCTATGGAGACTTCTTAACGTAGTACCTTATCGTTAATCATAGAAAGTTCATTATTCAAAAATGACAATACTGTCATATACGAGCCAGCTTTATCCCGCTAAGAAGAATAATCAAAATTTCCCAATAAGAATATATACGTAAAGTCAACAAACGGAGTTAAAATAGGCGGCACAGCACTTCGATATTAGCTTATCATTCACAGAGTTCTCTACTTCCAGACCGACTTTCATTAACTTGTTTTGACTTCGTCGGTAGTACATATTACGCTCAATCATTTATCTTTTCCCAATTTTAAACTTGACGCGTGCAAGTAAATAGATACATGTTTATGTCTTGAATACTGTTTTCTCTTTGCAGTAACATCTGCACCTTCCGATCCAGTACTCATTAACTGAACATCGCTTTTTTAGGATTTCATCTTTATGTCTTGAATACTGTTTTCTCTTTGCAGTAACATCTGCACCTTCCGATCCAGTACTCATTAACTGAACATCGCTTTTTTAGGATTTCATCTTTATGTCTTGAATACTGTTTTCTCTTTGCAGTAACATCTGCACCTTCCGATCCAGTACTCATTAACTGAACATCGCTTTTTTAGGATTTCATTGTGATATTATATTGTTATGCATTTTCAAACTATACAAATTTAAGCTCAAGTCAGTAAAATATGCTAACAATAAACTAATAAACTAAGTCAGGAGTTGCCGATAATTTTTTTGAGTAATAATTTGAATTTCCAATTGTTTGTAAACCCTTTTTTGCAATAATTTCAAAAAGTTAATAGCCACACAATCATAAATCACTGAAATAAAGACGGATGGATTCAGGTTTATATGCTACTGAGTTACCGATGAAATTCTTGGCAACTTTAATCTAATTTATTAAGGATTTCAAGTTGTTTACAATACTCTTTTTGCGATAATTTCAAAACGTTTATAATCACACAAGATTAAAATGAGGCTCGCTGTGTACCTAACAGGCGCCAAGCACTCAGTATTAGGATTAATTTCCAATGTGTGCTTAAAAAGCTAGTTTTAATTCAATAGCTCTAAACTATAAATCTAGTCCGTGACGGGTTATACATGCCCTGTAATTTTTTGTATATATTTTTAAAAGGTGCAGAATAATGTTTTTAGCCCTTTGGGTTGTTTCTTTCTGCATCTCCTAGTAACGTACATAGTCATAGATCTGTAAATATAGTTTTAATTATTTTCTGGGGAAAAAATAAAAACCTTGAAAACTTAATATCTTATGAAAAAGGTGCCTAACATGGACAGGATAGGAAATCAAGAAGTATGATCTCGCAAGTTCAGATCTTTTCAAGTCACTATTATAATCTTATCTTGAATGCTGGCAAAGGAGGAACGCTAGGACTATTCAAGTCTTTTCTTCTTTTTCTTCTTTGAATCCTTTCGGGATAAGAAAACAAATAATTTGTTTCTCACACTAGGATCACCCTTCCTATCTACAAGCGGATTTGTCTTTGGTGGGCTCTGAATTTCAAAAAGGGTTCACAGTTGGGGACCTAGTACTGTTCAGAAAATGTCATAAAATCGTCTACGACTTCGTTGGCCGGAAACTGATGACATGGCTATTTCCTTCTCTTTCTTTCTATTTTCTAGAATGTCTTAGAATAAGAGAAAGCTGGCCCAAACATGTTCAAAAGGTTCAAATTATTACAGTAAAAGATATACAGTAAAGATTCGAAAATGTCCAAGAAATTCGAGGGTGTAACTGAAGATTTCTTTGATTTTCTTGCCAATAATGTGGTCTTAATCGTTACCTCGAGAAACTGGGAGCAAGAAGGAAAAAATATTTTCTTTTTTTCTTTCTTTCTTTCTTTCTGTTATATCTGTTATTATAAGTTCAGTGATAACGATTCTAATCCGTCTTTCCAGTTAATGTCAGAGAAATTGGGGCAAGAGGAAAAAATATTTACGTACTTTCTTTCTTTCTTTTATGTTTGTTATTATAAGTTTTAAAAATGATAACGATTCTAATCAATCTTTCGAGTTAATGTTATTGATTGAAAATACTTTCTCATTGGATGTTCAGACATGTTGGTATGGCAATCAAAATATATATGTACATACATATTAAACAATCGTTGAAAAGCGTCGTACCATGGTATACGTTATTTATATACCTTAAACATCACTTCGCAAACAAACGAGCGAGTGATTTCGTAATTCTTGTCAACGATTGCAGGAAAATCAACGAACGGCCGCGCCAAGATTTATGACCAAAAGTTGCAATAAAATTTCGTCAATTGACAATAATTGTTTTGGGGGATCACGTATGTGCAATATATCTCACCGCTGTGGTCTTGTGATCAATCGTTGAACCAGCCATCATCCATACTGAAGTATAGTTTGTTGGCTCTCTCCTTCGATTCGAGGGTTCTTTTTTCCGGCACTGGATTTTCCAGTATCAGTCCACCGTCAAGGACAACACTTACAAGCTCGAAAAGTGTCTTAGCTTCGAGCGAATAAATTTCGTGTCACTGACAGGTTTATTAAGCGCAGTTCAATAAACTTTATTTCCTATCCTCAAAAAAAGGATGACATTTACTCATTTATAAAAAAATTATTCATCAAATTATTTACATCTTTTTTTATGTGAGATAGTGTAAATAAAGCGAGGATAAAATAAGAAAACCATATATTTGCTCACGATATTTGATCGTCATGAAGCTCCCCTCAAATCAGATTGAATTTGAAACTGAACAAACAAAATTTTATTTTCAAAACTTCATCAAAATAATTGATTCTAATTCATCAAAACAGGAAACAAAACCTCACATAATAACGTTGAAAATCATCATTCTTTTAATGGCTATGATCAATAACGTCCGTCACGAGCTAGTGTGGACCAAGTTATTTTGTTTTTTAGATATTATTTTCTTATAATTCGCTCTAGAATATATCTACATTATTAAAACAGAGAGTGGAGTCGTACGTCTCTGACGTGGTTTTGTTTTTAAAAAAAGCATACAGTGTTTGGACCCTGAGGCCTTTTCTACGTACATCTATATGGTAATGTTTATTGCGGGACAATTTGTTATTTCAAGGTAAAAATTAATAGCACATTGTAGACCAAAGAAGAATTTTCTAGAAACAATTATCAGGGAAGCCATACAATTACCGTCCTCTGTTCTCCCTCTCTCTCTCTCTCTCTCTCTCTCTCTCTCTCTCTCTCCAAACTAGTTTTAGGAATAATATATAACTAACAAGATAGTTTTAATTTAGGGCTACGATATAAATAAATAATAGCCCGCATACTTAATAATTATCATAACTGTTGTACAAATTCAGTATAAAAACTTGGTTACAAATTGACCTTTATGCACTTTGATTTATGCACACTTACTATACTACAGCTCTCAACTAACATGATGGTATTTTTTGAGAGACGAAAACCAGAGAATGTGGACAAAAAAACATGGGGATAGATAAATAGAAACCTTTATTTAAAATGAAATAAATTACAGGGTAGTCCAGACAATGGCTTACGCCTCTGCTATCAACAGGAGCCCTGTGACACACATACAATTACAATAATAATAACGAAAATGAAATGTAATTGATAAAAATTTCAACATGATTTCAAAATTTATATACTAAAAATTTATTTAAAAATTTATAATAAACTGAATATATATGTATACTCGTTCCCAAAAATTTTGACAATCTGAAATTGATTAAAAATAAATGTATCCCCCTTTTCCTCAGTATTGTAGTCTTACCTGGATTTTCAAGGAAAGACAATAGGAAAAAGGGGGAAAGACATATATTGAAGGACAACTAGCTATTTAGCTTAATTTATTAAAAATAGTACAACTATGTTAATAAAATGTCAGAGAACAACACATAAAAAAACTATTCATCTGCAGGGTTTTGAAGATTTTAAGCTCAATATTTATATCTTATTGCGATTTCGAGCCGCCAATACAACTTTGAGATTTATATTGGCGGTTAGTTGGGAGAAAATATATTCCATATGTATCGCGATATTCTATCGCGCGGTAATTCTGAGCCGACAATACGGGTTTATATTGGCGGCTCTCTCCTGATCAAACTTATAGGAGAATCGCGATACTCCGTAACAGGATGAAAACCGATCCTTTAATATACATAATCCTAATTCATCGACACACTTAAACAATAATTTATTATACTGGAAATATCTGACAACGTGCGTATAAAAACGATAAGTTTATGTAATATTTCAAGCCCAAAAAAATTCTGAAATTTTTGGATATATGATAGATATATAGGTCTTTTGTTCTCGAGAGGCAAAACAATAGAGGAATAAAATACATATAAATATCATATAATATATATAAATATCATATAATATATATAAATATCATAATATATATAAATATCATATAATATATATAAATATCATATAATATATATAAATATCATATAATATATATAAATATCATATAATATATATATATCAAAAGTTGCAGAATGTTTTTGGTTAGGTATATTCATATATATGAGCAGTTGGAACGCCAACAGCCACGCCACGAGCGAGAAGGATCAGGATAATAAAAAACGCGATGTCAATCGAGAAAGGACAGGTTAGGAATAAATGCAGAAAGACATCAGCGAACCATGCACTTGCTGGTCGATATACATATATTTACTTTAATATATACTTTAATATATACTTTAATATATACTTTGATATATACTTTAGGGGAAATAATTATGAAAAGTAAAAAATATAATACATATAGAGAGTGAGAGAGAGCCGGAAAAAGTTAATTGTCTGTCATTTAAAAAATCTCTTTAATTTCACAAAATGCAAGAAACATATTGCCCACCTGGTAAGACTTTGCAAATAATACGTTAGTCATATTCTTTCGCATATTCATCAACTGATAAAATGTTTTGAAAAACGGTAGAATTCTAGGACAATGTTATCTATATATAAACTACCGAAGTATAACTTTTCTTTTTTTGGTAGTGTTGCAAAAACAGAGAAAATTCTCACTTAAAACTATGATTATAACTCAAGAATATGCCAAAGATTTTGTGTTGTATATTTGTGTTGTGTATTTCTTTTTCTTTCTTCTTTTCTATCTAGAAAAGTTTTGGACTTACCTCGTGAAAAGAGGTCATAATCTCCATAACGGTGTCCAGGTGTTTTGATCCTTACTGCTTGATGACATATACAGAATACTGTGAGTGGGCCGTATATTATATTTGACTTTATCAGTTTGACGATGATGGGGACAGAGTGCGCATGCGCGCTTAAATTATTCTTTTTTTTCTATTTTAAAGTACTTTATAAAAGCTCCTCACTTGACTTGATCAGAATCTCATAAACCCCTTATGCGTTTTGGCTTGGCTAGATGCTTTTTGTACAAAGATCTGTTAAAAAAACAGTTCAATCATTCTTATGGCTGATTTCATGCATGTGCCCTCAATGTTGGGCGGAAGAAGTGGCCTTTTAAATATGGAAATATTACTACAAAAATCCTCCTTGGGATTTATTCCCCTTACAGTTCCCTGCGCCATCATTAATGGTAGCCTGGCCTTTGCATCGAAACCAGACGAAAGGTGAGCTTGCAATGATAGAGAATGTTAATTTTTAATTAATTTTTAACACCTTGGACAATTATTCACATGTTAACTCACCGTTCGTCTCGCTTCGATGCAAAGGCCCGGCTACCTTTCAATATGTCGCAGGGTGACTATTGGGCGGCGAAAAATAGAATTTGGCAACTTATAATAGGCTCCCACAACATAACGTTCCACCTAGGTTCTAAGATTAAGTATATTTTGAATTGCATAAAACTGTCACCTTACGACAACAAGATCAACGTAGTTACCGGTTTTTATCAAACATTTTTTTAATTTTAACTTTTTACATCCATCGTTGACCATAAAAGTTCTCAAATAGACAGAACATTTCGGTTTTAACATGATATCTTTCAAATTTTAGAGAGTTTGACTCCAGCTAATTGTCAATTGCTAATGAGATTTAGACTTCTTCTTATTCTGGGTTTCGTCTGAGTCTCCTGAATTGGTGAGGCAGGGAGCATCTTTTATCTGTGAAAAAGGAAACATGTTGAAGTGGATTAGGGTGAAATAGTTATGCAATGCAATACATCCTTATTATCGAACTCAGAAAAAAACTCAGATGTAAAGAACAAAATAAGTTATAAGGGACAAGGTCAAAACAATTGTCCAAAATAGGGACCCGATTTTTTGATTTAGGTGGTGGGTGCCGGTAAATACCCCCTCCCCCCTCAGAGACCTGTTGAAATGCTCGATACTGAGTGTCCATAGAGACTATTTCTATCAACAAATACGTTGTTGAGCATACGTGTAAACAGTACATTCACTTCTACGATTTGACTTTTAGTTTTGGAGATATTTGAGGACAAAATCCAGGATTTCACTTCCAGATGTGGTGGGTACCGGGTAACACCACCCCTCCCCTCGGGTCACGTAAGATGACAATTATTTTGACTTTGTCCCTAAAGAAGAAAACAAATATCAATTCAGTGCTACCCTCATAATGTTTCCTCGTGTACTGGATTCCGTCCATCAAATTTTCAACAGTCTGAGCCGGCGTAATATTATGATTGACATAAGCCAGAAACTCAAAGTGTATTCTCGTTCCCAGGGTCCTCTTACCCGGTAGAAGAAAGGGCCTGGCTACGAAGTTGCTGAAAGCTTAGTTTTCGAGGTTACAGAAACAGCGCTCTGGATTATATTACTTACCTTCAACTCCATAACGGGTGTGAGAAGGCAACAGACTAAAGGTGTTCCTTTACCGCCATTTGTACTATAGCCACGACATCCCTGGATATTGTCACCAAGTCTTAAAAAGTTATTAGGACAATTTCCGCTTCTGTCAGCTTGAGGTATACAGGCAGCCCAGTCGGTGTTAAAAGCACCATAACTGTTAATACACTTTCCTGACACGAGATTATCTGAAAGAAAAAAAGGAAAATGAGAACAAAAATACACTCAGTTATAAAAACGTACCAATGAAAGAGAAGTATGTAGAGCTGTTAAGTGTGACGTCACTCGTATAAATAAAAAAATGTCGCATTGGAATATCTAAGAAATTAAGTTTGTTTTTAAACATTTACTGTGATTTTCAATATTCTGTTCTGCGAACTCTGTAGTTGCGATTTGGATTTTGGTTTTTCACTGCCGCCAGTCAAAAAACATGAAAGGTACCGACTGATTACTTTTGATTGACGGCAGCAAAAAACCAATTTCACAACAAGCCGTTGAAATGCATCTCTGATCTGGCAGAATATTGAGAATCGCAGTAATCAGTATCATTGAAGTCTTTTAAGAAAGTTAACAGTTTAAAAACTTTTAGTTAATGTACAACCTACCAGGTTTAAGAATGAGAACAAGAAGAAGTATGGACGCGATTTGAAGCTTCATTTCTATTTTTTCTTTCTTTTATCTGAAATAAAAAAAAAGTTATAAACGAACATTTTCAAAACTTTCAGTGAAAAAATTCATAGTGTAAAAAATAGGACGAATGGATGAAAAGAACTCAAGCAATAAAAATGCCAGCATCCTGAGGTCTATTATTGTAAGCATTACCCCCATCGGAAACTAACTACTTGCCATGAATTTCTTTATATAAATAAAGGATTTGAAAAAAAAACTTTAAAAAAACTGCCGTTAATTCAAAGTTTGAATTAATTAAATGAATGTATGAACTGATAAATATGCAAGGAGAAAAAAAATATAATAATAAACAAAAATAGTTGGAGAGACTAAACAAAACAGATTTCGAATTACTTTGATTCCGAAAAATAAATTGATAAAAATTGACTCTCTATAAATGTTCAAAACCTGAAATTACTTACCGATGTACTGATCAACCTGTACGATGTTCTTCAGTCGACGGCTGGAACTAGAAATAATGGTCTAACTATTCTTTAAAGATGCTTTTCTATGAGTGAGTTAAGGTACAAATAGATTTGTAAGCGATGGAGTAATCGATGACTCAACTGGTATTTGAGTCCACATAGCGTAAGAACAATGAATAAAATGTACCTGTTGCATGCCTTTGCCTTCCTATCACTCCAATGGACCATGTTTTTGTTCATTGTACGACACCTGCTATAAGAACACTGAACGTTTCCTCAAGTCTTTCCTCAAGCCATTACTCAAAATTATTTTCCAACAGCTAGAGCCTAACTAGAAAACAAATACCGTAGTAAATGACGCCATCATTCAAACGGCCTGATTACAGTTGTAACTTTTCATTCATTGACAACCCGGGATATCTCCAGGTAACTATTGAGGAACAGGTACTCTCATTTCCACATCCTCTCGATATATGGAAAGATCGTCAACCTGCTTTAGGGTGTCGTAAAAATTGAACCATAAAATCAACGCAAGAGAAACTCAGTTAGTTTCTAGGATACCTGCGGTGAAAGGTATTCCAGGAAACGGCTAATCCTCTTTAAATGACTGGAAAATCTCCAAATTCAATAAACATTTTTTTCTAATACAAATACATTTTGCATTTATGTTTTGCAAGATCCCCCCCCCCCAAATTATTATGAAAAAAAACTTGAAAATCTGCATGAGATTTCTAAAATTATTAGGAAAAATTGTATTGAAATATATTTGATACTCGGGCAGGAGGAGGGAGGGAGGGAGGAGAAGAAGAAGAAGAAAATGATAAAATATTTGTAATAATCCCCTATTTTTTGGTCGACCTGCCTGGTCAATCAACCTTGTTATTATCTCATTGATTGGTTTCAACATTATATAAGAATTTTTAATGAAAGTTGATTATTGTAGCAGAGATATCAAAGGTCAATCTACTCTGAGGTGGTACACCGTTAGAGACGGCTGTTTCTTACTCCACTTTCAAAGGTAAGAAAATTTATGTCATGCGTCGCGGATCTAGCCCAAAAAATAACAATTTTCCAAGGCCCAAAATCGCCAAACCAAAACAAAGTACCGAAGCCACACCTCCGAAACAAATAATCTGCAATAAGAAAAATAAAATTCGAAATTTAATTTGGTAAGTTCGAAAGTTCAATTAAACACTGTACTTAATTTTTGACCGTTTTCCGAACAGACATAACTGAGAGTGCTAGTGCATGGTCCTCTGTAAAAATCGAGTAGCAAGGTTTGAAAAATCGATTTTTTTAAATTCGCAGAAAAAAGGTTAGGATTAGTTATTCATGGGGAAAAAATCTGAGTTCAAACAAAAATTTTGATATTGTTCATCCCTATTGTTTACCTCTATTTCATGAAGGTTAGCCATGAAACAGGTGCCGATTTTATCATCGTAATATCGTCATTTTTTGATGAGCGTAAAATCTTACATTTCGAATATATAATGGGAAGTTCTTATATAGCGCATTTCACATCGTCTCAATGCGCTTCACAATTTTGACCAGTGGAGGACTTTACGGGCTGCACATTAAGGCGCTATTAGCAGCCGTGCAGCTTACAATCATGAGTGAATTGTTATATATTAGACTATAGTTGTAACCCCTTAAGGTGCGTGTGAACTAAAAGTCGCGATCGCACGAGTGGTCACACGGTGCGATCTACTTTTTGCGACGTCGCATGCAACGCGGCATGAAAAATCGCGTCGTGTCTCCGCACTTTTGATTTAATTTCAAATGATTTTACTCGGGCTAAGTCCATGTAAATGTAATTAAATCAACTATTTTTAGATAAGGTGACACGACAGTCGCAACGGGACCGCCATATTACGTGGTCATTTTCAGATATTCAGTCGAGAGCAAAGGCTTCAACTTTTACTCAGAGATTTTCCCAATTCAGAAAAGGGGCGTTTACTATATAATTTTACCCAAGACATATAGGGATTTTTAATGATCATTTCTGTTGTAACAATTTATTATACGAATTGTGTGTGTATGTGTGTATGTTAGTCAAACTCAGCAAATGGAAAAATATAGAGTAAATGAATACAGGGTGAATGAAAAGGATAACCAAGGATAGACTGGTAAAGCAAAGGCATAACAAACGTGTAGTGACTATATAGAAAGTGGGTCCCATCATTGAAACCACGAATAGACCCTTGCAGCACGTCGGAATGCAGCTCAATTTGGAGGCCAAAATAATAGGTTCCGATTCTCAGGAGATTAGAATTCTTTTGTTTTTCCCTCCAAATTGAGCTGCTTTGACATCAAGGGGTCTATACAGAGAAGTGAAAAGCAGTGCGTTGACACAAACTTATTTCTTAAACCTTTTAATGTATTTGCTTTAACAGAACATTATGACAGCAAGTTCAAGCTCCCAGGTAGCGTTTCAAAAGATATGCAGCATAACTGTTATTTTCGTCCTTTTGGCAACAACAACCGCCGAAGAAAAGCCAGCCTCCAAAAATCCGAAATGGGCTCAAAAAATACTCGACGTTCTTAAAGCCAGAGATTCTATCGTAGAAAAGTTTACAGCTGTTGGAGAAGAAGTAACTAATGAGAAGCTAGAAGACTTGGTTTCTAACCTGATTGAATATACAAATCTTTTCAAAGGTATTGACAACCTAGACCCCTCAGCCTTGGAGCAGGACAAAAGCCTCATTAAAGATATTTTCGATCAACCAGAGAAGCCAATTGTCTCTAAACATTTTCTTAGTAATAATCTGGAGTCACACTATGATAAACGTGGTTTGGGATTCATACTGAAAACATTTAGGGGTTATCAAGGCTTTCGCTGTTTGAAGAACATATACTCTCCTTCAAAGCCTAGAAACGGCTTTGATCTCCCCCTGGAATCCATGTGTACCACTATCAAACAAGACCTTGGAAAAGAAGAAAAATACACGTACTCAACTGATAAAATCTGCAAGAATGTCAACGAGTGTGCTGGAAAGAAAACGCCTCATCCCTATGGCGACTCAAAAGGTACTAGCGCAGCAAATGCTTGTATAGAAGAAGACAACAAGTGTGATGTAGCCAAAGCACTTCCGATGATGGGAGCTTTGTTATGGTACAAGACCAGTGATTTCATAGCACATGGCCTTTGTTCTAATACGCTTGGCCAACCAGATGCGTCTTCATTGGACCAGAAGTTCAAAGACCTTGAGTCGATGGCACACACAGTAATAGCATACCTCAGCACCCTGCATTGGAGGGATTTCTTCACACAAGCCGTCAGAAGAAGAGCTTTCTCAGACCTTGGAGAGGCTATGTCCTTGGTCGACCAACGAATCAAATCCATGGAATTTGCTACTTTAGCATGCAAGAGAGTTGAAGCCACCGATCTGTGCACAGTTGGAGATATATACAAGGAATACCAATCACTAAAAGGATTGAAGAAAACCCGAACCACAGAAAGACGCGATTTGCATCTCCAGACCTACGTTGACCATGGAAAGATGGTGGAATTGAAACAGGACGCCCTACGTCATATTGAACTCTTAGGAAACATAAGATCCCTTAATGAAGATCTCCAAGCGTCTGTTAAAGGAATTTCCAAGTACTTCATTGGGCTTGCAGACTATGACCAACGTATTGCCGAGGCTGATGTTGCTTTCATTGACGGAAAACTAAAAGAATTTGACGAACAGGCTACAAAAGTGTCGGACAAACTTGAAAAAGACATCAAAGCTGCAATGGCATCAATGCTTGCAGGAAATATAGCTCAATTCATTCAAGAAACTGTCATCCTTAAACTCAAAATTGCTGAAAACATGAACCCGGCAAAAGTGATTTTTGGTGGCGTGGAAGCGGGTGATATGTATGAACAAGCTGGAGAAGTGGCTGCTGCCGCTGCTGAAGTCGCCCATGCTATAGCTCTGCAGGCTTCACTGAAAGAAGTTCTCATGGATACCTATGAGCTGACCAAGAAATTTAAAGAAAATGCAGATCAGATTGATAATCTACAGTCGCTCATAGAGTCAATCAAAAACAACGATGTGGGAAAGCTTGAGGAAGATGCTGATAAATTCATCAAAGCCTATGGTGATTACACACCCAAAGTCGATCGTAGTCTGCTAGCAAAAAATGATGCTTTGTGGGGAGCTTTCAAAGACACGACCTGTGATTTACTGTTGAACGTAGAGGGCGTTGCTGCTAATGTCGTTAGAGGTGTTGCTGGTGGAATGCTAATTTGTGAGAGGCTGGAAGGCACATTGGCTGAATACGAAACTCTCCGAGAGGATATATTTGACTTCCAGTTTGACCTTGTAGACTCGTTTGCCCGGGTGGTTCGCGGTAACATTGCTAAGAAGCTCGCAAAAGGAATAAAGCCCGCCAACGACCTCCTAGATGCAGGAAAACTTATGTTAGGGTTCTTCATGACCCAATACCGACTTCAATCCCAAGCATTTTTGTACTGTGATAAACTAGAGTATAGCAATCAAGGAACGAAAGTTGCAGCTTGTAATATACAAACTGAATACTTCACCTCGAATCATTTAGATACCCTTATTGCATACGACCCACCTGGACAATATCATGAAGACGAGCGATTTGTGTATATTCCTACAAAACCGCAGTTCCAAGGAGACAAAGGTTTCATCAATCTCCCGTCTTTAGCCAAAGGAAATGAAGTTGTCTTTGAAATACCTAGAAAAACGAGTTGGCTAAGAAAATTCAACTGGCTTTCAAGAGGTGAAACGTTGGCGCCATTTGTCGTGGGTTTTAAGTTGTATCTACCCCTAAAGTCGTACGATGCTGTCAAGAATAGAAGACGCCATCTCAAGACCAAAATATATCTTCAACCGAAATCCGGTAGCTTCGTGAGCGAAAGCTCCAATGTGGTGTATAATCTTCCTCCAGAGACCAGCGAGTATTACACTTTATACGAAGAGGGTTATCAGCCATCAAGATGTCCAAATGGAAAAGAGATCACCAACCCTTATAGCCTCTGTGGAAACCTTCCGCCTGTTTGCGACACATTGTCAAGAGAACCTGGTAGAAGCTTGATGCCAACCATTCTGACAACTTGGAAATTAAGCTACACTGTAGAGAGTGGAGCAACTGACTTAGAATGGGATGCACCAGATCCTGCGACTGATCTTCTGATTATTGGAAAGGTTAGACTTCGCTTCCCTGCTCGCAGCCGCAGACGTTCTGATGGTAAACGGGACAGCCTTTTCAAGAGAAATGATGAACCAGCTTTTGGATGCTGCACCGGGAACAAATACCGATCACGATGGAATGACCAATCATGTATACCATGTCCTTCCAAGCCAACTGCTTCTCAGTCCGAAATGGGAGGCTACTACTGTAAAAAGGGAACTGAAACAGTTGCTGGAGAACCCCCTTCAACTCCAAGTACACCTTCAGGCACAGATCAAGAGGATCTTAACAATGCTGATTAAAGACTATGTATTATTATAGTTTGTTAGTACAATGAATGCTCCTGATGATAATTTCACTTTTGATAGGAATGTCGTTATTGAGTACTGTTATTTTATCACTAAGAAGCACAACATAGTAAATTCACCATTTCCTAGTATTTTTCTTGCTATTGAAGTTAAATTATGCGACAATAGCCTTATTTAGCTTGGACATATTTTTTTGACATACTTTTTTCCCATTACAAACCACAGGAGCGAGTTAAGGGGTGGGCCAACAGGGCCGCGGCCCCCCTTTTAAAAGATGTATTTTCTTTAAACTTTGCAAAATAGAAAATTTGCATACGATCTTGAAAGTTTTCTCTCAGGACGAAGTTTTTCGGCCCAACCTTTCTTTGATTGCTGGATCCGCCTCTGAACTATATGCCATTCTTGGAGTATTACTCATTAAAGAATTACTATAATACGTGTAAGGTTAGACAAGAGACCCTTTTAGCTGGGGTGTGATATCTCCTTATTTCAGACCACATGTCATTCCCTAGAGTATCATTTCTTTGTTTAACGGTTGCGCACAAGAAGACACATGAATATGTATACAACTCAAACAAATAATTTTATCTATTAAACCACGCTAAAAAGGTCTATTCCAACTTACCTATCGTATATACTGTATGTTGAAATGCGTTAAAATGAGTACCCAATATCGACATTCCTATGAAAGTGAAAATTTGGTCCAATTCTGGACTATTTTCAGATTTTTTATACGAACGAATCTGAAAATGCCATATGATCTGAAAACGCCCCATGAGACTCAAGTTTTGCTTCTTCGTGCTTAATAACCTCCCGCGTGCCTCCAAAACTATATATCACTGAGCATTTTAAAAACATTTATTTGCAATTCAGTTAGGGGGAAAATATTGATGATGATAATTCATAGGGAAAAATCGCCGTCGAGGGACCATAAAACACACTGCTTTCCCCAGGTTTTAGTCAATAAGTGTTTTGTTATATACCAAGTGTCAAAGAACACTACAAAAATATTCGATTTTTTAATTACGTGACTTTAAAAACGTAGAAAAACTCTTACGTTTTCAGTGAAATCACTTCCGGTTTTGTTATTTCCCCGGTAGATAACATATTATTGTCCGCTGAGAGCCGTTGCCGGGGAAACATCGAAACTTTTTCTCGTTCACGTGATACCCTCTCGCCCAATCAGAGTACGAGAAAAATGGACTTTGACAGTTGGTATATAACAAAACTGGTTATCGAGAGTTGTCACTTTGGCGCCGTTTTTAGTGAGTTTTAAGTTGTATCTACCCCTTTAAACTCAAGTCAAGTGAAGCCATTTCAATTTCAGGATTTCACGTTACACCATCCCTCTATACGTGCTGTAGTCAGTACCGTACGTACGGCTCCCAGGGGACGCCCGTGACCTACCCACCCCTCTTTCTAGCTTGGAATTAGTTAGTATAAACATTAAGTATTTTTGATTGGTAAAAAGGTGTATCTTCTTGATTTTCTAGATCCATCCATGGCTTCATCTGAAACAAATTGGAATTTTCCGTTCCCCTCATTACGTCTACTACCAGAATCCTTTTGTTAGCCTAAGTAACACCATTATCTTGCGACTCCTGAAGGATTAAAAAAATTGAATAACAAAAAGAATTCTAAGTGGATTCTGGTAGAAGTAATAAGGGGAATGGAAAATTAAGCTATTTCGCTTTTGTTTTTTACTCCTCGATTGCACGTACGCCTTACATACGGCATGCTTTTTCGCTTTTAGGCATATCTGCTTGCGTCGTCGTCGCTCATGTGAACTGGGCTATCTCGTACGATGTTTGTGAATCAAGAAAAACAGCTTCTTCTTAGGAAATTATTGCTTTCATCGATGGAAGCTGTGAATTAAATCCATTTGAACAAGGCAATTAGTCGCTAGTCGCAATTAGTTGTTTACAGTCATTTGAAAAAAACGTTGTCGCTGACCGACTCCGCGACTACTACGCGACAGGACCGAAACGGGGTATGGGTAGAAATCGCTGAAGCGCTTAATTATTCGCTCTGAAGTAGTTGTTTTTGCTTAGTAATAAGATAATATAAGCAGCAACCCTTTAAAGGACAGCTAGTACGAAAATCGCTCAAAATTTAATTCGGCTGAAACCTTCAGGTGGCGTAGCGGTTAGAGTTCTCGCCTCTCACCAAGGCGACCCGAGTTGGAGTCCCGCCGGGCTCGGTGTTGTATGTGAGTAGAGTTTCTAGTTGGTTCTTTCCTGTGCTTCGAGGGTTTTTTTCCGGGTTCTCTGGTTTTTCTCCCTCCACAAAAATCAACTTCTAAATTCCAAATCGATCATGGAACGAGGGCCACAGGTTTGTTAGCCACTGGCTATTTAGTGCTATCTTCGTAAAAACAAGGAGTGATTTCTTGGAATAATCTTTAAGGGTCTAATAAACACTGGGTAATTTTTTTTCCTTAATATTATAAACTTTAACCAGTGTTTATTAGACCCTTAAAGATTATTCCAGAAAAGTTTAAGCCGAATTAAATTTTGAATGTATTAAATGTATGTCTTCGGGTTTTGCGAAAGGAAGATAAAAGTCGATATGACTAATATTCAGTCAAAGATGTTCCCAATTTTGAAACTATTAATTAAGTCATTAAGATGCTATTTCGCCAGCGGATTTTCGTACAGTAAGCCCGGTGCATATTTAATCAGTGAAAAATTCAAGCGCTTCAGTGATTTTTACCCATACTCCTGTTCAGGAGTATGTCGCAGATCCGGTCGACAACAACGTTTTTTCAAATGACTGTATATCTTTCAATGCAGGAACACTCCAAATACCTCAAAATACATTTTACATAGCAACTTAAAATAATGGAATTTTAAATGAGGGACTAAAGTAGTCTTGAATTATTTATATGACATATTCATTGAAATTACGTCTGTTTTTCTTTCAAAAAAGCCTAAAACATCACCGATGTGGTATCAAAACTATGGAATCTAGAATGTAAGTATTATATTTCCTCTGAAAAATTGAAAAATTCTTCGGAATTTCAATTGCTAATATAATGCCATAATTTTGTACGGCTCCAAATATATATCTGTCTATTCCGTCGTCCAGGAAAACTTTATGAAGCAAATTTAAAACTTCACAACAAGTTTAGAAAATTTAGAAAATTACGTAGTTTGAAGTTTGTAGTTTCTAGGGTATTTGTTTTTTTAACAAATTTGTAGTAGTGAGTAGTTATATAAATTGTGGAAGCAAATTTCATTATTTATAAAGTTATTTATGATTATTTAGACAAGTTCTTTGAGTACCGAGAATGCAGAAATTGAGAAAGCAGAAATAATTTTCCTCTCACAAAGAAATATTTTCTCGCTTTGCAATTGCAGAATTTGAGTTCTCTGTACTTTTCGGTATAAGATCAGTTTTAAGCGACATTTTAGTACAAAAAACAATTTTTTCCCCTTAACTTCAAATAGATCAAAACGCTTTTTCATATTCCTTGTTTACATGTTAGGTCATCTGGTGGACCTGTTAAAGTACACCAGCTTGGCCGCCATGTCTTTGTCTTTTGGCTCTCTCGGGAATGGATGAAAACCATATTGATTCACTATGAGGCCATCTTAGTTAAAAATTTAAAAAAAATCTAGTAGAGTGATTTTCATAAACCCATGAAATATAGTTTACTAGCTTTTTAGCATTATTGCACTCTAGATCTAGATTTTCTACCCTCTCTCTCTCCAGAGTCCAAATTCTGTTCTAATTTATTATATTCAGATGTTCAAAGGAAGTTATGCATTATCGCGAAAATATGATGACGCCAAAATTGTGACCCTCCATTTTTTAGGAAGTAAAGAATTCAATAACCATAAAATAAAAGACGTTCTTACTGAGATTCTGACCAATAATAAATGATTGGAACGAGTATTCAATATACTAAAGTCAAAACCAACGAACTAAAGCGAGCATTTTTAATGTTACGTAGTCAAAGTGGGTTTTCTAAAGAAGTTCTTGGGTATTTGGAAACGAATTATGATTGATTTATTCAAAGAAATCGCGAAATTAAAGTGAACAAGAATTTCTTTTTTCATAAAATCGCGAAACTAACGTGTCACGAAGATCATTTCATGTGATAAGTTAGCTGGAGTATTGTTCGCTAATTCACTATGAGATGGGAATCTGAATTCACTGTTTGATCTTGTTTGAACTCATTAGCAAAACACTAAATTGAACTCTGACTAATCGAAATCGTTATAACTTACTGCGAATTTTGAGCCAACAACACGGGTTTTAATGGCGTTCAGATAAAATAGATAATATCGTGTGTACCCTAGAAAATACAAATGCCTCGTGGGCATGATATCCACTGGTATGCCACTAAAAACTATCGTAAAACTAGTATATATTTATGTATTTTTTCTCCTAGGACTGCATATGGTAGTTGACGGCTGAAAATACTTGACATCATGTTAGTTCTAGGAACTTTAGGATTGGCATATACGATTGCAATTCTTTTAGCATCCTTCGTGAATACCAGCTTTCAGTGCCAGCTCGGTAATGCTATGACAGAGACTGGCCACGCATTGGTTGGTGTGAGCTACGAATCCTTTACAGCCTTGAATTATTCAGAATGTCTTACGGAATGTGTCCGGAGTACGGTTTGTAAGAGCTTTAACTTTGTCATGACGAATGGAAGCTGTGATTTGAACAGCGAGACCAAAGATACGCGCCAAGATCTTTATGCACGACGAGAGAACAGCATTTACACCACAAAAACGGCCAATCACCGAGGTAAAACAATCGTGTCATAACTCTTTACCTATCCTTGCTTTCTTCCTTTCTTTCTTGTATGCTTGCTTGCTTTCTAGCTTGCTTGCTTCGAATTCCTTGCTTGCTTGCTTGCTTGCTTCCTTGCTTCCTTGCTTCCTTCCTTGCTTCCTTGCCTCCTTGCCTCCTTGCCTCCTTGCCTCCTTGCCTCCTTGCCTCCTTGCCTCCTTGCCTCCTTGCCTCCTTGCCTCCTTGCCTCCTTGCCTCCTTGCCTCCTTGCCTCCTTGCCTCCTTGCCTCCTTGCCTCCTTGCCTCCTTGCCTCCTTGCCTCCTTGCCTCCTTGCCTCCTTGCCTCCTTGCCTCCTTGCCTCCTTGCCTCCTTGCCTCCTTGCCTCCTTGCCTCCTTGCCTCCTTGCCTCCTTGCCTCCTTGCCTCCTTGCCTCCTTGCCTCCTTGCCTCCTTGCCTCCTTGCCTCCTTGCCTCCTTGCCTCCTTGCCTCCTTGCCTCCTTGCCTCCTTGCTTCCTTGCTTCCTTGCTTCCTTGCTTCCTTGCTTCCTTGCTTCCTTGCTTCCTTGCTTCCTTGCTTCCTTGCTTCCTTGCTTCCTTGCTTCCTTGCTTCCTTGCTTCCTTGCTTCCTTGTTTTCCTATTAAAAACATTTCTCTTCTATTTTTAAAAGTTTGTTCTAGCTGTTTGGTATAGTTGACAATTTGTTTTTCTTCAGAATTGATGGAGCCAAGAATGTCTACAATACAGCCACGAATAACACAGTTACCGACAACACAGACAACTCAGACTACACAGTCATTGACAACACAGTCACCGACAACACAAACCACACAGTCACCGACAACACAGACAGCTCAGACAACACAGTCACCGACAACTCAGACAACACAGTCACCGACAACACTGACAACTCAGACAACACAGTCACCGACAACACAGACAACTCAGACAACACAGTCACCGACAACACAAACCCCAGAGTCACCGACAACACAGACAACTCAGACAACACAGTCACCGACAATACAAACCCCACAGTCACCGACAGCACAGACAACTCAGACAACACAGTCACCGACAACACAGTCATCGACAACAGCACAGATGGCGCAAATTTCCTTTCCCAAGTCATGTTTGGAAATATTAAGAAGTGGAAATTCTGTTGGTGATGGAGTATATTCAATCGATCCAACCAGGACAGGAATCCCAATCCAAGCTTATTGTGACATGACAACAGATGGAGGTATGAGAAAATATTAGTATTATTACTATTGTTACTATTCCACTCCACTCCACTCCACTCCACTCCACTCCACTCCACTCCACTCCACTCCACTCCACTCCACTCCACTCCACTCCACTCCACTCCACTCCACTCCACTCCACTCCACTCCACTCCACTCCACTCCACTCCACTCCACTCCACTCCACTCCACTCCACTCCACTCCACTCCACTCCACTCCACTCCACTCCACTCCACTCCACTCCACTCCACTCCACTCCACTCCACTTGCTAGCTGGCTAGCGTCCGTGGTAGGAACTAACTTCATCTACTCTGTTCTAAGAATGCTATTGAATTGTTTAATGGCTTATTTTGTATTTCTGCAACTTTTAATATAACATTTGATTATCTTATCATTCCTAAGGTGGCTGGACGATTATTAAGAGAACGATCTTCCAAACTGCAACTCCGCCCCCAAATATGAGGTTTGATACGTACGAAGTCATTTCTGAGTTTAACACAAATGACAAGAATATCTACCCCATATCAGGAGCATTGTTGGACATTAAGCAGAAAATGGAATTCCACCAGATTCATTTCTATTGTCACAAACAATCCGTCGGTAGGGTCGTGAGCATCCGCACCAAGAACGACACCGTTGGTCACCAAGTAGTACGTTACTTCACCGATGATAATTTTGCGATGACAAATTTTGTAGCAGCTTGTGAATCATTCGATAGACTTCCCGAGGATACGTCAAAACTGGGTCAGAATTGTGCAAAATGGAACAAAGATACAGGCACATGGGGAAAAACTACTGGAAGCTCACGAACGCTGTCTAGTACGTTTTTCATCAAGGCTGCCCATACTTATGGCTGCACAGTAAACCCGCCAAAAGTTGAATCTTGCGCATGTGATGATAATCACTTAGCGCCACTACCATATAATCCTCAGGATCGTTGGCAGATTTCAGTCAGATAGTTCTTAATTCGATCGAATTTCTTTTTTTCTTTCTTTCTTTCTTTCTTTCTTTCTTTCAAATCCAAGGCCTAATGACGTAATTACACAGGGATTCCATCATTTATTATTCATTATGCTTATACTACCACAGGGAGCCCAATTTAGGTAAAAGTTAAAGGTGAAAATAAAATCGTGAAAAAAATCGCATTTAATTATTTTTCTTAATTTGTGGTCAAGATAACGTCCTCTATAATACGAACGAGCAAATAAATCCGTAAAAAAATCCAATAGGACGCTATTTTTCGTGCAAGCCTTTGTTTTCCTATATAATTCCTCTATGGTATCCTTTGTGTGGATTTGGGTGTGAAAATGGGTCAAAATTCATCAAAACCACGGGCTATAGTCCATGCTTTTTGTCTAAAAATGACCTTTTTTCCATCCCTATCAAAAAATGATATTTTTGAAAAAAAAGTGAAAATGGGTCAAAATTGATCAAAATAATAGGCTATAGTCCATGCTTTTTCTCTAAAAATGACCTTGTTTCCATCCCTATAAAAAATGCATATTTTTGAAAGAGGTGTGAAAATGGGTCAAAATTGATGAAAACCATGGGCTATAGTCCATGCTTTTTCTCTAAAAATGACGTTTTTTCCATCCCTATAAAAAATGCATATTTTTGAAAAAGGTGTGAAAATGGGTCAAAATTGATGAAAACCATGGGCTATAGTCCATGCTTTTTGTCTAAAAATGACCTTTTTTCCATCCCTATAAAAAATGCATATTTTTAAAAAAGGTGTGAAAATGGACCTAAATTGATTAAAACCATGGGGTATAGTCCATGCTTTTTGTCTAAAAATGACCTTTTTTCCATCCCTATAAAAAATGCATATTTTTGAAAGAGGTGTGAAAATGGGTCAAAATTGATGAAAACCATGGGCTATAGTCCATGCTTTTTGTCTAAAATTGACCTTTTTTTCATCCCTATAAAAAATGGATATTTTTGAAAAAGGTGTGAAAATCGGTGAAAATTGATCAAAACTATGGGCTATAGTCCATGCTTTTTGTCTAAAAATGACCTTTTTTCCATCCCTATCAAAAATGCATATTTTTGAAAAAGGTGTGAAAATGGGCCTAAATTGATCAAAACCATGGGCTATAGTCCATGCTTTTTGTCTAAAAATGACCTTTTTTCCATCCCTATAAAAAATTGCATATTTTTGAAAAAGGTGTGAAAATCGGTGAAAATTGATCAAAACTATGGGCTATAGTCCATGCTTTTTGTCTAAAAATGACCTTTTTTCCATCCCTATCAAAAATGCATATTTTTGAAAAAGGTGTGAAAATGGGCCTAAATTGATCAAAACCATGGGCTATAGTCCATGCTTTTTGTCTAAAAATGACCTTTTTTCCATCCCTATCAAAAATGCATATTTTTGAAAAAGGTGTGAAAATGGGCCTAAATTGATCAAAACCACGGGCTATAGTCCATGCTTTTTGTCTAAAAATGACCTTTTTTCCATCCCTATCAAAAAATGATATTTTTGAAAAAAAAGTGAAAATGGGTCAAAATTGATCAAAATAATAGGCTATAGTCCATGCTTTTTGTCTAAAAATGACCTTTTTTCCATCCCTATCAAAAAATGATATTTTTGAAAAAAAAGTGAAAATGGGTCAACATTGATCAAAACCATGGGCTATAGTCCATGCTTTTTGTCTAAAAATGACCTTTTTTCCATCCCTATAAAAAATGCATATTTTTGAAAAAGGTGTGAAAATGGGTCAAAATTGATGAAAACCATGGGCTATAGTCCATGCTTTTTGTCTAAAAATGACCTTTTTTCCATCCCTATAAAAAATGCATATTTTTGAAAAAGGTGTGAAAATGGGCCTAAATTGATCAAAACCATGGGCTATAGTCCATGCTTTTTGTCTAAAAATGACCTTTTTTCCATCCCTATCAAAAATGCATATTTTTGAAAAAGGTGTGAAAATGGGCCTAAATTGATCAAAACCATGGGCTATAGTCCATGCTTTTTGTCTAAAAATGACCTTTTTTCCATCCCTATAAAAAATGCATATTTTTGAAAAAGGTGTGAAAATGGGTCAAAATTGATGAAAACCATGGGCTATAGTCCATGCTTTTGGTCTAAAAATGACCTTTTTTCCATCCCTATAAAAAATGGATATTTTTGAAAAAGGTGTGAAAATGGGTCAAAATTGATCAAAACCATGGGCTATAGTCCATGCTTTTTGTCTAAAAATGACGTTTTTTCCATCCCTATCAAAAAATGATATTTTTGAAAAAAAAGTGAAAATGGGTCAAAATTGATCAAAATAATAGGCTATAGTCCATGCTTTTTGTCTAAAAATGACCTTTTTTCCATCCCTATCAAAAAATGATATTTTTGAAAAAAAAGTGAAAATGGGTCAACATTGATCAAAACCATGGGCTATAGTCCATGCTTTTTGTCTAAAAATGACCTTTTTTCCATCCCTATAAAAAATGCATATTTTTGAAAAAGGTGTGAAAATGGGTCAAAATTGATGAAAACCATGGGCTATAGTCCATGCTTTTTGTCTAAAAATGACCTTTTTTCCATCCCTATAAAAAATGCATATTTTTGAAAAAGGTGTGAAAATGGGCCTAAATTGATCAAAACCATGAGCTATAGTCCATGCTTTTTGTCTAAAAATGACCTTTTTTCCATCCCTATCAAAAAATGATATTTTTGAAAAAAAGTGAAAATGGGTCAAAATTGATCAAAATAATAGGCTATAGTCCATGCTTTTTGTCTAAAAATGACCTTTTTTCCATCCCTATCAAAAATGCATATTTTTGAAAAAGGTGTGAAAATGGGCCTAAATTGATCAAAACCATGGGCTATAGTCCATGCTTTTTGTCTAAAAATGACCTTTTTTCCATCCCTATAAAAAATGCATATTTTTGAAAAAGGTGTGAAAATGGGCCTAAATTGATCAAAACCATGGGCTATAGTCCATGCTTTTTGTCTAAAAATGACCTTTTTTCCATCCCTATCAAAAATGCATATTTTTGAAAAAGGTGTGAAAATGGGCCTAAATTGATGAAAACCACGGGCTATAGTCCATGCTTTTGGTCTAAAAATGACCTTTTTTCCATCCCTATAAAAAAATGATATTTTTGAAAAAGGTGTGAAAATGGGTCAAAATTGATGAAAACCATGGGCTATAGTCCATGCTTTTGGTCTAAAAATGACCTTTTTTCCATCCCTATCAAAAAATGATATTTTTGAAAAAAAAGTGAAAATGGGTCAAAATTGATCAAAATAATAGGCTATAGTCCATGCTTTTTGTCTAAAAATGACCTTTTTTCCATCCCTATCAAAAATGCATATTTTTAAAAAAGGTGTGAAAATGGGTCAAAATTGATGAAAACCATGGGCTATAGTCCATACTTTTTGTCTAAAAATGACCTTTTTTCCATCCCTATAAAAAATGCATATTTTTGAAAAAGGTGTGAAAGTGGGTGAAAATTGGTGAAAACCATGGGCTATAGTCCATACTTTTTGTCTAAAAATGACCTTTTTTCCATCCCTATCAAAAATGCATATTTTTGAAAAAGGTGTGAAAATGGGTCAAAATTGATGAAAACCATGGGCTATAGTCCATGCTTTTTGTCTAAAAATGACCTTTTTTCCATCCCTATCAAAAAATACATATTTTTGAAAAAAAAGTGAAAATGGGTCAAAATTGATCAAAATAATAGGCTATAGTCCATGCTTTTTGTCTAAAAATGACCTTTTTTCCATCCCTATCAAAAAATGATATTTTTGAAAAAAAAGTGAAAATGGGTCAACATTGATGAAAACCATGGGCTATAGTCCATGCTTTTTGTCTAAAAATGACCTTTTTTCCATCCCTATAAAAAATGCATATTTTTGAAAAAGGTGTGAAAATGGGTCAAAATTGATCAAAACCATGGGCTATAGTCCATGCTTTTTGTCTAAAAATGACCTTTTTTCCATCCCTATAAAAAATGCATATTTTTGAAAAAGGTGTGAAAATGGGCCTAAATTGATCAAAACCATGAGCTATAGTCCATGCTTTTTGTCTAAAAATGACCTTTTTTCCATCCCTATCAAAAAATGATATTTTTGAAAAAAAGTGAAAATGGGTCAAAATTGATCAAAATAATAGGCTATAGTCCATGCTTTTTGTCTAAAAATGACCTTTTTTCCATCCCTATAAAAAATGCATATTTTTGAAAAAGGTGTGAAAATGGGCCTAAATTGATCAAAACCATGGGCTATAGTCCATGCTTTTTGTCTAAAAATGACCTTTTTTCCATCCCTATCAAAAAATGATATTTTTGAAAAAAAGTGAAAATGGGTCAAAATTGATCAAAATAATAGGCTATAGTCCATGCTTTTTGTCTAAAAATGACCTTTTTTCCATCCCTATAAAAAATGCATATTTTTGAAAAAGGTGTGAAAATGGGCCTAAATTGATGAAAACCACGGGCTATAGTCCATGCTTTTTGTCTAAAAATGACCTTTTTTCCATCCCTATAAAAAATGCATATTTTTGAAAAAGGTGTGAAAATGGGCCTAAATTGATCAAAACCATGGGCTATAGTCCATGCTTTTTGTCTAAAAATGACCTTTTTTCCATCCCTATCAAAAATGCATATTTTTGAAAAAGGTGTGAAAATGGGTCAAAATTGATCAAAACCATGGGCTATAGTCCATGCTTTTTGTCTAAAAATGACCTTTTTTCCATCCCTATAAAAAAATGATATTTTTGAAAAAGGTGTGAAAATGGGTCAAAATTGATGAAAACCATGGGCTATAGTCCATGCTTTTGGTCTAAAAATGACCTTTTTTCCATCCCTATCAAAAAATGATATTTTTGAAAAAAAAGTGAAAATGGGTCAAAATTGATCAAAATAATAGGCTATAGTCCATGCTTTTTGTCTAAAAATGACCTTTTTTCCATCCCTATCAAAAAATGATATTTTTGAAAAAAAAGTGAAAATGGGTCAACATTGATCAAAACCATGGGCTATAGTCCATGCTTTTTGTCTAAAAATGACCTTTTTTCCATCCCTATAAAAAATGCATATTTTTGAAAAAGGTGTGAAAATGGGTCAAAATTGATCAAAACCATGGGCTATAGTCCATGCTTTTTGTCTAAAAATGACCTTTTTTCCATCCCTATCAAAAATGCATATTTTTGAAAAAGGTGTGAAAATGGGCCTAAATTGATCAAAACCATGAGCTATAGTCCATGCTTTTTGTCTAAAAATGACCTTTTTTCCATCCCTATCAAAAAATGATATTTTTGAAAAAAAAGTGAAAATGGGTCAAAATTGATCAAAATAATAGGCTATAGTCCATGCTTTTTGTCTAAAAATGACCTTTTTTCCATCCCTATCAAAAATGCATATTTTTAAAAAAGGTGTGAAAATGGGTCAAAATTGATGAAAACCATGGGCTATAGTCCATACTTTTTGTCTAAAAATGACCTTTTTTCCATCCCTATAAAAAATGCATATTTTTGAAAAAGGTGTGAAAGTGGGTGAAAATTGGTGAAAACCATGGGCTATAGTCCATGCTTTTTGTCTAAAAATGACCTTTTTTCCATCCCTATAAAAAATGCATATTTTTGAAAAAGGTGTGAAAGTGGGTGAAAATTGATGAAAACCATGGCCTATAGTCCATGCTTTTTGTCTAAAAATGACCTTTTTTCCATCCCTATAAAAAATGCATATTTTTGAAAAAGGTGTGAAAATGGGTCAAAATTGATCAAAACCATGGGCTATAGTCCATGCTTTTTGTCTAAAAATGACCTTTTTTCCATCCCTATCAAAAATGCATATTTTTGAAAAAGGTGTTAAAATCGGTCAAAATTGATCAAAACCATGGGCTATAGTCCATGCTTTTTGTCTCAAAATGACCTTTTTTCCATCCCTATAAAAAATGCATATTTTTGAAAAATAATTATATAATAATTTTATTTCAAAGCATCTAACTAGGTCTCGATGCTTTAACAATATAACAATAAAAATAATATAGACAAATAATAAAAAATAAAACGATAAAAACATATATATATAAATATTAACGCGTATACACCGAAAAAGGTGTGAAAATGGGTCAAAATTGATGAAAACCATGGGCTATAGTCCATGCTTTTTCTTTAAAAATGACCTTATGGGATATTCCCTGGTATGCCGCTCGAAACCATTGAATAGTATATAGAATTGCTACTAAAGCGAGTCTATATCTAGATTTATATACTTTGCTTGTCACTCACAACGGTTTCAATGTGAGGCTCTGTGCATAGAGCCCAGCGATTCATGACAGGAGAGAAGAATAAATATAATTCAGTAGCACGGAGCCTCGTACTGAAACCTTTGTTCGTAGCAAGTGAAGTATACAATACTAAGAGAGCAAAACAAGGCAAGCAAAAGCTCCTTGTACAAAGTTCTTGCATCGTTCCCTCCCTGCAAGAGACCAGATAGATAGAGACCAGTCATAATAAAGTAGAAATGAGCGATAAAAGATCAACAGCTACTAGATATGCACTGCATGCTTATAAGTAAAAGAACAACAGCTTGTTTACAGTAGTGCAAGTCATGGAAATTATATCATGGGTCACTGGCCACGCTCATTGCTACACATTTGATGACTGGTCTCTAGAAGAGTTTGGTTTTACTTACTTTATTCCTGGGTTGGTGTCAAATCTGTCCAGTCGTGGTGCTGTTTAAGCCACTTAATCCAGTCATCTTTTAATTCATTTATTCATTCTATTTGGTTTGATTTTGAAGTGTTTTTTTCCGCGCTATTTTGTCCTCTTGAAATTTTACAACCTTTAGAGGACTGAAGCTAACGGACAGAATTGATACAGGGAACCCATAAAGCACCCAAAAACGATCCACAGGAGGCACAGAAAAGCCGGAAAGTGTCCCCACTTAGGCCGAAAATATTTGCAGAATTTCTCTAAAAAAGGCTCTAGAAGTTATTTGAAGGTAGGAGGATAAATTCTTTTCAGTTACATTATATGGGTCAGTATTATAGCTAACTAGATACAGTAGATCCTTGCCAAAAGGGGCTCCTGGGTGTGGCGGGTCCTTTTTATGAATCACTTTCCAAATTCACTATAAGTTTTTAAATAAGTAAGAATCTGATTCTTGAAATAGGGTCATTTCATTTAACCTGTGATACAAATAATAGTTTGACACACTGGTAGATAGTTTGATGGCTGATGTATGTTAAGCATCACTGAGTTATTATTGTATATATCACAGAGTAAATAAAACTGCTCTTAAACTATATTTGTTTGATGTATACATGCAGGTTGGTTGTTATTTATTGAAATAAAAAGTTTTGAAGAGAAATGTTGTTGTATGTTCTGTGCCATGTCTTGGTATGGGGAAGGGGTCACCGTTGATCCATGTTGAACCAATGCAAGTCAAAGCTAGTTCCTCCTTAAAAATATTTTTGCCAACATGGCTGCTTATTCCAAGTGGGTTTGGCCCGACAGCGCCTTACTAATCACAGGAAATAAATAAACCCATGAAAAAATGTTTGACTTCCTAAAAAGCAGCTCCGTACCAAAATGAGGTATAGTCCCTTTCGGTTGCCACTTACGTTGTGCTTTACGTTGTGCCTCACGTTGTTCCTTTCGTTGTGCTTTACGTTGTGCCTCACGTTGTTCCTTTCGTTGTGCTTTACGTTGTGCCTCACGTTGTTCCTTTCGTTGTGCCTCACGTTGTTCCTTTCATTGTGCCTTTCGCTGTTCCTTACGTTGTGTTTTTCGTTGTGCCTTACGTTGTGCCTTTCGTTGCCACTTACTCCTCCCAAGTCCCCTTCGACTACAAATCATTTGGCGTACTATTTAATGAAACAATGTATTTTGAACCTCGATTTACAACGTAATAAAGGATCATAACTTTGACCAAAAATGATCACTGCTTCGTTTATGCATCTGCCTTAAACGGCATTTTGCTAAAGCAAAACTATTTATATATGTATAGATATATGCATTGCAATAGCAATATTGATATAATATCCGTGTATCAAACAATTTTATTCACTTGTATACCTCCAAGTCGCCCAAGCTATGTACGAGTGACCACGTCTCGTTTAGTCGTGGTCTTCCTGTGGTAGCGCTACAAGGGATTGGAGACAAAGCGCTACAAGCGACAGGTGTCACTTTGCTGAGCTTGAAAAAACAGAATGCATTGTGGTCTAGCTTGAATAGAGCAACACCATATAAGGCATGTTGAACTAAAGATTTTTAAGCCCAAGCTAGACCACAATGCACCATGTGGATAAGTTGAAAGTTAATTATATTTTTATGGCAAAGAAAGGGAACAAATTGAAAAAGGTGACCGACTTTATAGTATTTCAACAAAACGTCCTCACTTTAATATGCAATAACGATTCACTCATACAAGCTTGGGCTGCCTGTGGTATACAACATAAATCAACGAATGTCTCAGCATCCCATAATTATTAACTCCCATCGTGCTTTGCTCTTGAAAATTACATTTGATTGTTCTTCCATAAATGGTAGACTAGCGAGTAAAGAAATGAATGGCTTCAAAGATGAAAGATTTTCAAAGTCAAACTGACTGCTGTCCATCAGATATGACATGCTCATGGATCGGGAAGACCGCTGTCCCTCAGATCTGACTTGGGCATGAAACAAGACTGCTGTCCATCAGATCTGACATACACACAAATCAGGAAGACTGCTGTCCCGCAGATCAAACATGCACACAAATCAAGAACTCTAAAAGCACCAGGAATTCACATGAACGATTTCTAGCCATGCCCAAAACAATGTTTCTAGAATCTGGAATTTGATTGTCTAATACTTTTGCCTTTTGTTCAGAGGCATAAACTTTTCTCAATAAACCATAATATATTCTTACATGTAACACACAAGCCATGTACCTGTGGGAATGTTCACAAAGAAACAAAAAATCATGTGATTATTTCCAATGCATCATGGGAATGTTCGCTTCATCCAGCTGGGTAGCCTGTGTACCAGTGACGAAAAGATTGACGTAGTGCCACTAAGCATGCGATCACCATGGTGATAATGCTAATAAATAGTAATGCTGCTTGTTAAATGGGTAGATAGAGTGAATATGATTCTTCTGTAGTAATTCTGTCATAAACTCTGGACAAGTTCAATAAATTGGATCAGTTTGTCTACTGAGCTTTTGGCCATTCTGTTAGATGTGGACAGTTCACTCTTGGTTTGCATTTGTTCCTGGAAAAATATGAAAAATGGCATTGGTAGTGATTAAAAAGAAAAGAAGAAAAGAAAAGAACAGAAGGAAGGAAAAGGAATGGAAAAGAAAAAGGAAAGGAAAGAAAAGAAAGTATAGGAAAGAAATGGAAAAGAAAAGGTAAAGAAAAGAAGAGGAAAAAAGAGAAAAAGAAAGAAGAAAAACAAACCAAAATAATTTAAAGAGAAAGGAGAAAACAAAACAAAAGAGAAGAAATTTGATTTAAAGAACTGTAACCAAATTAGTATGGTTACAAGTTGATATGGTTACAAGTTGATATGGTTACAAGTTGATATGGTTACAAGTTGATATGGTTACAAGTTGATATGGTTACAAGTTGATATGGTTACAAGTTGATATGGTTACAAGTTACTATGGTTACGTTGTGCGTAAAAGATTTTTCCTTACCATGATGGATTGACTAAGTTTTTTTGCTTTTGCTTCTAACTCCATTTTCTCAGCTTGTAACTCCTGGCTTCGTTTGATTAGGTAATTCTTTTCATCTTCTTTAGCTGCAATAAAAATTTTATAATTTTGCTCTTAGGGACCAA
Source organism: Anthopleura xanthogrammica (assembly GCA_964019055.1). Lineage (NCBI taxonomy): Eukaryota > Metazoa > Cnidaria > Anthozoa > Actiniaria > Actiniidae > Anthopleura > Anthopleura xanthogrammica. The sequence goes on along the minus strand of OZ025222.1, from coordinate 2,088,099 downwards.
TCGTTTATGTCGCAGGGAGGGGGGCAGTTAAAGTGGAGGGGAGTACATTTTTGCAATTTCAAAATACTGGGGGGGTAGTCAGTTGTATGTCTTATGCTATCATGCAGCCCAGTAACTCTTTAACAAGGGTACATTTTTCCAGATTAAAGATGAAGAGAGGAGTACATTTTTAATTCAGACATATTCATGGGGGGTAAAAATTGTACTTTTTTCTTCAGAAAACCACCTACCTCCCATGACGAAATACCAGTAAATGATTGGTCCCTTAAAACTATAGATATTTGCAGAGATGTGTAAAGGTAATGACAATGATTGACATCTAAAACCAGTTTTTCTTGACTAACCTGTTTTGTGAGCCATGTAGGATTGTACTACTGCTAACATACCAGGCCATGGCATAGTTTCACAACTAGATGCAGCCTCCTGAAGAGAAGCAAAGTTATTGGATATTAATGGCATTCTATGACTAATAGAATAACCAACCAGCCAACCAACCGGTCGTGAATGGGAAAGATATTTCAAATTTAAAATGCCGTTTGTTGGCATTGAAATTATTGAATATGTTTGTTTTTTCAACATGGCCCATAGATATAGAACCCTTGCAGCACGTCGGAATGCAGCTCAATTTGGAGGACAAAACAATAGGTTCCAATTCTCAGGAGAATAAAATTCTTTTGTTTTGCCCTCCAAATTGAGCTGCTTTGACATCACGTGCAAGGGGTCTATTCTTGGTTTGCAATCCTTCCCAAGGGAATAAAAAAACAAAAGCCATTGCCGCCATGTTGGAAGATGTAAAACAAAAGAAGTCATTGAAGAATCATTTGTCAAATTCTTCCAAAATGGCAGATAGACCTCATGTACAAACGAAGAATTGGGTATCTAAAGATATGCAATCTTTCTCAGGAAAAGCATTGTCTATGGGTCATGACCCTTGATTCCCAACAAAGGGAAAGTAGAGGTTGTGGACTTAGTCTAATATTCTTACCTTGCATTTTGGACAAATCCACATCCCTGAAGGTATCCCTGTGAGAGGGGGGTCCAGGCACTTCAAATGGTACACTAGATTACACGTATCACACATGAGAAGCTCACCAATAGACTTACAAACTGTGCATGTACTCTCATGATCATCATCCTAAGAAAACAACAACCATTGTTAGTGAACATGTACACAGTAAAAAAACACAGCCTTTCTCAGGGACCATGGAGCATAGTTTTGAACGGGGAACTAATCTGGAAGGTCTGGGAAAAAGCCTCCACCCCCTGAAAATTTTGAAATTGAGGCTCTTGGAAATGTGATTTCCAGTCCTGTGGTTTCCAGGGGTAATTGCCACATATTTATTACATTAAACTCATGTCAAAGCTTTAGGCAACTCATAACGCTGTAGATTCCCTTAACCACTAAACATTTTCATTGCTGATCAATGATCAAGACAACAGTTGCAACAGGAAAATCAGGCAATAGACCGCCATCAATCAAACAACTTGTTCAAACCTTTTACATACTCTGATTGAAGGCAGAGTATTGCCCAAGTTCTGTGGCAACTGTTGTTTCGATCAGCGCACAGCATTGAAAACAGTGGTGATGAAAGCCATCAACTAACTAACCTCATCAGGAGGAGAATCTTCTGTGATAAAACGTCTGTACTTGAACCTTTTGCTTCCTGGTTCACCTAATCCATTGGGTATTGGTGATGTGGTCTTGGGGGAACAGGGGGCACTGCTGGAATACTTGGGTGGACGACCAACTGGTAAGAAATGGAAAATGTGCAATAATTACATTAGTCATAAGATAACACTGTGTTCCTTGATTACAGACTCATTTACTCAGGGTTAGCTGTATTTCAGTGTCTAAATATTCACAAAATACCAAAGGTAAGATAAAGAATGCACAACTTCAACAATTTGATCCAAACACTCTGAAATTTCATGGACCTATTATAAAATGAACCTTATCAAGGCTAAGGCAACAAAGCAAAAAAGAAATTTGAAACTTATATACAACACAGGGTGACCATTGTATTTATATGGGAAAAGTGCTCTACAGGACAACCACTCTATATATGGAGAGGGTACACACCACAGGGTGTCCACTGCATAGGGGGAGGATACACAATACTGGGTAGTCACTGATCAGTATATATATAGGTACTCTAGCTAGTTTTATGGGGAATATTAAATTTTATAATAACTGGATTAGGACAAGAAAATCAATGTACACATAGTACATACTTTTTCCCCTTCCTCGCTTGACAGGCAGCATTATCAAACGATTATTAAGTCTCTTTGGCTGAAAAAAAATTGAAAAATTAAATTAAATTTTTTTTTTTGAATTCACTAATCAGCTATGCAAGCTATGCAATATATACATATTCTAAATTATTACTAGCTCAGTTCACTATAAGCTTCTAAGACTACGGAACAAAAACATGGTGCAAAAACATAGAGATTTTAGTGCCTTGTTTGCAATTTCTCTATTTCTTCATTTGCATTCATGATATGTTATGATAGACAGCCAGACAGACAAAAAAAAAACAGACAGACAGACAAAAAAAAACAGACAGACAAGATAGACATACAAACAGATGAATGGACAGACAGATGGACAGACAAACACAGACACTAGTCAAGAAATATAGATAGACAGACAGACAGACAGACAAAATAGACGAACAGACAGACAAGATAGACAAACAGACAGACAAGATAGACAAACAGACAGACAGACAGACAAGATAGACATACAAACAGATGAATGGACAGACAGATGGACAGAAAAACACAGACACTAGACAAGAAATATAGATAGACAGACAGACAGACAAGATAGACCAACAGACAGACAGACAAACAGACAAGATAGACATACAAACAGATGAATGGACAGACAGATAGAGAGAAAAACACCGACACTAGACAAGAAATATAGATAGACAGACAGACAGACAAGATAGACGAACAGACAGACAGACAGACAAACAGACCAGATAGACATACAAACAGATGGATGGACAGACAGATGGACAGACAGACAAGATAGACCAACAGACAGACAGACAGACAGATGGACAGACAGACAAGATAGTCCAACAGACAGACAGACAAACAGACAAGATAGATAGACAGACAAGATAGATCAACAAACAGACAGATGGACAGACAGACAAGATAGATCAACAGACAGACAGACAAGATAGACAGATAGGAAGACAGACAGATAGGAAGGCAGACAGATAGGAAGGCAGACAAACAAACAAACAGAGGCTCCTCATTTGTTTCACTAATATTATGGAACAATACATTGAGTGTCAAGGATAAATTAATTAATTTATAACATTTACATAATTACAACATAGGACTATATCAAATAAATTCAAATCTTTTCGCTATCTAATTCTCTATTTCTATTTCCTAGTTGTTAATAATTCATTTACGATTTGAATAAACTATGTATGTTCTATTCACTCACAGCAAACAAAGGTTCTATCTTACTGTTATTAGAAGGAGCTCTGACTGTCTAAAATATAAAACATTAACACTGTCATTACTGAATAGAATGCTTTATTTTACCAATTTAGATCAGTAGATCAGAGTCTGGCCAATTCATTTACAAAGCAGCCATGTTGAATATTATGTCTCACTTGAAACAAAAGAGACCCTATACTGACTGACTAAATTATAACTCAAAGATAACAACACTTTCCCAGTTCAACTAAATTTAAGATTTAATAACTTTTAGAGGTACAAATATAATAAAATCATGAGCATTAACTAAATTATATAAGAAGAATGAAAATTGAGGTTAATTATTAGAATGTAAATCTAGGTTAATCAGTAGGTTATATTGGGTGCACATGCATGGCACAGAATTTTGTTCTTGGATGTGATAAGAATATAATGAGAATCAATAATATTGATGCTAATTATAATCTTATCACAATTGAATAACAAAATATGAATCTTTAAATTCTGTAAGCCTCAGGAAGGATAAAGATCGAGGTTAGATAATAACCTAGAGAGATTGGGTTTGGTTTGAAGAATTTGGTTCTTCAACGAAAGCAAAACAATATATCATGTATTAAGAGTCTAAGGATATATTATTTTTAAAAGTATGTAATATTTCTAATGGTTGGATTATATGTGACTTTAGAAAGATATTTGGTAAATAATTTCAATTTCAATTTAGTTAAAGTTATATTAAATTTAAGTTAACATTTATTTAATAAAATTGAGAGAGAATCAAGTCTAAACTTGAAGAAAGCTTTGCATCCAAAATATTAAACAGTATAATACATCCTTTTAAAAAACTGCTAAGTTTGTCCTTTTGTTTTCAGCTTAGTATCTAAGCAATCTAAAAGAGAATAATGCTATTCAATACTTACTGTTATAAGTGATTTAAGTTAGACAAACATCTTAATAAAAGTTATATCCTTGATCCGTCCAACAAAGTGAATAAATCAATGAAGGTAGAGAGTTGTGACTTGGAATATTCTAGTTAGTATGGGACTAAATAGTTGGTTCTGAATGAATGATCATGTATCTTATTGGGTCAATTGGCATGCATGAGAGATTACGCATGCTAAGTAGGTCATGGTACAATGACACATTTATAAATACTTATGATTTTATGACACATTTTATTCATATCTTTTCAGTTTAAGAAATTGATGGTTCCAACTCAGACAATAGCGCACCAATCACAGTTGCAGCAGTTTTCCCATGGGAATTAAAATGTTGTCCCACAAATAGCTACACAGTTTCTATATTTTAAAGAGTACTACAAGGATTACAAGGCGATTTTTCATTATTAAATTTTCACATGAAAGTAAACAATGTAATTAATCGGAACAATTCATATATATAATCCATTTTCTGTGATCAGAGTTTTAAACTGAGATATTCTAGCTGATTAGTTGAGCTTGTAGGACATGTATAGCAACAGTAACTAAGAGGAACCGGAAGCATGAATGAGATAAAACCTCTATTAAGAGGTCACCCTTGAGGAATTGTCAGGTACGTGGCCACTAAATAGAGGCTGGCTGCATAATAGATGTATAATTTTAGTTCAAAAACCATCATTGGGACTTTGACAACTCCCTGATAAAAAGAGTTTGGTCAATTTAATAAAGGTATGAATTACTGCAAAAAACTTAAGTTTTGCAATTTGGACTTTGACATTTGGTTGCTAAATGAGGTTGACCCACTTAAGGACAGTATAATTTTAGTGCAAATCCTTCATTGCTGATAACTGCATGGTCTCTAAATAGAGGTTGGTGGCTTAATAGGTGGCCTATAAATAGAGGTTCTACTGTATTTGATATTTATGTTTTAATTAAGGACGGTTGACTGACGATTCTATCTGTCTAACAGGGCTTGAAATAACACTAGTCAGTCAGACACCAGTCATGATGACCAGTGGAATTAGTTTTAGTGTGGTTTATTACCCGGTTCCTGGCTCAGTCGTTATTGTTCAAAATGACAGGCAAGGCAAAGATTTGACCAGACAAGTTCCAATTTTTTTTCTAATGTCTAACTTCACTAGTGCCTGTTTGTCTAATTTATCTGTCTGTCTGTCTGTCTATATGTCTGCATGCCTATCTTATTAGTCAAAAAGATTGTCTGTCTGTCACACATGCCTTTTACTGTCTAATTACAAGAAAGAGACTTACCTCAGGTTCTAAGAGAAGAGAGCTGTATGGAGAAATACAGTGACTACGACGTTTACGTTCTTGTCTTTTAGCTTGAATTTCTACATCAGTGTGTAATTCAAAAGGTAAAAGGTTGGAAAACAATGAATTTCAAATCCTTTGGAAGTTTCCCACTCATTTTTTAAAAACTACCTACAACACTGACCCTGTGGGACTCAAACCCAGGTCACATTGGAGAGAGGCAAGTGCTCTTACCACTACGCCGCCCATGCTTTCCAGGTTTGTATGTGAGTTAAATGAACACTGAACCCTCTTCCTTGGTAGGTAGAGCAATCACTAGCTGCTCTTCTCCAAAAAAACATTGTTTTTTTTAAATGCTTGTTTGAGCATATTTATAAACATATATTCTTTAAATAGGCTGGGGTATATTTTAGGGCTCAAAATAATGGCCAATCATACGTACGCCAGTCAAGATGTCCGGTGTTTGATATTTTATCTTATTTTTTTTCCTTCAAATATGACTGGTCTACATGTCTGTTCAAAACTGTATTTGACCGGTCAAGTACCAAATTTGGCCTGACATTGACCTTTGACCAGCCATTATTTCGAGCCCTGTATTCATTAAATTTATATTATCTCTCTACGAGTCTTACCTATCATTGTTTGTGGAGTGATGAGACCAAGAGCTGACATGAATTCCAGTTTCTAAAAGTAATCAAGTTAAAATAAGAATCAAGGCTGGTAACGGCAACTAAAATTACGAGAACTGCTCAACGTTACCTCTTTATCCATAGGTTGTTCTTCTTTCTTCACAAGTTTACTAGTTTCCATGGCAACTGGTTTTGGGAGTATTGGAGTAAGGTTGCTAGTGATTTGTACTGTCGGGCGACCTTGCGAGACTGTGGTGACGGTACCATGGTTCTTGTGAATGGTAACTATGTTCATATTGCTAGATGGTAGGTTAGCACTGGGGAAATGTCTGTGTGATATATTGAAGCTAGGAGATTTCATGCCGAAGGGACTTGTAGGACTTTTGCAGATGAATGATGATCCGCTCTGTGAAGAAAAAGAGAGTTGTCAATATTTGAATGAATTAGCCATTCTGAAGTTGAGGAAAACCTGGGATGAGTTGGTATTGCAGTGCATTGTGGGACTGTTTTAGGGGACAAAATAGATGCCTGAAACAGTCCCACAATGCACTGGGATGCCAACTCAACCCAGTTTTTTCTTTGACCTTGAAATGGCTAATAGTGCTTGCCTTTGAGGTAGTAAGTTCAAACTAGACCTTTTTTAAATTCTTATAATACCGCTGTGTTCCTTGATTGCAGACTCATTTACTGTGTGGTGACTATGCCTTTTGTTCATTTTATCATATAGCTCAGATAGTACCAGGTACATGCACTCTGATTGGTCGAGAACTGTGCTTTATTAGTCAACAGAGCATGGTTGCTGATGACATTCATGCTTGAGCAAACTTTGCAAAGAGGGATAAGAATTAAACAGCATCGATAACTACGATGGATAGTTTTCCTTTCTATGTGATAAAAATTAGCGATTAAGACAGCTTTTTCTGTGCTCTGATAAGTTATAAAGCACTTAGAAAGCAACGAAAGAGCTCAAAAAGTGTGCTCAGAAGAATTGGCCTACGTATGGAGCACGGAAAAGTTGTTTTATTTGTATATTAATTATCCTTACCTGTGATGAGACTATAACAACAGGAGCTGGTTTAGGCTTTATATTGGGTAGGTTTTGAGTCCCTACAGACACACTTCTCATTACAACTCTCTGTGGTTCCTGCGCATCAGGTGGTTCTTGTTTTACTACAACTTTAGTCTTGCCTACCGATGACGAAACTACCTCCCCATTGGTATCCTGATATTGTGAATTTGACAACTCATTCTTGGGCAAAACTTTTGTCTATAAAAAAGAATGCAAGAAAAATAAATTGGGTGGTGAAATGATAGTTCATTCACCTCTTGCAGGGGTCTCATGTTCTATTCCTGGACTTGGCATCACATGTGAGTAGAGTTTGTTAGGTCTCTCCCTTGATTCATATGGAGCAGAATTATGGAATCAAGGGTGGTGTAGCAATTAAGCGCACTCGACTCTAACATTTGGTGTCACAGGTTTGATTCCTGGACTTGGTATCACCTGTGAGTAGAGTTTGTTAGGTCTCTCCCTTAATTTGAAGGTTTTGAAAAGTGGTGTAAAATATTGGTAAAATTATGTTAGGGACCAGTTATAATTTACAGAGAGAGGGGCTGGTGGAAATAGAGTTGGGCCAACATTTTTTCTGCTTCCACAAAGGATTAGGCTAAGAGAGACAAGGGCACTTCAGGGGGTATCATGAAAATTTATGCAAGTAAAAATCAAAATGCACCAGCCTTTCTCCCAATAAATAATGATGAGTCACTTAGAATAATATGAAAAAGTTATAAATTAATGATATATTAATCTGATAAAAATATGTTGATAAGGTAGGAACTAGCTGTAATAAAGAAAAAGAACAAGAAGAAACAAAACAAAAAGAAAATAAAAAGGATGAATAAAAGGAAAAAAAGTTAGATATCACACAGTCATGTCTAAATAAGAACCTGGTCATTGGTTATCGTGAGAGACAGTTAATCATTTTTTCTCACCCATAATCTCAGCAAGAGGCATTATAATGGTTCATCAAGCTTGAGAGGGCTGATTCCATATTCAAAACTAATTAATTTATTTTGTTCATTGATACCTCTGATTATATATTGTGCAAATTTATCACGATTATTTAGGAAGGAATTCTTCCCCCTTCACAATAAAATCAAATTAATTTTGAAGCAGGGTAGAAAATAACAGTCAAGGGCTTCAAGATTGGAAAGCTATAATAATTATTATTCATTAACTATAATAAGTTTAATTTAACTGGAAAAAGTTTTTTTTTAGTAAATTTTGTTTTTCTTAAAGAAACAATTTTCTCCCAGACAAATGACAGTGTCTTAAGATAAGATATAGCCTTCAAGATTATTTTTTTGTATACATATTCATTCTATGCCAACAGGAAACTTAAAAACTTAAGTTTTTAAATGATATTATATGACCATAAGTTGCTGATTTTTTATTTCAACAATATATAGTTAAATTAAGAATTGCGCTACTGCACAAATATTATTACCTTGAGAAGTTCCTGTCGAAGATGATTTACAACTCGATTCTGTAAACAAAACATAGTGAAAGATCTTACAAAAATTATATAGATAAAGAAATAGTAAACGACCATTCAGACAGTGATAACAATTCAACAAAAAATATAATATATAGCAATTTATATATTGGCATCGTGATGTTAACTTTGATTAAAAAATTGAACAAAAAATAGAAATTAAATTAAGTAATAGATTTTTAAAATTAAAACAAACTAAATATGATATTCAAAAAATTTTACATGTAAATCTGAATTTGTAAACATTAAATATTTTTGAAATTTTCAAGAAAATTGAAGATAAATAAAATTAATTCAAAAATTGTAAAAGGGAAATATCGTATGGAAAGATGAACAATATTATGAATAAAGAGAAAATGATTCGATAATGGAGAAGTATGAGAAAAAAATTGAAACAAAAAGTAAAGGTAATTACAATGTAAATAATTCATTTTTCAAGTAAGTGCAATCCAAGAAATTTGAATTATTTTTTTGATGTATAGAGTTGCATGAACGCGGAAAAGAACAGAGTTCGGAGTACGAAAAACCCGAAAATATCTTGTGAGCATTAATTATTCGAATGCATGGAAAGGAATTACAGCGTTCCCTTCTTAAATTTATTCAAATTCCGAAAATCTCCACCTTTGAAAATTTTATTCCGGTTGCCTTGCGAAAAATTAGCTCTAAAGGATTATTTACTAGTAGCTGGGATTTAAAATTAAAAATATAAAAGGACTGTCATATTTTTAGACCTTTGAACCCGGTAAAAAACAAGTCGTTTTTTTCCAGAAACTTTGGGCAAGTTGGGACACTTCACGATCTATGAATTTGGGGAACCTTTATTGTGTAATTTTGCTTTGCGATCCAATATTTTATAGATTCAATAGGGATTTTAGTCCCAAAGGAGTGGAAAGAGCAATTTGATTGGGAGATCGGAAGTTTTAATGCCATGCAAAAAATACCATATTCAAAAGACCGCCCTCAAAGAACACGACTTCGTTCAACTCATTTTGCATGCGATTTTTTCGATCCCCTCAATGAAAATCCAAAAAAATGCGCTTGAACTTCTAAAACCCTTCCTAAACAAACCTGTTGTTCGCTTAAAGTTGTAATATGACTCTGTAGTCCTTTTAGCCTCTTTTGAAGGTCGGGATTCTGTGGAAAGATCGAAGATTCTGCCGTTAAGGAATATTCCAGCCTTGAAACTATTAGTTAAATTTTGGAAAACAATTGTGAATTCTCATGAACAGCCGAGACAGTGAGAGAAGAAAACCCAAAATATATTCTTTACCTGTGGGTCCGACTTGATTTGTCTCACTAATATCTGTGAAAATAATTTATATAGATAGAAAATAAGAGCCTCGAAGGATTGAAGAAGTCTGTGATTAGCATTTCAATCTAAAAGAAATACTCTAAAACAAGCCTCCAAAGCGATGTAGTTGATTAAATATGTAAGGCAAACTGAATCGACTTAAAGTCTCTCCCAACCAAAATTCCAAAAACCTAAAAAAGTTCGAGTTATTAGACCCGAGATAGTTCAAAACCAAGAGAAAACCCCAGATAGATGTTCCAGCAAGGATATTTAAGAGCGAGAAGTCCGTATTTTAAAGCTTTGAAGGAACAGTATTAAGAGAAACTTGGTAGCACAAGTGCTCATCGCGTATCAACAAGACAACAAGCGCACGGAAAGACCCACACGAAAAACCTCCCAAAATACCTGATGCTCCTGAATTTGGCTCTTCAGCTGAGCTTGTAATTTTTCCAGCTCCATATGGGCTCTTGTTTTGCCAAAGAATAAGGTTGTTGGCGATATTTTTGGATTTTTTGGTTCAGTATAGGGGCTACTATACCCAGTATGACATGAGTGTAAAAGTGAAATGACCATATATACGTAAGCGAGTGCAGCTATTCAATACCAAAGACCCCGGATGTGGGGCTATTTTCTCGCCAAAATTCGGCCCCTTGGGTAACTAACGGCTTCATCTACACCACAACTTATCCCACGTCACCTACATAACCTCTATGAAAAGCCCTTTTTGGCTTTATTTAGACTCTTATGGATAATTTTACGGTACATTTATATAATATAATTAATATTCATTATTTTGAAAATTTTCCAATATTGCTCTTTCTTTACGAAATTTAGCATCTTTGGCAATGAAATAAGGAATCTAATCGTACAGAAATTACAGAACTCTTGATATATATTCTTTATGATTCATCGACTTTAGTCAATGACGACAAATCTCTGGTCAAATTTACTTTTACTAACAAACGAGACCACTACGGAAACTATACGAGTGATTTTCTTTCTTGGGGGGAGGGGTGGGGATAATAATTTGCAACCGCGAAGACGAAACTTTGAAAAAGAACTGAAAGTGTAACCTGGAAGATTTTCTTGTCTGAAACTTAATTAGTATGTTGTACTGTGATTATTTTTAACTATATTTTGTTTCTCCCTCAGGTCTCAACGCCTTGATGAAACTGGAACTTTGGAAAATGCTTATACTCACGGCCGATCATTGAAAATGGTCGGGGCTAAGGATTTCTCTGCCTGTTCGTCCTGTGGTTTTTGAATTATCGTTATAATTTCTCGTAATATGATGACTTTACATTATATAAATCTAAAATATATCAGTATTTGTACCCCATCCCCACCTCTCCCTCCTTATAAATACATGATCCGGCACTGCACACCACTCCTGCCTCTGGCAAGGTCATTATTAAACTTGTGGGATCGAACTTTGGAATCAAAATCGCCGGCTTATTTAAAAATATCCCGCAAGTTGAATAATAATGACCTTGCGAGAGAGGAAGATTGCGCCTGGCGTCAATAATCCCGGCCATAGTGTTAGTGAGTTAGGCTTTGATTTTTTGTTTTTTTCCGACATTCTTAGCGGGGGGTGGCCGCAGACTTGATTCAGTCATCATAATTGGCATATTTTAATGTCAGTTCTGCCAGTGAAAGGACAAGGCCAAAGATGTGGGGAGGAGGTGTAGTCCTTTATAGCACGCGGCTGCCGATGGGAGTGATCTCTATGACGAATCATACACTTTTATAGCGGCTTAGGCAACGAGTATCGATAACTGGGAATTAGACGCGGGAGCTAAATTGAAATGGGGTCCATAAAACTCATGAATTAATATTCCTTTTATGAAGTTAGATTTTATTTACTCTTATTTTCAAGAGTTTTTCTGCCCTTTTACTTTATTTTTCGTTTTTTGCACGCCTCTCAATTTCCCCCCCTCGATCAGTAATTTATTCAATAAGGGAAAACCACAGGGTGACCAATCTGCAACCATAGTGACAACAAATGTTGCCATAAACACTCGGTACACAGGTGAGAAGTGAAGCGAAAAGCAATGGAAAATAGTGTCTTTCTAACCGTTAAAGACCACATAGACCTTAGCATTTGTGATCTATAATGGCGTTTAAACCTCGAAGTAGAACAACATTCGGAATCCCCCCGAAAAATCCAGCTACGGAAGTTAGTTTGGATACGCGAAGTTTCGTTCGACAAGCTCCAGCACAGCTCCGCGATAAACCTTGTAATACAGTCCAACAGCGGTTATGGATGGATATAACTGATCTAGACACTACAAACCTCGAGAAGACAGACGAAAAATACGATAGCAATATGTGGAAAAATTTTAAATTTGTACGATCGAATGTCAGCGCTGGGAGTTTGGCTCGAACGAGTTCTAGGTCCACTGCCAAGAAATCTGAACTACCAAGAGCTGTTGAGCCAAAAGTTGATGAAGATAGAATAATAAAAGGAATGGTAGCAGATATGTACCCGCTTAGAATCCCTAAAGCTTCAACGATTGGGAATAATACCTACGATAAGTTTCTCAACGAAGCTAAGTTACGAGACCAAAAAAGAAAGACTATTGACCGTCAATTTGGACGAACACAAGAGTATCAAGGAAAGGTGTTAAGAATTAAGAGCGAGTGTAGAGCGCCGCCTATAAATTTAGAAGGTGAAATAATTCCTCCAGATGATTTTAGAAAATATCCTCAGAGACCAATGGTGATGGAGGAGGACACCTGGTTTTATCAGAAGCCTTTGTCTTATGTTGCTCAAACTTCTAGGCCCTATACTGGGTCCCCTAGCTCGGTCTTTAGGTATGGGACACCATGGAAACGGGGACTCACGGGGAGAGGTCCCTATCCTGGACAATGACAGATATGTATAGTAGTCATTATGCCGACCCAGACTGCTACCTATAATAGACCCCTTTCATGCCGGACGTCAAAGCAGCTTAATTTGGAGGACAAACCAAAATAATTTCAATCTCCTGAGAATTGGAAACTATTGTTTTGTCCTCCAAAGAGACCATTCTCCAGATGTGCAAGCGCTTTCAAAAATGTTGCAGGCGCTGTCGTGAAAGAGGCATTTTCCGGCAAAATCACACATGCTATTGAGATAATGTCTGCACCTGCAACATTTTTGAAAGCGCTCACACATCTCAAAAATGTATTGAGCTGCATTCCAACTTCAAGGGGTCTAATGAAGAAGTAGAAATTTTGGCTTTTGTCAATCAAATTTCCAATAATTTCCATAGACCTCTTTACCTTCGTATGCAAATTGCCCATTTCAGACCACATGACATTCCCTTGAAAAATGTTCTTTTGTTAAAATATTTACACATGAAACAATCAACTCCCAAGAGTGGTATCACGTGGTCTGAAATGGGCACAACAAACAACGAAGGTAAAGAGGTCTATTGACGGAAGCTAAAAAACAAGACATGGCACCTATTTGATAGAAGAATATAAAAATGTACATACTAGGAAGAGTGGTTATTTTTTATGGAAAAAAATGTAATTACAAGATATAGATTGATATATTTATTTATTTTATAAAGTGTGTATAAGATTTTTAAATGAGTGTTCTATTCTGGTCTCAAACAACTTTTGTCCTTAACCAGCTACAATGAGCTCAAGAGTTTTACTGTTGCAGTGAAATATTGTTGGACAATAATTTTCAAACATGTCAGAGAAGAATAAAACATTTTCAACATTTCTTCTCATTTATTTAGTCTTGTGGGATAGACTGACTCTGAATTTCGTTTCCCAGAACAATGAAATCTACACTTCAAAACATCTATCTAAAAAAAGTCTTTGAAGCTGTGGGACACTCATAACAGATAGTTAAGAGCTTAGCTCCAATTACTGTGAAGCCCAGGATTGAATTGGAATTTGGAAGCTGATTTTTTTGGAGGGAGAAGAATCCGAAGAAAAACCCTTGAAGCACAGGAGAGAACAAACAAACAACTCTACTCACATAACACAGAGACCAGTGGGAATAAAACTGGGGTTGCATTGAAGAAAGCCATCTCACTGGTATGCCACCCATGCTTCCCTACATGTTTTTTTTTTGGGAGTGAATATTTTATAAAAAAATCTTTTCGTTGCTACTACTACCAGTAAATGGTTTCTCTATTTAATTATTCTACAAAGTGTTGTGACATATAGAAAATTTTATACCAAATTATTTTACAAATTAAATCCCAAAGTGCTCATTGATTGCATCTATTAGGTCAGCTTTTTTTGTTCCTGCTGCTTTAATGCCAGCCTGTCTGACAAAATCTTTTAAAACTGGAACTGTTAGCTTGGATAGCTGAAAAATATGTGGAAAGGTTTTTAAGAACACTCCATGAAAGGCATCATTTGTGATTTGTACTGCCTCAGTTAAAAAATAAGCACAAAAAAGAAGAGGAGGGGAAGAAAGAAAAAAAAAGAAAGAACAAAAGAAAGAACAAAATGAAAGAAGAAAACAATGGAAAGGGAGGAAAGAAAAAGAGAGTGGGCAGAGGGAGTGTAGGGAGAGAAAGAAGTAAGAGAGGGTGGGAATAGGGTTTAGGCTCCAATTGGATTCTCATACATTACATTTATAAGAGAGGGAGGAAGTAGGAGATGAATGGAGGAATGAAGGAAGTAAGGAAAGATCCTACTGTAAAACACTTATGTGACATAGGCATTACTGAATAAAGATTAAAAAAAGAAGAAAGGACAAAGGAAAGAAAAGAACATTTTATCAACATACCCTTCCCTTTTGAGCTTCTTCTTTGACATCCACGGTTGACAATTCTACTTTCACTTTCTTTGCTGCACCTTCACCTGGCGCCTGTGAACAAAATGTAAGAGGAAAATTTGATTATTCTATCTTTATGAGTGTCTTGAAATTCAATAAATACTGCCACTTTGAAAGCAAATCATGTGTACAACAAAATTATATTACCACTGGATGAAATTGAAAAAAGAAATGTTGTTCTTATGGAGGATAAAAACTAGCCAGATGCACAGAAAATGTTCAAACCAAGACAAAGAACCAAGGAAAAAATTTTGTACACAATTTAAAATTTGTTGTATAGAGGCATTGCCCCATCACGTGATGGCAACCATGACAGGAGGCACAACAACATACTATTAGTCTTTTTCCAATGTGAAACTGAATTCTTTCTCATGTAAATCAGATTAGACCAGATTCACCACTTTCCATGCATCAGTCTAGTGGTCAAACACAAAGCATTCAGTTGAGGCTGCCACATTCAAATTTGAATAACCCTTTGAAACTACCTTGCAGCCTCACTTGAATGCTTTGATTGTGACCAGTGAACCAATGTATGGAAAATGGTTAATGGTGGTGCAACGGCTCTATAAACATGCAAAGTTTTAGAAATATTAAAATGGGAGACCTTTCTCTTAGATCCTGGTTTAGCATCAGGGTTATAGCCATCTGGGAACACTAGGTCTTTGAATTCCTCCATTAGAGTGCCTGCCCTCCTGTCCAATCGTTCAACATCAGGCTCTGAAAAAGATCAGAATTTAAAGCCATTATTTCGAGTACAGAAGATGCAATAGAAAATGGGCACATGTGCAGTGTGCTCTCATAACGCATGCACTACCAACCAATCAGAACCAACCAACAGGGAATAACTTACCAGTTAGGTCTTCGACTTCCTCAGGTGAATCTCTGTCAAGAGCCAGTGCCTCTAAGTGATTGTAATGCTTCTGAAGAGCTAATCATAGTATTGAGGTATTGTAAGGGGATATGTATCTCTACTCCTGGCAGGACTTGAAATAATGGTTGGTCAGTCACGAACATGATGACCAGCCAAATTAGTTTTAGTTTTGTCATACCCTGTTTCTGGCTCAAAATAACTGGTCAAAATGACCAGAAAGGCAAAGAATTGACTGGACAAGTTCCAGCTCTGGCTGGACATTGTCCATTGACCAGCTGTTATTTCAAGTCCTGTCCTTGCAATTGCTCCTTCATGATTCACTTACATGGGTTTTCAAAATCAGTAGATCTGAATGAAAATGTTAGTTTCTTGATTATTTCTTTGGCTTTGTTGACTTGTTCTGTTGTGGCTGCAAGAATAAACACAAAGTAAAAGCTAAGCCATCTGCACAAAGAAAGCATTCATTTGGTGAATCAAGGGAGGTGTAGTGGTAGTACACTCCCTCTCACCTCTGGGGTCTAGGTTTTGATTCCTGGACTTAACATCACATACATTAGGGAATCAAGGGTGGTGTAGTGGTAGTACACTTCCCTCTCACCTCTGGGGTCTTGGTTTTGACTCCTGGACTCAACATCACATACATTAGGGAATCAAGGGTGGTGTAGTGGTAGTGTACTTGCCTCTCACCTCTGGGGTCTAAGGTTCTATAGACCCCTTACAGCACGTCAGAATGCTGCTCAATTTGGAGGGAAAACAATATTTATTATAGGTTTCCAATTCTCCGGAGATTGAAATTCTTTGTTTTGATCTCCAAATTGAGCTCCTTTGACGTCACGTGAAAGGGATCAATTCAACAAAAGTAATGCAATTGAACATGGCTGCTTTGTCTATTTAATTCCTGGTTACATTTTTGTGTACAAACCTTTCGGCATTTGGGGGTACTGTAATTTTCTCATGTCATCAACAAATGGCAAGAAGATAACATGGAAGCCAGGGGGAGTGATTTGGGCTTTATGATCATTAACCTCTTCTTTCTGGAGAAAGGAATAATAAAAAAAGGAATGAAGAATGCTGATTGAAATCCAGCAATAGTCCCTTTCACAGTTTCCTGCATCATCTTGAAAGGTAGGCCTGCCTTTGCATCAAAGCAAGACCAACAATGAGCTTGCAATCATAGAGACATGTGAATAATTGTCCAAGGTCTAGCATTGAAGCTCATCGTTCATCTTGCTTTGATGCAAAGGCACACCTTCCTTTCAAGATGGCACAGGGAACTGTGAAAGGGACTATTGATTAAGCCAATCAATGAATAATATTAATGAATTATCAATAAATGGATGAACATAGATATTTCTTACATACGTACCTGAGGAAGAAGGGCAACAAAGGATGGTGCAGAAACAGCTCTTGGGATATATCTACAAATAGGAACAACGTCTTTTTCCAGTGATTTTTTCAGAAGAGCTGAGAACAGAGTTATGCTTCCAGATACTGACTGAAAAAAAAAAAAAAAAAAATTAAATTAAATATAAGATGCACGAAAAAGATCTTTTAGTTATGATAGTTTTTACCTTTTCATCAGGATGTATGAAATGTGATGGCTTAATGTGATAAAGACGTTTGAGGGCTTTCCTAGGCTTAAACCCCATTAGTAGCAAACCTAGAACAAATAAAGTTCATATTAAAATGAATTGATTGTATTTTAATAATCATTGAATAGCAATAGCAATACCTGCAGTATTATGGATGGATGGATGGATGGATGGATGGATGGATGGATGGATGGATGGATGGATGGATGGATGGATGGATGGATGGATGGATGGATGGATGGATGGATGGATGGATGGATGGATGGATGGATGGATGGATGGATGGATGGATGGATGGATGGATGGATGGATGGATGGATGGATGGATGGATGGATGGATGGATGGATGGATGGATGGATGGATGGATGGATGGATGGATGGATGGATGGATGGATGGATGGATGGATGGATGGATGGATGGATGGATGGATGGATGGATGGATGGATGGATGGATGGATGGATGGATGGATGGATGGATGGATGGATGGATGGATGGAAGAAAATTACCTGGATTTCCAAAGTTTTTCATGGCTGCAACTTCTTCCTTCTCAAATATCACCTTAAAAAATTTTTTTTCAAAAACACAAACTAGTGAATACCTCTGCAAACTGCGACCTTCCCATTATTCATCAGGCAAGTATTGTTAGAGATTGAGAGAAAGTATAACAAATGATCATATTAGGTACCTTTTCACCCCCAAACATTTGGTAGTATTTAATGTCTGTCGGCATAAGTTCAGAACCAGTATCCTGTATAACAATAAAGAGAATTATTATATTATATTATCATTTCACTTAATTGTGTGTTCAGATTTTTTTAGTTTTTTAAACTATTGAGCTCCTTTAAAATGCAAAGATGGACAAACAAACACCACTGCCAATGAATGAACGAAAGAATGATTGAATGAATGAATAAACAAACGAACAGAAGAATGACTGATTAAAGAAAAAAATGAATCTGAAATAGATGACTGTAAGGGAGCTTTAGGAGATTCCTGGTGAAAGGAATGGGATGGACAACAAACTTTTTTTAACCCAATATATGAATCAGATCAGGTCTTCATATTAGTATTATCAGCCTGTCAGGCTTTGATATTTTACCTTACAAATGTATTTTGTGTGTGTCTTTATTTCTTCATTCGTGCGGCTGTTGAGGTTAACAGTGCTTGATTTCGTAGCAGCACGGCACAAGTTGAACCTAATGATTATAGGGAAGTAGTTTTGAATAATAATAAGCATTTGCCAGACAACGTTATTCTTTTGAGAATAAGATTCTTTCTTTGAGTTTATTCCAGTTCCTCTTCCCCTCTCTCTGCCCCAACCTACCTGCCAGCGACACAGGGAAACCACAAGGACACCTGGCCATGCAGGCTACAGTACATGTATATCCATGTGCCTTTTCATGGGCGATCATTAAACAAAGAAATGATACTCTGGGGAATAACATATGATCTTAAATGACACCTGGCCATGCAGGCTACAGTACATGTATATCCATGTGCCTTTTCATGTGCGATCATTAAACAAAGAAATTATACTCTAGGGAATAACATATGATCTTAAATGGGAAAACATAATATGCCTAAGCCAAAAAGATCTTGGTGGACCGTCCCAGTACAAGTACATAAAGAATGCAGCACAGTGTGTGTGTGTGCAGATGGCATCAGCAATGACTTATGTGCTCCGTTCACCATTATAGCATAGTTCTTGACCAATCAAAGTGCACATAGCGAGGTAAGTAATAATAATGATACCTACACACTAATACCCATATCAACACCATCTGCAAGAGTAAAAGGGATGCTGGCCAGTGGTCTCTTCTTGTGTTCCTTCTTCTGCACCCTAAGGAAATGAGATAATTTAATGACAACCTGAATGAGCTGAATGACTTAATGATTAATAACACCAACTTTTTAAGGAATGACTAATGAAAGTTAGTCATTATTTCTCCCCCCATCCCCCCAAAACAATATACACACATACAAATTTGACCAAGCTCAGCCACCCCAACTTTGTCAATATATTTTTTTTGGGATGATTAATTACCTAGAAAGTAATTCATCAAGTTTTTCAGATGGATCTGGCAGCTGTATCTCTTCATCATCATCAGAAATTATATCCTAAAAGGAAAAGAAAACTTAATTGAACCAAACTATTTAGTACTTTTACAATCAAAATTTAAAATTTAAAATTTAAAATTTAAAATTTAAAATTCAAAATTCAAAATTCAAAATTCAAAATTCAAAATTCAAAATTCAAAATTCAAAATTCAAAATTCAAAATTCAAAATTCAAAATTCAAAATTCAAAATTCAAAATTCAAAATTCAAAATTCAAAATTCAAAATTCAAAATTCAAAATTCAAAATTCAAAATTCAAAATTCAAAATTCAAAATTCAAAATTCAAAATTTAAAATTTAAAATTTAAAATTTAAAATTTAAAATTTAAAATTTAAAATTTAAAATTTAAAATTTAAAATTTAATTTAAAATTAATTTTAAAACATTAGGTAGACTGAAATAGACCTCTTTATCTTGGACGTAATGTTTTCCCATTTCAGACCATGTGTTATTCCCTAGAGTATCATTTCTTTGTTTAACAGTTGTGCATGAAAAGACACATGAATATTGATACAACTCAAACAAAGAATCTTATTCTCAAGAAAATGGCAGATGGTTTGAAATGGGAAAACATTACTCCCAAGCTGTAGAAAGGAAACACTACCTGGTAGAATAAATGAGGGTCAAATGATCCCCCAGGGGGGAGGATGTGCATTAATTCTATATTGATGCCAATTTCCGATAGATCCTGAAAAAAATAGGTCGTTAAGCTTTTATATAATTGACTAGTAAGTGTTGTCATATGTACTACTGAACAATTTCCAATATTGCTATTGCAGCACTTTTCATAATTCTGGGACCTACCAACTCTATTCAAATTTATGATGGGGCAAGTTCATTCTAATTGCAAGCAATAAAGAAATTTATCTGTGAAAATTGCTGTCAAGTCACATGAATTTCCTTATTGCTCAGTCGGAGTGAACTCAGCCTGTTGTAAGTTTGATTGATGGAAGCCAAAATGCCAGACATTTGGAGTTGGTTATGTTACAGAATTATGAAAAGTGCTGTAAAAATAAATGTTGTTAACTCATAGTGGTGACTATTATCTCTGACTGTGAACACTGTCACCACCATCCCACTTCTACCACCATCATCAATGCCATCACATTCAGCATTACCACTATAATCATCTCAACCATCATCATCATATTTATGATACAAGTACATGCACATACATACCCTAGCCTTTGTTCTTGCCAGCTTCTAAAAATGTAAAATTCAAATAAACAGTCAAATAACATTAGGAATAACCTGTTTGTAAAATCAAAAATTAATAATTTTTGTATACATGTTAGTAAAAAATATTCCAAATTTTATACACCAGTTTTTATGTTATATGACTGCATGTGTATTACAGCTGTACCTGTAGAGCTTTATCATCTGAATGTGGATTATCGTTATTTGTAAACAACATCATTCTTTTGTAGCCAGACTTTTGGGTACTAAAACATAATCAGAAAAGGTTAAGCTTAAGGTGAAGTGGAATTAGAAAGGTGGGAATAATTTAATATTTTCTCTCACCTCTGTGAAAACATATTTGAACAAGTCCACAGAACATCATAGAGAGAGTTCTCAAAAACATCACATGAGTTATCTGTTGATGAACACACCAAACGTTTGACCAGAGTTGTTAGGTATGCAAATATGCAAAGATAGAATGCCTTAATTAACCTGAAGAGCAGGGATGGACTGCTCAGGTCTCCTGTGGCAGAGGGTCTATAAGCTTTTAATGTCAGATAGAATAGACTTTCATATTCCAATAGACGCTTTTCGAATGTGGCATCTATGACGTCAAACGAGGAGTCCGAGAATGACCCGGATGTTGTGAGTGATAATGATTGTATTTTGAAATCCAGGGCATTGCAGTCCTGAATGCTGCTACCTAGTCGAAGTCGTCCTGAAACTCTTGAATGTGAGGCTACATGGGGAAAATATATTGTTTCTGTCAACATGGATGTCATCTGAGAAAAATCCATAATTAATACCTTCTAATAACTTCTCCAAGTCTAGGATTCTTTGAGCATCAGGTTGATCCAGCTCCTAAGAATAAAACAAATATTTGCAATAATTGTATGACATTTTCTCTGTTTCTTGCTTCTTTTTTCTTTCTCTTGCACAACGTAAACAACAATGATCAAGCTATCTAACTATATAACTGAATATAACTTTATTGCATGCAACACTGCTTGATTAGACTCATTTACTCAAGGTTAGCTTGCATTTCAGCATCAAAATATTCACAAATACCAACAGTAAAGTAAAGAATGCACAACTTCAACAATACAAACACTTTGAAATTCCACGGACCTTCACTGGAACACATGAATATTCTACACAAATTAAACTGAGGATAACCCTGAGCAATAGATTTCATAACTTAAGCACTGATACAGAACACAGACTGACCTGATATACATGCTTAGTCATAGTATCATCTTTGCCTTTGTTGCCTTTCTAAAAAAAAGAATATTTCTGTAATTACACAAATTTTTCGAGATGATTATTTGAAAATCTTATTATTTTTATGATGTCATGATAAGCAGGGATTCTATTAGAGGCTAGTAACAGGTGAACACAGGCATCTACTTTCCATATCTGAGCCGCCTACTTTCGCCATTTCAAGTCCCAATTGTACATGTACTTGTTAATTAATGAAGGTTTTAATTCTTTTCTATGGCAGCATCTAAATTAAGTGAACCATCTGCCTACTTGAAGTCTTAATGAAATAGATCTCTGAATAAGTAAATGTTTACTCACAGTTGTGAAGAAAACAATTCCAATGAAGTCTCTGTCACTGCTTATGATCTTGTTTTTCATTACATTAATGGCACACTGGAAAACAAATGAAATGTTATCCCTGACTTGGCTGAATCTTGACACAAAATCTGTATCTTTCACAACTTTTTTCAAATTTTCTCACAGAAAGTCCGAATGCAGTCATGCATCTAGTCTGTTACAAAATAAACAGGGTTCCTACATGATCTCCTGTATGTTAGAATCCCCAAAACTTTAATTTCCAGAACCACACAAAGCCAAATTCATTGATCCGAAACATCCACCATACATTTACCAAATGAATACAAAATAATATACACTTGTACAGTGCTGACAAAGGAATCTTTGGCACTTTACAACAAAAACAATTCTTTGCAATTTTTAAG
Organism: Anthopleura xanthogrammica; assembly: GCA_964019055.1. Lineage (NCBI taxonomy): Eukaryota > Metazoa > Cnidaria > Anthozoa > Actiniaria > Actiniidae > Anthopleura > Anthopleura xanthogrammica. The sequence continues at coordinate 2,065,428 of OZ025222.1, read as the reverse complement.
GTATGACCTAGACAAGCTACAAAAAATCCATAACTTTTCCATAGACTAGTGGACCAAAAATAAATTTTCAAAAACTTTCGAGGTCCTGGAAAAATCCATTATCAATTTCCAAAAATTTCCAAGACTTTCCAAAACCTGTACGAACCCTGAATAAAATAGATATTTACCTTTATAGATAACTGGAAAGAAGATTCCTCGCCAGCCACTCTGAACATTGATGGCGAACAATCAATGACTATCACCAGGTTATCTTTGCTGGCACCAAAAGCCTACAATGAAAGGAATGAAAGAAAATGAATACAAAAAACTTTAATCAATAGAGGGTCTGAATTATAAGCGTAGGTTATTATGGGTGTGGCAGGGGTGGAGATGGTCCCTTTTTACACTTGTGGATATGCGAAGAGTAGAAACGAGTTATTGTGAGGGGTCTGGATATGCAAATGCGTCACTCGCTCACTAGATCACTCAGATGTTAGCAGATCAATGTTTAAGGAGGCTCGAAATGGTTTTCCTTGAATGAGCGCGCGCGCTCTCTAAATGACGTAGCACTGAATCATTCGAAATGGAATAGGAAAATTTTGTCCCTAAAAACCTCATACTTAAACTAAAATAACTCAAAAACTGGACGGTAAAATATTTTAAAACTTTGCATGTGGCTGTTATTTAATGGTTCGTAAGTGCTAAGAAAAAATTAAAAAATTCTGTAATGGGGAACATTCTGAAATAAACTTCATTGATTTTTGAGAATCCCTCATTACAGAATATTTTCTTTTTCGGTCTAATCAAAGATTGGATCATGAGGTTCAAACATGCCAATTTTAAAGGATTTTCACCGTGCGGTTTTTGAGTTATGATTTTTTAAATGAAAAACTTTGCACACATTTGAAGTGTTCTATCGTTGTCATAGCAACGTGTTACGTCATTTTTTTTTTTCCGTTCCAACCTTTACTTTATGGTCTTTCGTCTTCTGGGTCAACTTACGGTCATATATAAGCTATATAAAGTTTTTCAGGGTCATTTTTGTTAGTCTATATGCAAGTCCCAAAACCCTTTCTAGCCTCCTTAAATGATTATCAATCTGACATCAAACTTTATCTGCTTATGAACGTTACATGAAGGGACTTTTAGCTCTTGAAAGCTCCTCAAACCATTAGTGCTGAAGACCTTCCCAGTTATTTGTATGCTCCTTTCCGTAGTCTTCCCACAATCCCTTATGATCCCAGCGTGAGCTCAAGGTCAGGGTAAAATTTGCATAAAAATATATAAAAAAATATGCAAATTTTACCCTGACCTCAAGCTGGGATCATAAGGGATTGTGGGAAGACTACGGAAAGGAGCATACTGAAATTGAATAGTTAGTGTTTGGTGTGGGATGATGTCTAGTTTCAAATGGGATGTACATGTAGAGGGGGGGGGGGTTAAAAATTAAAATCAGGCAAATGGCAAGACTTGAAAAAAATTGAAATTTCTCCAATTAATTTCTCACTCATCACCCTTTCCATAAATAATGAACTGTCCTCAATCCCTCCCACCTCCCCGAACACACATGCAAGCTTACTTCTTGTTGTGAGGTTTCAGCACCATCTTCATCATCTTGATCATCAAATAATCCAGCGATGCTTGCCCAAGCATTGACTCCTGACATCTTTGGATAAAGAAAACTAAATGTGTTATTCAAGAAAATATTCTTAAATTCCCATCCATCAAATAAATTTTCAAAACAAACGACCTCGCAATGCAACTTCACTTGTTTTCTTGTCAAACATATTGGAGAAAATATCAATTATTCTTCGCCAAAATACGCAAAACAAGTTCCAGCAGCAACTATTATTAACAATGAATAAGTATATGATAAAATTAAACTAAGTTTATACCTTTGAAGGCTTTATTTTCTGGAAGAAAAGAAGAAATTCTTTCACAACATTCGTCTTTCTTCAAGAACTGCAAAGCAAAGCAAACTTAGTTCTTCCCGCGCTCGTTCTAGGCCCCACTCTCTTTCTCAACACAGGGAATCCAAAGATATTTTTTTCGAAAAAGGTATAAAATCGATAAATTCTATATGAAAACAAAAATATGGAAATTCATAAAAAGTAGACAATAGTTTTTCGGTGTGAGTCGAAAGCTTTACTTAGTAAGTCTTTCAAGCACAGAGTTTCTAAAGTCCAACTCTACTGACTTAGTTTTAAAAATTTCTAACATCAAAGTGAAATAATTTTAATCAAGAAAGAGGGAAAGAAAATTATTATTTTTTGTCTTGCTGTTTAAAATATATATTTTTTTAATTAAAACTACTTTTTAGTCTATTTGGATACAGGTCGATTTTTATTTCCGGCGGACGTAAAATTCCAAGCTCAAATTTCATTTCCGGCGGAAGCTAAATTTCTGTACGCCTTTCCGCGTCACGTTCCAGTTCGAAGGGGCGAGAAAAGGCGGGCGGTTCAGACGTGCCTTCTACACTCTACTAGAAAAACCTTATTTTAACCCTTTTCTAGTGAACGAAACCCTTCCAAGAAGCTTCAGGAAGACACAAGAGATAAATCTACGGCGATCGGGAAAGTCTAGATCGAATTTGAAGCCAAGATCACCGGGGAATTGGAAGTCGTGCTCGAAGTCATCTCATAACCGCCCGCCATCTTTTATTGCATCATCCTTCCATCTTTGGCATCTGACTCATCGTAAACTCGTTTGGGGACTGACCAGAGTATAAGAGGTCTTCCTAATCACGTTGTTGGTAACATACCAACAATACAAGCCAAAGAAATACAGAGAGACATTATGGATTGCTTTGAGAATTCCGAAAAATATATCGAGAAAAATCATTTGGAAATAGCGTGCCAACAGCGAGAATATTTAATGAACAATACTGAACGTCTTCACTGGGGTTATATTTATCATCATCAAGGTATTTTTACGTGTCTTCAAGAAGTGATAAACAAGGGATAAAGCCGAATCCTGCTATAGGAATCATCAAATTATTTAACAAGATTTTTCAAGAACTTGGAGAAAAGTTTTCATTCATCGAGATGTTGGGATATTTAATGAGTGGATTTCTACGCCTTCTGCTTCGAGTTTGGACTTTTGGACTTCTTTATTTTCTAGATAATCGTCTGTTTTTGTGGATAAAAGGTTAGTAAATTTTAGGATGAAATTGTGAAGGAGGTTGCGTGAGATCGAAAATAAAGAAAGAATGACTCAGCCATAAACGCACTAATAAGCTTACTACAATTTTAGTAAAAAAGTTTTACTAGAGTTGTAAGCTTATTCATTAAGATATTATGCAATAATGCTGCGATCGAACTCCTTATTTCATAAGTTAAGAAACTCCAATATCTTGCCCTCAATATAACGTATTGATAATCAAGTTATGGTAAGATATACCAGTGTCTTCTTGCTAAAACTTGAAAATTTTTCAAACATTTGAATGGTTTACTTGTTAGGATGTCGTGTAGGCAACCCATTCAAAGCCGAGTTTTTCTAGGAATTTTATAATTTATAAAATGGTCAGAAATTTTAACTTTTGAGAGTATGAATGTTCTTAAACGATTGATAATTTTTTGGATCTTATTGAACCAAATCTGTATTTATAATCTGAATTTAGTTATATTTTTCTCTTACTCCAAGCTTCATGCTTCACGCAGTATCCTTCTATTAAAATTTGTAATAATTGAAATTATTACAGTGAAAGTCCTAAGATAATTCTCATACAGGCATGGACCAACAGTGCAACATAATTTGCTCATAATATTGCAGGCAATCGTTTTCTACTTCAGCAACATTGCGTGCGTCAAATTGTGTCGTATGATATGGCTCGTAACATCGATAGTCTGCAACATTGTGCATAATGTTACACTATGTTTCCATAGCCTATGCACTTGCCCTTAAGCTACAATAACTTTTTCCTCAATAATTTCAAAGTTATGTTTTGCAATAAATTCTGTATTGAGTATTGCCATTCCTGAAAAGTTTCAATAAAGTGTTGAACTTCAGCTAAGAAAGCTGAGTTCCTGTTTACAAGTTTTAACATTTGAATGTCATTATAGCTGATATCAATCAAACACGATGAACAAGATATTGAGTTTAAAGAGAGTATAAATGGAGTTTTGGGCATGTTGATGAACTGATACTCCGGTTATTTCTAACCATATTTGGTTTGCATGCACTTCATCGGCATCCACAAAAATTAATTTTTTTGTTTTCAATATTATCAGTTCGTGAGTGATTAGAATTGACGTCATGGTCGTCATGGTTGGCTGAGATGAGAATAGACATGTTCCTAGTGTTGTGATGTTTTGAATAATTATCAGAGATTTTGAGATAAGATTACAAAGGTCAGCTAAGAGCCAACAAGGAAATAACTACCAGAGTACTAACGCTTGCTTCTTGTTTCTTATTCAAAGATATAGCAGCTCCACAACTGCAGTACAAGAAAGTTCCTCACTATGGTTGTGAAAGAAGCCCAAGAGATCAGTGCAAGAGGATGGATTTATTAAATACAAGCAGAAATCCCTGGAATAGTTTAATTTTATCAAGTTTAAGCAGTTCCAAGAAATTGCCTTATATCTGGTTGGCAAAGACAATAATTATGCCCTCTACATCAGATGAAAGGACATTTCTTCCCAAAAGTTATAAATGTGATTGTAGCTTTCAAGAAGATTGGAATTTGCATAGCGTTTCTGAGGCAGCAGTTACAATAGACAAGAATTTCAAAACTGATGCAATGTTCAAGGTCAATAATTGCTCCCTTATTCCCAGAAAAATCATACCATCTTGTTTAGAAACAAAGCAACCAGACATGGGCTTGCTAGAACAGTGTATTTTCAAAGATTTTTATCATGGTCTTCTACGGAAAGAAAAAGAAAAGATGGAACTATTGAAGCCAGATGATTCAGTTTTGGCTGTTTGTGATAAACACTGCAGTAGTGCTGCAAGTATTGATTCAGGGTATCAGTCATTTCCATCTGTAGAATCAGCTTACACCTGCATTGAAGAAGAAGGTGTTACTTTGTATGTGTCTGACTGTCGTTATGACAAAGATGGAAAACTCATTCGCATGACTGTTGGGTTTGGAATTACCGAAGATTCAACTGCTTCTAGTGATTGTTTAGTATTTGACAATGAACTTTCAGATGAATCTGACTCTGAGTGCGAAAGCTGTGATGAATCAGAGGAAGATTTCATTGTTTTTGATGCTGATTCTTCTTGCGAAGATGCAGATACATGCAGCTGTGATGGTTTTGTCTTTGAAGGAACAGCAGATGAAATCTCCGTCTCCATGACAATGAATACATGCTGTCGTCCCACATTTGAAATTAGAATTTCTCAAACAGTACCAGATCCCCACCTTTGTTATTGTGATGAAAGAGACTTTAAAGTTGTCCAGAAACAAAAGAATTTTCAGGACAAAAAAGATGAAAATAGAGAGACAAAAACAAATAAAACAAATAACAGTGCAGGCGCTGTTCCAAAAAAGAAAAAAGTCCAGTTTCAAGAAGATAAAACCGAAATTCATGAAATTATTGCTTGGGATTTTGCGTATCGTCAAGCAAGAAAAGGACACTGGAAAAATTATGCAACAGATAGATTACAATTCCAAAGAAGAATTAACCAAACCGCTAAAGTAATAGAGCCAATATTGGAAAAGAAAATATCTCAAATGAAGACTTAAAGCTATACTTCTAAAATTTATGCTATTTTTATTAAATTAAAGTTCAAAATCAAACAGCTTTTCTAATAAAAAGGACACTTAAAGGCCTATTTTCTCCCTCTTTTTTAAAGAAAATCTTGCAGTCTCTGATGCAGGATTGTTATTTCAAATACAATAATGACTGCCATTTCTGAGATCACTTTGAAATTTAATATCTGATATCTTTTATCAAAATGACGCATTTAGTAATAAGCAGGTGGAATTATAAAATGTGGCAGTACACATGCATTAAAATACTTTCTCAATTACCATAACAAAAAAAAAAACGTTTATGAACTGAAACTCGCCAAATCCTTGGTAAATTTTCAACATACCTTTGTAGTGTATATCTTAAGACGATTATATGCTATAAATTTCAGAATGACTTTAATTTAGATTAATTTTTTTATAAATTTTGGAAATATTTGAAAAGTATATTGCAGCCAGTCATTATTTTTTTTTTTTTTCTGAGATAAACTTATGAAAAAATTATTTGTGGAAAATAGCCCTTTAAAAACAATTTGTAATTTTTGACAAGAAATAAAATTTTAGCCAGGAATTCTTTGAGAACAAGTTAAGCAAGTTATTCCAGCCTTTTTAGATATGCTTGGTATCTAAAAGGTTGTTGAACATGATATTGGGCATGAACCAATTTCTGCCCCTGCAAATATTAAGGAAAATAAATATGGAACATTTTTGATTTACAAAGTCTTTGACTATTTATATATTTAGGTATGAAAAATCTATTTGACTATGCCGCTCAAGATAAGATTTGAAAGGATTTTTATAAAAACCAAGGAACTTATGTTATGAATTTTTTTACTGAAACTTGAGCCAATATTTTTTTAAAAGCTTTGATTCAATAGAGCGTGAACAAGGCCAAGGGAAAAGTGTTGCTTCATCTAAGCAATGGTAAAAAATTTTGCGGTAATCTCTTAAATTGATCAAGCTAAAAAGAATACTTTAGGCAAAGGTTTTTCAGGGCCTGAGGCTTTTCCAATTTTCAAATGGTAACAAATTATAGGAAATTTAATCAAAGGAATGAGCTCACGGAAAAATAAATTCTTGGGGTGCAAGCACATGATTCAGAATCCCTTGCGATATAGTCCCCCAATATAGAAAAAGTGTGTGGGCGGGGGGGGGGGGGGGGGGGGGTAAGATTAAATAAATATAAAAGACTAGTATGAAGAAATGCATAGCGAATTGTCTTCAATTCAAATTCGTATTTAATTTCTTCATGAGAATAGTAAGACAATTGGTGCTGATTAACTGAACAAAAGAAAGTGTGCAAGGGATTCTGGTAGTGGCAGTAAATGACGCCATCATGCAAAAGACCTATTGTTCAAACACAGGTAGCCCAAGGGTAGAGTTAGTGGGCTCGCTCTCGATCTCAGCTCTATGTATATATTTTGGAAAGGCGTGCAACATCGCCTCCAAATTTTTACACCGACCCTTACTTTCAGCTCCATATCTCCAAAATAACAAACTTATCAGGAAAGTTAGCCCAAGAAATCGATTCTCCAATAAAAACGAAAGAATTTCAATCTCCTGAGAATTGGAAACCTATTGTTTTGTCCTCCAAATTGAGCTGCATTCCGAAGTGCTGCAAGGGGTCAATATGCGCGGAATTTCGTTACAGACACAAATCCCAACTGGGTGTGTGTTTTGTATTTTTCGCCGAATATTTTTCGTGATTTTTGTCTGTGATGAAATTCCGCGCATATACACGGCTTGCTTTTCGAATTTCAAAAAATTATTTCTCGGCATCGCGTGGACAAAAAATTATCTACAAAGCATCAACTCACTTACTGAAGCTAATGACGTCACAGCCTACTAATTCTACATTTGGCTACCTATTGTTCAATAGTTGTTTGCTTAACATGATATGCGTATGATGATGGAATGAAATGTGTATATGATGGTAACCATTCCTGGATTTCAAGTCGAGAGAGGCTGGGACCGAGCTATTGTTTTTTCCGGCCGGAAGTCGGTAAAGCCAGTTCAAAGTTTAAGAATCGTTTTCAGTGCGCATGCGATTTTATCCCGAATTTCTCACTCACCTTCTTTTGTTTAATTAAAAACAAAAGAAGGTTTAAACAAAAGAAGGTGAGAAATTCGGGATAAAATCGCATGCGCACTGAAAACGATTCTTAAACTTTGAACTGGCTTATATGCTTGTTTTGAAAGAAAATGAGTGTGAATCACAAGAGAAGAGAAAGAAAGAAACATAAGTTAAGCATTGAGGGGATAAAGAAGAAGATTCTTGGGAAAATTGCAGAAAAAAGGAGCTCAGAATTTGTTCTGACTTCGGAATCACAGGAAGATTGAAATAATTTATTCCTTTCGTGTGCCAGTGGTTCTCACAATCACAAGTTATGCAGTTCAAATGCCAAACCATTATTATCATTACTCAGTTTTCTTTTCTCGGCCAGAAATCATGCAATTCATGCGACTTCCGTCCGGGAAAAAAAAAGCTAGGTCCCAGTCCCTCTCGGTTTGAAATCAGACAATACTGTGAAATGGATTCAGAAGTTGTTTGCATAGAACCCTGAAGTGATCGTTGATGCATGAAGCCTATACTCGATAAACAGCTAGTCAACTACGTGTACTAAAGGTAGGTTTTTAATATATTCTTTCTATTCCCTCCAAGATTTTCGATCATAATTACTTCGGTACACTCCTATCATCTTTGTTCCCGTGGACATATCTGATTCTATGCTTAGTTTTTGTCATCTCCCTTCATGCATGTACGTTGCAGGGGAGTATTTTCAGAGCTCTTCAAACTAAAAGTACTTTTAAGGCCCTTTTACACTGTGCAATTTTCTCAGCAACTTGTCTCTTGATGCTTGAAAATCAGTAACGTTACAGGTTGCCGAGGTGAGGTGTTACACTTCAACGCGATCTCAATAATTGCTGCGAGCCGATAGATATTGGATATTGTATCTCCTGTGTCTGTCATTCTGTTAGCATAGCAAGCAGTCAGTATGATCAGCGTTATTTATCATCGATGTACGTGACGTACTGCATGCACACAGCGCACGTGGGACTTCGTTTATATAGTCTTGTACCCAATTCACACCAAAACCTGTTTAGTTAAACTGAGTTTTTATTAAACAAAATGTTTAGAGACTAGAAAGCTTCAATGAAAATATTTTATCTCTAATCTGTTCAGTAGAATATGAAGGATAGTTTATATGTATTATTTCATCAAAGAGTGAACAATGTTTGTAAATAATTTTCTAAACATGTTTAGTTAAACTACTTTAAAACATGTTTAAGCTATAGTGTGAACGGGGTATTGGTGACGGTCGGGTCTTGGTTTGGTTTATTTTTTTTCGCATTCTAACTATGTCCAGCTCAAAATTATTTGTTGCTGGAAGCATTCATCAAGGTCAAGAACTATTTAGTGACATATCACGAGGACGACAATGTTCATTTATGAGTTTTTCGGCGCTACTATGTGCCCAGACATTATCGATCGAAAGCTGGACTGACGCCATTGTTGATCAGATTCTTTTTGAAGGAGATAAAATGTACTTAAATGCCTTTGAAAGAGGAATTATTCCAAATACAGATATGTTGTCTCTCACGTGTTTGCCTGATAGAGCTCGCTCTTTGCCTACCCGGGGGGGGGGGGGGGGGGGGGGGGGGGTATTAAATCGAGAAACCCAGCCTTGGATACGTTTTTGCTTGGTCCCTCTTAGGGAAAAATGAAAAATTCATATATCAATATATATCGGGTGCATTATGGGTAATTTCTAAAAGAAAATCGCTTAAATAAGTGTTAATATTACACGTTTTTGAAAGAATACTATGTTTTGTGCAGACTAAGTGTTACTTGACATTGGGTTTAACATTCCAGCTAGAAAATGTAAGAATTAGAGGATATACACATTTGTATATATCGATATATTGATATATTGGAGTTTTGCAGAATTTTTGCAAACCGCTGTAGCTATAGAATAAAAACATAAATAATGAATTACCCTACGCGCATCAAAAAAGATTGCGAGACGACCCCTGTTTAATACACTGTGCAACAGGGCTGCGTGGCAGTGACGTCCAACTCAGACAAACAAACCGAATTTCTCATCTCCTTGAGTCCAATTTCTGCCGTTTGGTTTTTAATGACAATTATTTTTTGAAAAGCAATGCTTTGTAATAAAAGAAAAATATATAAAATGTGTTTCTCTTTTTTCTTTTCAGTATAATATATATTCCACTTGTTTGAGTCATGCATATTATTACGCTTGTCTGAGTCATGTATCTATTAAGTTAAGTGGGCTATTTTTAGAATAGCAACACAGCCCTATTATCCAGGAACTATTGCAGGGAAAATATTGCACAGTGTTACTGTAATATTTACTGCTAGCTTAAATTGCTCTCACTTTCCACTACATTCTGAACCAAATTTTATTGTGATTTAATTTGTTTTGCTGCTATTTTGCTCCCTCTGGCGAACATGATCCTTATTTATTTATTTATCACGTGAACGTGAACAAGTTTCGATGATTCCCTAGCAACGGCTCTCAGTTTGAAGTTTGTGTTTTTTTTTCGTCCACCATTTTGAAAGTTGATGATCCATTAATGATTGGCTGGGCTTCCTGTGTGCGCTGTTCAAGATGCGCACAAATTCTTGAATGAATATAGATTCTTGAATTGAATGAATTATAAGGTGCGTGAATTTGAATGCCAATAGTTCTCGAGTTTGTCAATGTAAAATCATGAACATAAATATAAAAATTGAATTTGAATATGAACAAATTATTTATTGAATTTGAATAAATATAGACGTCTTGAATTTTGCACCATTCCGCCAACCATAGGTAGTACTGACCCCATATAATGTAAAAAGCCTATTCCTTTTTGTATGCATGTTATCTCTCTTGCCCTCTCGTCATTTTTTTCTGCCTGTTTTTCTCCTCTTCAAAACTTGAATGTTGACCAATATAGCCTGCGTATCAGGCCCTCGCGAGGGGAGGAGTACTGGGGAGGAGTACTGGGCCCCTCCTTCCTTCCCTCCTCCCCAGTCCAGCTCACCTCCCCTCACGAGGGCCTGCTACGCAGGCTATGACCAATATAGCTTATTTTTATATGATTTTTTACATTTACAGAGCCAGACATTTAAACACTGATGAGGTCTGTTGCATGTCGAAAGGGTTCTCAGTTACTACAAGGGCAAACGAAACGAGGTAAGAATAAGTTGGCACAAGGCGTAGATATATATCGTTCAAGTATTACCGTATTTACTCGCGCTTACTATTAAATTTTTCGCGCCGGTAATCCTGGTAATCCTGGTTTTACTATCAAAGCAAGCGTATAGAGCAGTTTTCGTGTGAGTGGGAAACCTACGGTGCTGACTTACAACACGTATACGGTACGACATGCCGTAACATTGAAATGGTTTCCCATTGTCTTCCAGTAATTCATCCAATCGCAACGCGTGGTTACGGCTACGGTAAGGTACGGTACGGCTACGAATCTGCCGTATCGTTTCCCACTCATACGAAAATTGCTCTAATCACAACGAAAACGCAATTGCAGATCATGTACGTACATGTAGGCATATACACTCTTTCAACATTCTCTTAGATGCAAGGATATCAGGAAACTATGTAAAAAATAATACTTCTTCTCAATGGAATCTGTGCCATTTCTTTTACTGTTAGCATATTGAATCCAACTGAGTCATTTTTCAAAGAATTCTAAACTTCAATGCTAGTTGGCTGAATGTTTTGTCTACCCAAATGTAAAGAGGTTAACCTACCTTGAAACACTATCTGCCCTTATACCGTTATCTGCTTATGCTTCCTGAGAAACGGGACGTCACAGGATTCGGAATTGATGACAGCCATAAAGCCACTCGACTGCAACTGCGCGCCAAATTTTTGCGGATCCTGTACAATGCCGGTTCTGCACGGACATGGAAATGTCAGTAAAGCTGCAGTTTAATTTTCAAAAACACACAAAATCTACTCCCATACAACTGTCCAAAACTAAATCTCTTAGTGGGTCGAACGATATAAGGTAAAACCAATATTTTACTTCGAAACCGCGGGAAGTGGTTGCACAATTCTCCCAAGTCAGGGCCTCATGGATGAAGTGTTCGTAGGTGCACACTTTACCCTCTCAAACTATCAGTGCTCCTTATTATACGTATTTAAAGCTAAAGCTAGTCAGAGGAGGCCGCGCACTACCAACTGAGCTACCCAGAATAAATTATAGTCTTTTTAAACTTGAATTGTAGGGACCATATTGAAGTGGATTTCATCTCGGCCAATCACCTTCTCTTCTACTCATGATTACGTCATCTGTGGTGCTGGCTCAGCAGGATGCGTTTTAGCCAATCGTCTGTCAGCTGACCCTAAGAACAATGTTCTACTACTGGAGGCGGGACCGCAGGACAAGACCTGGAAAATCCACATGCCTGCTGCGTTATCATATAACCTCTGCGATGACAAGTATAACTGGTTTTATCACACAGAACCACAGAAAAACCTGAATGACAGGTTTGTAGTAAAACTAGTGTAAATTGTTTTACCTCGTGCACAGAAAAACCTGAATGACAGGTTTGTAATAAAACTAGTGTAAATTGTTTTACCTCGTGCACAGAAAAACCTGAATGACAGGTTTGTAGTAAAACTAGTGTAAATTGTTTTACCTCGTGCACAGAAAAACCTGAATGACAGGTTTGTAGTAAAACTAGTGTAAATTGTTTTATCTCGTGCACAGAAAAACCTGAATGACAGGTTTGTAGTAAAACTAGTGTAAATTGTTTTACCTCGTGCACAGAAAAACCTGAATGACAGGTTTGTAGTAAAACTAGTGTAAATTGTTTTATCTCGTGCACAGAAAAACCTGAATGACAGGTTTGTAATAAAACTAGTGTAAATTGTTTTACCTCGTGCACAGAAAAACCTGAATGACAGGTTTGTAATAAAACTAGTGTAAATTGTTTTACCTCGTGCACAGAAAAACCTGAATAACAGGTTTGTAATAAAACTAGTGTAAATTGTTTTACCTCGTGCACAGAAAAACCTGAATGACAGGTTTGTAATAAAACTAGTGTAAATTGTTTTATCTCGTGCACAGAAAAACCTGAATGACAGGTTTGTAATAAAACTAGTGTAAATTGTTTTACCTCGTGCACAGAAAAACCTGAATGACAGGTTTGTAGTAAAACTAGTGTAAATTGTTTTATCTCGTGCACAGAAAAACCTGAATGACAGGTTTGTAATAAAACTAGTGTAAATTGTTTTACCTCGTGCACAGAAAAACCTGAATGACAGGTTTGTAGTAAAACTAGCTAGTGTAAACCGTGCACAGAAAAACTTGGAAGACAGTTTTGTGCACTAGTACCATATATACTCTTTCAAATTTTATCGATTCTAGTACGGTACAAAGTCTTTCCGGAACTGACTAGCATTTCTACCAGAATTTTCTTATTATTGCTGAACGGTAGGAACGTCGTATATGGTACACTTTTATTCCTACCAATAAATGTATTTGGTGATCCACGTGTTTGTACCATATACATGAAGTATCATACGACTAAAGCCTCGCAATCAAGTCTGAAGATACCGAACGTGGCCTATCGTGAAATATCTGTATTTTCATCGAATGTCTAGGATTATCTACTGGCCTCGTGGTCGTGTGCTGGGAGGGTCGTCATCTCTCAATGCTATGCTGTACAACAGAGGACATGCGTATGATTATGACAGATGGGAACGTGAAGGAGCTAAAGGATGGTCATATGCTGATTGTCTGCCATACTTTAAGAAGGCACAGACACATGAACTAGGTATGTATATATCCCATGGGGGTGGGTATGGGGAGGTTTGTGACACAGGCACAGACACGTGAACTAGGTATGTATATCCCATGGGGGTGGGTATGGGGAGGTTTGTCACACAGGCACAAACACATGAACTAGGTATGTATATCCCCTGGGGGTGGGTATGGGTATGGGTATGGGGAGGTTTGTCACACAGGTACAGACACATGAAAGCTCTTTGGCCTATGTCTCCGATGTTATCACTTGCCAGGCCCTAATGAATACAGAGGAGGGAGCGGTCCCTTACACGTGTCACGTGGTCAAACCAAGATTCCTCTACACCAGGCTCTCATTGACAGTGGCCGTGAGGCAGGTTACCCAGTCACTGATGACTTCAATGGTTTTCAACAGGAAGGGTTTGGTCTGCAGGATCTGGTTATTCACCAAGGTATGCCTGGAACGACACATGCGGCGCACTCAATGTCTAGGATTAAGGATTTTAAAATTCGAATTGTATCCAATTTTTTTACTTATTTTGTCAAGCATTAAAAAACACTTCCACTGCTTATCTGAATGAATGAGCGAATGAACGAACGAAAATGAATGAATGAATGATATTTGTGTCGTTACTAGGGAGAAGATGGAACACTTCCACTGCTTATCTAAAGCCCGTCAAACATCGCAAAAACCTGCGCATTGAATCCAAGGCCTTAGTGACACGTATTCTGTTCGAGGGTGACCAAGCAGTAGGGCTGGAATATCATGTGGACAACCAGGTGTGAGGAAAGATGAATCTAAATCTCACATCACAACAGACAACACTACTTTCAGCGCTTTGGACATTTAGTGGAATTAAGGCGCTATATAAATATAATAAATTAAATTAATTAATTAAATTAATTTAATTAAATTAAATTACTTCTTACAGCCAGCTTGGGTGACCTCCCACCAAAGCTAGGGTGACCTCCCATCCAGCTAGGGTGACCTCCCACCCAGCTAGGGTGACCTCCCACCCAAGCTAGGGTGACCTCCCACCCAGCTGGGGTGACCTCCCACCAAGCTAGGGTGACCTCCCACCCAGCTGGGGTGACCTCCCACCCAGCTAGGGTGACCTCCCACCCAGCTAGGGGGTCCTCCCACCAAGCTAGGGGGACCTCCCACCCAGCTAGGGGGACCTTACACCATGCGTGTGACGTCATGGTCCCCGACTGTTGTCTAATATGTGTAAAACAGTGTAATTATTGCTGCCTCTTTCTTATATCGACCAGATACGACGTGCGCGCGCATCTAAGGAAGTGATCCTATCAGGTGGTTCAGTCAACTCTCCTCAGCTTCTAATGTTATCAGGAGTTGGCGACAGTGAGGAACTTAACAAGCATGGGATCCCTGTGGTTTGTCATCTACCGGGGGTCGGACAAAACCTACAGGACCATCCACAGATATACATCGAACAGGTAACTTGGGTCTTCTCGTGTTTTAGGCGTAAATTTTCCTCATCCAGATCATGTTATTCTCTTCTTTTTGGTATCCGCCCCATGTTTACCAGCCATGCCCTGACTTAGATCAGCCAGAGGTTGTTTCAGGGTTCGATCTGTGAGTTAGCCATGCCCTGACACAGATCCGCCCTGGACTAGATTGTTTCAAATGTTGAAAAAAATTGCGTGTTTGAAGTTCCTATTGATTTACCATCCAGACTTGTCTTTCTAACTGATTTCTCTATCTTAAATCAGGAATGCATCCAGAGCGTCGGGCTTCACAAATACCAACAATTGTGGACCAAGATCTTTATCGGTGCTCAGTGGTGCCTTACAAAAAAGGGCCCTTGTGGGACGTCACACTTTGACGCAGGGGCATTCATCAGGAGTGACAATAACGTCCCTCATCCTGACATTCAGTTCGATTTTGTTCCCATCGTCATGAGTAATGAAGGCGGGAAGATGGTGTCCAAAGGCCACGGTTATAGGGTACATATTATATGTTATGTTATATTATTATGATGATGATGATGATGATGATGATGATGATGATGATGATGATGATGATGATGATGATGATGATGATGATGATGATGATGATGGTGATGATGATGATAGTGATGATGATGATGATAGTGATGATGATGATGATGATAGTGATGATGATGATGATGATGATGATGATGATGATGATGATGATGATGATGATGATGATGATGATGATGATGATGATGATGATGATGATGACGACTTTTCTAAGTTCCATATACATGGTGCATGCTGGTCTAGCTTGGGTACAGACAACACCTTATAAGCAATGATAAACAAAAGGTGTTTAACCCAAGCTAACCCAGAATGCACTGTTTGCCATCTCAAAAAAGACCAACAGCGTTCATACATATGAGCCTGAAGATTATGATCGGTTAGCTTCGGTTGACGATGGTATTCTTTTTTTTTCGTTGCCTATACATTGACGTCGGCCATCTAACGCGGAATAACTGTTCTCTTCTTCTTGTCAAAACAACATCAGACGTCCATCTCTCTTCAGCGGCCAACAAGTACTGGCCACATCACTTTAAAATCCAGCGACCCTCGGGATCATCCCGTGATTCAACCAAATTACCTCGACACAGAATACGACTTGGAATTAACCAGAAAGAGTTTAACCATAGGAAGACATGTCTTTTCTCAAGATGCATTCAAACCGTTCCGTGGAAACGAAATCACACCAGGTAAAGGCAGACCATGAAAAATGGCTGATATGTCGCCAAGGGAGGGTGGTAGATGATGAGGGTCAAAAACTCAAGTTTCAATGTCCTTAGGTCTATATTTTACTCCAGGTTCTAAAAACCTGCCTTAGCTCTAGGTGCCAAAAGAGGAACTTCTTGTTGGGCGTAGTGCTTTCCCATTTCAGACCACGTGTCATTCCCTTGAGAATAAGATTCTTTGTTTGAGTTGTATCCATATTCCTGTGTCTTCTCATGCGCAACCGTTAGACAAAGAAATGATACTCTAGGGAATGACACGTGATCTGAAAATTGAAGACATTACGCCCAAGCTAAGAGGTCTATTGTGATGCATATTCTGGCTTGACTTTCCTCTGCGTCTCCGTTACGATATATTCCACTTTTTCCTCCACAGGAGATCATGTCCAAACTGACAAAGACATTGACGAATACATTCGTACAGTTCTAACAACCAACTACCACCCCTCGTGCACATGTAAAATGGGAGATCCCTCTGATCTCATGGCTGTAGTGGATCCAGAAACACGTGTCATAGGAATCAAGGGAGTTCGAGTAGTAGACGCGTCGGTCATGCCAAGTATTGTCAGCGGTAATCTCAATGCGCCCACGATCATGATAGCAGAGAAAGCGGCTGACCATATCCTTCGAAACGAAATGTTACCCAAGTCGAATGTTCCTGTTTTTTCTGGTTGAAGTAGATCTCCATCTCCTTAGACGCCTACTTCTGTTAGTATTCCCGCATTTTCCTCCAGACTTCGTCGAGTCGTGGTTTTCGATGTCCTGGACGCGTGGGGAGTGGAGGCGAGTTTGAAGCAAAGACTCTTTCCCAATCTCTCACTCGGCCAAGTGGAACAACAGAGCGGAGGACTGGGTCAGACTCTAATTTGAAGCGGCATCTGTATATATGCCATTTAAAGCACGTCCCTATTCTACGCGCGTTCAATAAATAAAATAAAATAAAATAAAATAAAATGGAATAAAATAAAATAGAATAAAATTTAAAAAAATGCTCCTTAACCTATACAAAATTATTTCCGTCAAAACAAATCCAAAAATATTCAGAATTCAACTATTGTTGTAAGAAGAAAAAATAAAACAATCGTTGATTATATTTTTCTTCTTTATTTCACAAAAAAATTCTGAAGCAAAACCTATAGTATTTGTAGTTTATTTACGTATATTTTTCAAGTTTGTTTGATCTGGAAGACAAAAGTGCCTGTGAACACTGAACAAAACCACGACCCTCCCCTCCCTTATAAAGAAATTGTTTGGACTCAAATTGTAATGCCGTAATCAAGTGTGGTATCCACTGAAAAATAAATAACGCCTATTTCAAAAATCGTACTTCTCACGTGGCTCATCAATGGTTCAAACGGGGAATGACGTCACGTGATGATATCCGCCATCTTGGATCCATGGACCTTGATCCCACGGCACCAAGTTTATTCCCACGATAATAAAAAGCTTTGTTTAACCCACCTAACCTCGTCCTGAAGCAATTGAATGCGAGCCTATACGGGGAAAATCAATTGTTCCAGTCAACATGGCTGTTACTCTCATTTCTTTATAGCTGTTTCTCAAAAATGGCGACCGTGCGAACTTCGCCATTTTTTAGAAATAGCTATACCTAACAAGATGTTTGATAGATTGACTTCTGCTTTGAATGTCGGAATGTCAGTCCCGGCGGTCAGCGGTTGAAAAATAACCGCAGGCCGCCAAGCAACGCAGTCTCAGTAGTAAATAACTTGAGAAATAGGCCCATCTCGAAAGGTAGTCGTGGCTTTACATCGAAGCATGACATGAGGTGACCTTGTAGTGATAGACAATTATTCACCTCATGTCTCGCTTCGATGTAAAGGCATGACTAACTTTCAAGATGGCGCAGGGAACTGTGAACGAGACTATTTACTAGTAGTTGTGGTCGAGTTTAGCCCGTTGAAAATTGTATGAACGGAAACTAAAAAAACCTAGACTGAAAAAGAAATACAAAATTTTTTGTAAGGGAATAGAAAACTTGTTAAACCTGTTTTTGACATGGTCTCTTGGTTACGGAGAGTTTCCTTTCAGCACCGACCGCTGACCTTGGAGCCCTGTCAGCTGGCTAAACTTCTTGAAGTATGTGAAGTCGATCGTTTGGATTCCCATGTTCGGAATTTCGTAATGGCGGCTTCTATCATTTGATCAAAGTGATCTGTCAGCTAGAAAATAAATGGAATAACCTCAACAAATATCTTTGTAATGGGCCAACAACTAAATTTATTGTCATACTTACGTGAGATTCCTCTTGGGGTAGTTTCGATTTTAGGTGGACCAACTTATTGTCGCGATATTTTTCAAGACTGTTACCCATTCGTACGAGCTGCGAGAAAATAAACACGATAAAAACCAATCAAGTTGTCAATCGGCTTGTCTTTTCTTCTCTGGGCTTCCTGTGGAAGATGTCGGGAGAGGGACACAGGTAGCCCATAAGTAAGGAAAATCAGAAAAGATAGGAGACGCAAGGGAAGGAAGATAAAATTGACATTTGCATTCTCCATTTTATCGTTAATGAATGGAAATTGGGATGTACTTATTGCATCCTAATATTCATTCAAAAGAGCACTTTATTTTTTTCTCTTTACACAGACAGAACTTAGTACAAAATCTTGAATCTAATATAATATTACTAGCGATTTTATCATTACACCATAATCCTTTGCGCGCTTCGAAATAACCGCGCGCGCAATTGATTACGTCACAAAGAGATTTTAATGACGTCATAGCCAATTAGAAATTAGATTGTTTGAAGAAGTTGAATTGACAAGACGTGTTTGATTATCAAGTGATTTTTATTGTTCAAAATGTGCGGAACATTTCAGTCTAAATTTAAGGGCGACAACAAAGTAGCGCCTGCACCATGTCCTTTCGAACTGGAGGTCCTTAGAAGAGCCAAAATCCAAATCGAGAAAGAAAAAGCTCTTTTGAAGAAAGAAATAGCCACACAAACTGGAGCAAGTCTCTTGTTCCTGGATACCGAGACCAGCAGATGTGAAACACCAACCTGCGTTGCATATGATCTGAATTTGGATGGCAACATTGTGCAAAAGGGTCTGAAAGCAACCTGTCCACGAAAACTGGCAAGAGATCCGAAGTTGCCCGTCCTGACAAGAGAGATGCTGCTTGAGAAGCAGGCACAAGCAGAAGAGAACAGAAACAAGCAGCTGGAAAAGAAAAGGAAAGCCGCAGCTTTGAAATCTCTGCAAGCTAGGGAGAAGAAATTAGAAGAAGAAGAAGAAAAATTGAACAAGGTTGGAAAAATAAGCGAAAAGCTAACCAAGGCCGCTGAGAACAGACAAGCTCAGCTGGAGGGCGTCAAAACCAAAGCTAAAAAGTCCTCCAACAAAACACGCAGCAAGATAGCTGAGGCACAAAACTTCGCCAAAGCCCAGCAGACGTTGGTGCAGAGTGAAAGAAAATTGAAAGAAGCTCAAACCAAAAGAGCAAAAGCTGTCAGCAAGGTTGTTAGCAAACAGCGACAACGTGAAGCACAAGCCCAGAAAGTCCGACAAAGGGCTGCCAAACAAATGGAGGAAGAGGAAGACTGTGTTCGTGTGTTTGATCTGGAAGTCGATCCAGATTTGTATGCATCGGACAGCGACAAGGATGACATGTGGGATGTTGGATTCTGGGACAGGAAAGTCTAAAGCAGAAGGAAGCTGGAAGAAGCTTACCATTAAGTAATGAAAGATTCGATGTTCAGAATGAAAAACACGAAGAAAGATGAATGGAAACAAGGACATTAAAACATTGTTGTCTTGTGATGATGAAGATCATGGAACTGCCGAAAAATGGCTTATATATGAATTATATATTATTATACTGCTTGTATGTCTAGAGGTTTCTGTAGGTGTATTACAATATCTGTATCATATAGTTGTATTTAGCTTATTGTCGTTATTTATACAAAATAAAGCACTTTTTCTGAATAGATACCAGGTGTTGATACTTAATGGAAGGGAGGAAGGAAGGAAGGAAGGAATGAAGGAAGGAGCAATGGAAGGAACGAAGGAAGGGACGAACAAAGAAAGGAAGGAAGGAAGGAAGGAAGGAAGGAAGGAAGGAAGGATAGAAATTTCTTCCCTCAATGCTTGGAAGTAGGTAATTAAGAAAGAATTAGTAGGACAGAAAAACATTAGGGAAAAGGAGTTAAAGGAGGATTTGACAATGGTTCTTGACCAGACCTTTGAGAATGAATATCTTAAAGATTATTTATGACCGTATCATAATGGCTTACCTTTTCTTCCAGCGAAGAAGTGTTCGTCGGAAAACAAGACCAAAAATGTCGAAGTAGTTCCGCTAAAGCATTGTACTGATCCTTGAGATCCTTCTGGACGGAACTAGAAACCATGTCTGTTGGAACAATACCACAAAACATTCGTTAAAACCCCGGGATTCAGAGCAGAGCAGAGCAGAGCAGAGCAGAGCAGAGCAGAGCAGAGCAGAGCAGAGCAGAGCAGAGCAGAGCAGAGTATAAAGACCAGCTTTATTGACCAAAAACTCACGCTGCATATTTGTCTGTGATGTGCTTTCCATCAAAGATCCTCCAGGTGACATTTCTGTGAGCACGTGACAAGCCTGGTCACTAGAAAGAACCTACATAGGGAAATCATCTCCGATTAGTCAGGTGTTGACTGTGAGTGCTATGGTAAAAATAATGGCCAGGAAAACCCTACGATGCGCCGAGGTTGGAAGGTTGAAGTGTAGCGTCAGCTCATGACGCCCCCCTCCTCCAACCCGTCTCCGTCCTATCTCACACACCTATTTCAAAAAAGTTGTCGAAACTAAAGGAGATAGGCAATAAGCGATAAGCAATAGACTTTTTTGGCTTGGGCGTAACGTTCTCACATTTTAAACTAAGTGGTATTCTCTTGAAAATGACCTTCGTGTGAGAACCTTGTTTCCATATTCATGTGTCTTCTTATGCACAACCGTTAAACAAAGAAATGATATTCTAGGGAATGATACGTGGTATGAAATGGGAAAAGAGCTATTGGTCATTCCAAGGATGGTTTGGACAACTTGTGATTCTTATTACTATTCTCTTCAAGAACACGAAGGTTAGTGTAGTCGACGAAAACATTTTAGACACCTCGATTATTCGTGTTAAGATGTCTGCCCATAGTTCCTTTCGGGTCTTGAGATGTATAGACCCCTTGCACGTGACGTCAAAGCGGCTCAATTTGGAGGAAAAAAAAAAGAATTTCAATCTTTTGAGAATTGAAGCCTATTGTTTTGTCCTCCCAATTGAGCTGCATTTCGACGTACTACAAGGGATGTATATGGAAACTCACCTCAGTTAATTGTGGAAGCCAGTTTTGTGTTTCATATTTACAATATTGTAATGCTGTTTGGTCGTCTATAGTACTTTTATTTGAATGATTCGAAAATCCATTCTAAATAAGATTGAAAACGTTTCTTCAGTAAAGATGGTAGAAAGATTTGTCAGAACAACAACAGCAACTTCTAATTGCAATTAAAATGACAAAAAGAAAAGCAGCAGCAACAGCAGCAACAACAACAGCAACAACAACAATAACAACAGCAGCAACAACAGCAGCAACGACAGCAGCAACGACAGCAGCAACAACAACAGCAACAAAAACAGCAACAACAAAAACCGCAACAACAGCAACAACAAAAACAGCAACAACAGCAACAAGAACAGCAACGACAGCAACAACAGAAGCAGCAACAACAACAACAGCAACAACAACAGCAACAACAGCAGCAACAACAGCAATAACAACAGCAACAACAGCAGCAGCAGCAACAGCAGCAACAACAGCAGCAGCAACAACAACAGCAACAGCAACAACGTCCTCTATAAATTAGAAATATCTGTTATCATTTGTTCATCACCTCAACATTGTCTACAGTATGTCCTACACCATATGTATTTGTACTTGGGATCTTTAGACTTTGTAATTTCTCTGCCTCTTTCTCCTGAAGATCCTCATATTCTAATATCTCACGTAATCGACTCTACAATCATATAAATAAAACATGTTAAACCCGCGACGTTTATAGTCAAGTTCTTACACTATAGACCCCTTGCAGCATGTTGGAATAAAGCTCAATTTGGAGGACAAAACAATAGGTTTCCAATTCTCAGGAAATTGACATTATTTTGCTTTGTCTTCCAAATTGAGCTGCTTTGCCATCACGTGCAAGGGGTCTATTAAAATTAAATACTCTTACATAGTTCTTACACTATTGACCCCTTGCAGCATGTTGGAATAAAGCTCAATTTGGAGGACAAAACAATAGGTTCCAATTCTCAGGAGATTGAAATTCTTTTGTTTTGTCTTCCAAATTGAGCTGCTTTGCCATCACGTGCAAGGGGTCTATTAAAATTAAATACTCCCCAAGTACCTTTTTAGTTGGAGGTTCTGTACTTGATTTTACTTGTCCATTTTGTTCTGCCTCAGGTACTTTTGTATTTGTTGCCGACCTGTTAGGAAAAGATGGTCAAATTCTATTATTTTGTCCTACTTCTTGCAATGATAGAGACCTATTTTTAACACCTTGGACAATACACCACTTTGCTAATACAAATTTTCTCTCGTTACAGTTTACTCAGGGGGCAAATTTGTTGAATTAATGAGACAAAATGTGGCCGATCAACACCATTTTGCTTCCTGAGTAAACTGGAACGAGAGAAAATTTGTATTAGCAAAGTAGTGTATTATTTACGTGTCTATCATTGCAAGGTCACCTCATAATAATAATAATAATAATAATAATAATAATAATAATAATAATAATAATAATAATAATAATAAGGCGATTATTATAGTGCCTTATATACAATACTCTAAGGCGCTAAATACAAAAATACTTAAATATATCAAATAAAATACTTAAATATATCAAATAAATAAATAAATAAAAATCTTAGGATTTGGTGAAACAAAAATAGCTTATCAGATAAAAATAATAAAATAAACAAAAAATTTAATTATAGCTTCGTGAAAATAAATAAGTCTTTAATTGTTTTTTAAAATGTTCAAAGTTCGTCTCCAGGCGAAGAGCATCAGGTAGCTGGTTCCATAGTGTCGGTGCTGCATACGTGAAACTTCTCCCACCAAAAGTAGACAAGACCTGTCTTGCTTGGATGCAAATGCATGGCTACCTTTCAAGATGGTGCAGGGAACTGTGAAGGGGACTACTTAACAGCCATAATATTGAGTACAAGGATAATATTAAAAAACAACAGGTTTCAGGGTGTCTCATGCCATCTTCAGAAAATATATTAATTTTATAAATATTTACACGTGGAATGTGTTAAAAATTAGATATATGCTGTAAGGGGTCTATATTTGACATCAAAGTGTGACCTATTTTATGCTATATAACCAAGGTATCAAGACACCAAATAAAGAACTTACTGAGTTGCCTGTAACACCATCAAACTGTGGTGGTTGAGTCTGCGAAACAAGGACTGTCCAGCGGATAAGTTCTTGGCAGCTTGTTCTGGAAGGTCTCCCGCTACAATACCATAACCCTAAAATGATAATAGATAATAATAATAAAAAGAATGTCTGCAGCATTCAGGGAAGTCTGACCTTAGATGGCGAGTAGTATGGCTTGTTCTTCTTGTGAATTTCAATAGGCAATGTGCATCAAAGCTCACAAAGCACTCTGGGAAAGTGAGTTCTTTAAAAATGTAACAGGGAAATCAAAGGAACTATCAGAAAAAAATTACTCTGTTATTTTCGTCTGCTGAAATCATTTTATTTCCATAAAAAATGTTGAAGGAAAAATTATCAGATGAATATTTAGAGGAGACAAAAGAGCGTAAGAACTCACTTTCCCATCGTGCTAGAATTTCGAGCTCATGCACATTGGCTATTGAAAGCTCTCATTTTACTTGGTTATTTAACCTCACCAATCGCTAATCACTGGTTGCCAATTGATATTCACCCCTTCAAACTTTTTTTTAAATAGCTGTATATATATTTATATCCTCTATTCACTGACAACATTAAAAGTCCATGGGTTTGGTAATATTCAACTTGCACATTCTTTACATTACAGTTGGCTGTTGCTAATGATGTCCAAAAGTTAACTGTAATGTAAAGAATGTGCAAGTTGAATAATACCAATGTTTTGAAATCTCAGACTTTTAATGGTTTCTATGAATAGCTGACTTATAAACGAGGCTAAGCCTGTGCAAATGAGTCTGTGGTCTTCAAAAACAGTGTATGATGTATTAATAGTTAAAGCTAAGTCAAATGACATTGTACCTCATCTGGTAAAGGTGATGCTTCGGTCAGATCCAGGATAGGGTCTTTGAACTCGGACAATTTACTAGCAAGTTGTTCTGTTAAAATAAAGACCCTGTGTCATTCTCTTGAGTATTATTTCTTTATTTACCAGTAATAATTGGGAATCAGGTGTGGCCTATTGCTAGTGCTCTCGCCTCTCATCTCTGGGGTATAGGGTTTGATTCATGGACTCAGCATCACCTGTGCATGAGTAGAGTTTGTTAGGTCTCTCCTTTGATTTGAGGGTTTTTCTCCAGATTCTCCAGGTTTCCACCCTCCGCAAAACCTTACACACTAAATTTGATTTTCATTTGTGAGCCCAGAGGTTGTTTCTGTGAGTTAGCTATGTCCTGCCTCAGATCAGCCCAGAGGTTGTTTCAGGGTTCAATCTGTGAGTTAGCCGTGACCCTGACTTAGATCAGCCCAGAGGTTGTTTCAGGGTTCGATCTGTGAGTTAGCTGTGCCCTGACTTAGATCAGCCCAGAGGTTGTTTCAGGGTTCGATCAGCTGTGAGTTAGCCGTGCCCTGACGTAGATCAGCCCAGAGGTTGTTTCATGGTTCGATCTGTGAGTTAGCCGTGACCCTGGCTTAGATCAGCCCAGAGGTTGTTTCAGGGTTCTATCTGTGAGTTAGCTGTGTCCTGACTTAGATCAGCCCAGAGGTTGTTTCAGGGTACAAATAAAATTCATCATTCCATCAGCTTCCTTTC
The DNA here is from genome assembly GCA_964019055.1 of Anthopleura xanthogrammica. NCBI lineage: Eukaryota > Metazoa > Cnidaria > Anthozoa > Actiniaria > Actiniidae > Anthopleura > Anthopleura xanthogrammica. The sequence continues at coordinate 2,040,234 of OZ025222.1, read as the reverse complement.
AAACACAACAAACCTTGTTCATCTTGGATCGCACACTGTGTAAACATGTCATTACCCATCTGCTTAGTGCTTGCAGATCTATCACGGTGGAAATAATGAGACTGAAAAAACTTGGTCCAGAATTCCTTTTCTGTCATCTGGAAAAAATAAATAATCAGTCAAGAATAGAAGTAAATATTTCTGTACTCAACTGGTCTTATATGTTTTTTTGTTATTGTTGATAAAGTGCCCATAATACATACACCAAACCTGTTTGAAATAAATCCTTATGGTCTCAAAAACATGTTTTTGTAGGATTTTCCAGCTTTCAACGTAATCCTGATTTTTAAGTATGTTCTGAAAATGCCCCAAAAAATCAAACGGCTGCACAACTGGGAGACTGGGCCTATGACGTCATCAGGTGATAGACTTTGACAGTTCTCAAAGAATCTAAGTGCCGATTAAGTGTCAATGGGTAATGATGCAATATTTAGCTAGGCATCTTTTTCTCTCCAAAACTCTTAAACAACAACACTGTTTTGCTTGTAAAGAAAGATACGTCTCACCTCGATGACATAAGCAAAATACTAGGATTATATTACCTTGTCAGGAACAGATTCTGCATGTCTCTTTTTAACTTTACAAAGAAAAACAAATAGATTAGAATGAACAGCAATTTAATGGCAATCAAAAATCGATTTAGTCAAACTCAGTGTTTGACAGCACAGTTGGTGTCTCTCCCTTGATTCGATCAGGGTTCAATCTATGAGTTAGCCATGCCCTGACTTAGATCAGCCCAGAGGTTGTTTCAGGGTTCTATCTGTGAGTTAGCCATACCCTGACTTAGATCAGCCCAGAGGTTGTTTCAGGGTTCTATCTGTGAGTTAGCCATGCCCTGACTTAGATCAGCCCAGAGGTTGTTTCAGGGTTTGATCTGTGAGTTAGCCATGCCCTGACTTAGATCAAGCCCAGAGGTTGTTTCAGGGTTCGATCTGCGAGTTAGGCATGCCCTGACTTAGATCAGCCAATATCATTGCTGTTTAATGGTAACAATAAAATTTGAAGGTTTAGAAGTTTTTCTAAGTGTTTTTCCCTAGTAACCATGGTAACATACCTGCTGGATAAGTCCTGAATATTGACTCAATAGTGTCGGCATTCAAGTTGTATTTAACTTCATTACATCCTGAGCTCTCTGGTTGGACGTCGCCCTGTAGGTATCATTACAACGATTATCATTAAGTAATATTTGTTAAATTATGAATAATTAATGGTGAAAACACAATAGAAATCAGTCACCCAGAAGAAGTCTGTAAATCGGACACAGAAAAATTTTCTTATAATTTTCATTCAAATTTGACAAGGATGTTCTCAGTCCAACCCACCCCCATCTCAAAATTCAAGTAGAACAAAAAAAAAAATGGAATTTAGCACTGGCACTTCTACAGAGTAGCTATTCATTTACATAACATTTTTGGGAGGGAGGAAAACCAGAGAACATGGAGAAAAAACCCTCAAAGCACAGGAGAGAACCAACAAGCAACTCTACTCACATACGACACAGAGCCTGGCAGAGCTTGAACCCTGGTCGCATTGGTGAGAGGTCAGCACTCTTACCGCTATGCCACCCATGAAATTATACTCCTAGACATTTGATAGCAACATATAATATTCGTGGCCAATGCGTATAGACTTTACAGTGGCTCTAATCCAGCTTGCCCTCATAAATGCTCATACAGAAGTCCTTCAGGATCTTTTACATACTAGTTATACAATGGTTTCGAGTGGCATACCATGGAATATCACACGAGTCACTTGTAGTTTCTAGCATACACACGAGCCTTTAGGCAAGTGTGTATACAAAGAAAATACAAGTGACAAGTGGGATATCCACGGTATGCCTCAAGAAACCATTGTATAACCATTTTATCCCACACCATAGCAAATACAAATGCGTAGATTCTACGTGCAGTACATGATGGGAAGGAAGAGTGAAATACCAACGAATATACAACAGCTTTCCTGCTTTCTAATTGGCTGTATTTTCTATGGTGTGGGATAAAAGATATTACATAGGGTACAGTACTCACCAAAAGATTTGAAGATAATCCAATTAATTGTGTGTCACTATCATCAGTAAGAGATACAGCAACCTGCAACAACAACAAATTGAAACAAATGTATAACACAAGGAGGACGTTTTCATGCTGCATATTAAGGTGATATGAGCAGCCATGCAGCTTACCGTCATGAATGAACTGTAATATATTAATGCTATTTGCCTCTAAATTGAGCTTGAATTGAGAGGCTGTTAACCAGAGACAACCCCCTACTCTTACACCAATAATTCAACAAGTACTTTTCACCCTGAAGATGCACTAGAAGTCTGAAAGCTCGGCAGCTGAATAAATAGTCATGGAAAAAACAATTGTTTACATCATGGTTATCCCTACGTACAATACCATTTAAGACAGGTTCTTTAATGTCCCCCATTTACAGGTTAAGGAAGGGTTGGGAGACAGGGCCTACAGTTGAAGCTCATGGAAGAGCCCCATACAGTGAGTGATGGTTGTAAAAAATACTGTATGATCAGATGTTTTTTTATGAAAATGATCTTACCTTTCCTCTGTTAGCCCAAAATTCTTCAGATGTTATAACACCACTGACAACAAGATCTTTGTACAGCTGGTAGATGTCGGGATTCTCCTTCAGTATCCTAAAGGTGATTGACAGGACAAGTTGTTACCATGGAAACTAAACCATTATCATAACTACCATGTTACCAACATCATCTTTGTCATTATGAGCACTATCATCATTACAATATATGAATGCATCCAGAATGTATCCAGAATGCAACCAGATTGGATTATGTTTATCAACACGAGGAGCTTTGCCTAATCTGAAAAATTATGCAAATTAGCTTATGAGCGACTGAATCGCTCCTAAGATCATTTGCATTGGAGCTTGAACCCTCCATAAAGACAAACACTGTGGGAGCTCAATTGCAAAAGGTGTTGCACCAGTGTTAAAAATATGACAGACTTTGATGTTACACAACAGACTTCATTTACTCTGATTGTTGTCAAAGGTAAAGAATTTTCAGTGAAAATCATTCATCATCATGAAAAATATTCTTCTTTCTGCTACTGTACTTGATTACTTCGCAAAGCCGTTACCAAAAAAATGTGAACTGTTATCCTTTTATTGCCGGTGTTGATAAAACATGACCAGTGATGGTATGACCTACTGTGTGTCTATTCTAATAATTATATTACAAAAACACTGTATGATGATACAGTCTGTATGATTTTAGGATCGCATTTCAACAATACATCGATTCTGAACATGGCGGACACAAACGGACGGCATGGATCGAGGGGGCGAAAACGAGGCTAGTCAGTAATTCCTTATCTGTAAGGAAGCTTCATCTTTGTTACTTGTGTTTACATGGTGTTTACATCCATTAAGGATCGTTTTTAGTGATGTCCAAGGGAAAAGCCAACTTTCCACAGATCACGGAGGATCGACTAGCCTCGTTTTCGCCTCCTCGATCCAGAAAAACCGCGTATGTCTGCCATGTTCGGAATCGGTGTATATGGTACGATAAATTATTTCCTTGAATAAGTGCTGTGGTGCTCATTAAATTTTTCGTGCCTCAAATGCAGCGCTTATTCAAGGGCATCGCTTATTTGAGGGCGGTGCTTATTTAAAAATTGGATGCGGTAAAGAAATATTTTCTAAATTTAATGGTGTATTTTTTCTGTGCGAAAATTTTACAGTAGCTAACTTTTTTTTTGGACTTTTTTTGGGTGCTTCTTCGAGTAAATACAGTAATGGTTATAAGGCAGAATTTTCAATTCGATCTTCGTATAATCTTACTTGTTTTTCTCCTCTAATTCCTTGGTTGCCTTTATACGGTGTGCTGGTATTAGCTGAGCCAGTAATTCTTTTACTTCATCTCGTTCTTGTTTTGCTTCTGGTGTTGACGTGTTGGTGAAATGAAAGCTATAAGAGCTACCATCATGTAAAACAATCTGCAGTTGAATCTTAGAACTGCCTTCAGGACTTATTCTTTGAACTGAAAAAAATAAATAAATACAAATCCAAAATTATTTTTGTCACTTGGTAATAATACCACTGTTATCTACAATGTAATATGTGCAGCGGTATAGCCCACTTTCAATACTCTGGCTTGCACACAAAGCAATAGACCTATATCACACTAGCACGACATTATAGGAAATTTGTTTTTTCAGGAAAAGAAGTTTACTATCAAATTTGTCACATCGACATTAGCAAAACTGTAAATTTTCGTAAAGATTGTCCTTAAGTTGACGAAGTTATGAATTTTTGAAACTAAGAATTTTTGTGGAATTTTTTCAAAGAATTGTAGTATCTAGACTGAAAGTCCATGGTAGCGAAAGTACCATAATTCTAGACAGATAACGTGGCAACATACATTTCTTACTTTCAAAAATATATATCTTTGTTAGTTTAAGAGGAATTTTTACAAAACTTTGAAATTTTACTATTATGGATGTGACAAATTTGATAGTAAGCTCTTTTTTCTTGTAAATCAAATATTCTATAATGTCATGCTAGCATGTAATATTGGTCTATTCATGACAAGGCTCTTGGGAAACAATGAAGAAATCCTATTAATGTATTCTTTTACTTCCCCAAAGCCCTGTCTTGAATTAATTGGCTTGTGCATGGCCTAACCAGAGCTATTCTAACCAAAATATTGAAACTCGTACCGTGAACACTTTGAAGTTTTTTCCTACTTTTTTTCTCCTTTATCCCTTGTGTGAATCGATTGGAAATATGATTTATTTTGAACAATAAGATCATTTGAGTTCAGTGCTTCATTTTCAGAAGGTTTGAAGCAGTAGAAAGTTCAGAAAATAAAAAATTTAAAAATATCAAGTGTTCATGGTTCGAGTGTCCTCACTGTAAAAGTACTATTAAAAACTAGGTATGTTTATAAATTCGACATATCAAAATCTATGGTCATTACTTTAATCCTTAAATCTAGGAATATATATCTTTCATTTAGCCGGTCTATAAAATTTGACAGTATAAAACTGGCCACGTGATCATAAAATAATTTAGATTTTCCAGTGTCCAAATTTTACCTTTTAACTCCGAGTATTTAGAGTTTATTTTGGCTGTTTTGCTTCCATGGGGAGTCCATGTTACTGTATTGGTGAGGAGGCGTAGAGTTCCTGGGTTTTTCTTGTATTTCGTATTGATAACTTCCAACAACTTCGATTCTTCGCTGTTGGCCGCCATCTTGGATGACAGCATGTGAGGAACCGCTGGTCGATCAGCCCGTGGTACACTAAACCACAGGAATCCCATTGTTTTATTCTTGACTCATTGTGTGAACTGGAGTGATACCATTTACTCGGGGAGTGGGGATGGGGGGGGGGGATGTCGAAGGAATGTTGTAGAATGCTCAGGACCATACATACTTTAGCATTTCTGACCAGAGGCTTGTTTTACAGGTCTTGAACACTCTCCCCTTAGTTACCGTTACTATGTCAACAAGCTCAAAAAATATAGGGAGGCTGGAAAGTGTTTTCTACTTTTACACATTACTCACAACAATGAATTGGAAAAACTTTATTTAAGCAATAGAAGCTAAGTTCTATGACTCTAGAGGTGAAATAGTGCACGCAGGATGTTGGGAGAAACACGAGAAAAGCTCAAAAATTCTAGCATTTCCCCAAGTAATTCCTCGACTTTTACTTCTATATCCTTTTCAGAGCACTACTCTAGTTGAAAAGTGTATGTCTTTAGTTTAAATTTGACAGAAAGTTTTAGTTTAAGCTTATAACAAATTGTTCAAGCGTATTTGTAAACAAAAAGGCCTAGTCAGCAATGTTAGACAATGCTGCGAATTTCAACATGATAAAAAAACTCATATTTTGTGCCTCTTTTGTCTTTTTATTTTAAAAACCAAAACTTTAATTTGTTGAATGAAAATTTACTACTAAAGATTAAAACAATATTGAAAATCAGAAATTGCCCATTTTGTGCAAATTTTGGAGTTAAAATGTAGTAGAGAAGCTTTCATTTGTGAGCTGTCAATCACAAACCATGTCTTTACCGGTGAAATAGAGCATAGGTTTTGTGAGTGAATTAGCCAATGAGAGCGCGCGTACTATCTAAGCGACCATAATATGACAGCAAGTACGGCCCAGCCAAAGACCGCAATGACAATGACAATGATTTTATTTGCACCTTAAAAATATACAATTTATTACAAAATATTTATCCTCACATCAAGGTGCGTTGGTTTAACTGAAGAGCTATACAAAGCCAGTTGGCTAACATCTTTGTTGTTTTTTCAGTTTATCGGTCATTTATCAAAATTTTACATCTACAATAACAAAATAGAGAAGGAATGAAATAATAATATGTATACATTAATTGGTTACGTACGGATAAAAAAAAATCCTAACTCATTAACCGAACTAAGAATTTTTCTTTTTTAAATTGGCATATATCTGAATTTTGTATCATAATATCATTCATTTGACGAAAAAAGAAAAATTATGTAAGATGGAATTTGTAAAATTAATTAAATTTGTTTTGAAAAGTTCCCTCTTTTAGAATTATTTTATTTTTTCTCTTATAAGTTTTCAGAACATAGACCAAACCATATGCAAAATTTGAAGAAATTTCATCGCACAGTTTTTGAGCTTGTTTACTTCGAAAATCTTTATACGACTCGATAAGTTAAAATTGAAACGAAAACAGTATACTCAATATAGCATTCTTATTAAACAATAGAAAACAATAGAGTTAGCATGGGGTTAAGAAACCCATTCTAATCTTTCTTTCACGGAGTAATTGAAATCACTCTTACTAAAATCCACTCGATCTATTTATGTTACACACTTTCAGTAATTGTACTCTATTTCCACACACTTGTTTGTTACAAGAGAGCCTTGATAAGAACCACCCAATAGATGTCAACGACTTATAAAAATACGATACATAATACATATATAATATATGATCAAAATAAAACACAATTTTTATTTTTAAATAACTTAACCTATTGAATACACACAGCGATATGCAGAAATTATGATTCTCTTGATATATATACAAGTATATCAAAAGTATATCAGAAATTATGAAATATCATCGCTGATATTTTTTCCAGAGAGCCCTAGTGATAGGCAACTCGAAAAAATATCACCGATGATATCCCATAATTTCTGATATACTTTTGATATACTTGCATATACATCAAGAGGATCATAATTTCTGCATATCGCTGTATGTTGCACTATATAAATAATTAATCATTATTATCATTGCTTATTTATTTCATTTCAACGCGTATGCTACGCCAATCAGTGCGATCAGCTCATAAGAAAATCAATTCTTGGTTGATTTTCTTTGCTGTATCGGACATTCGGTGTATCATGCAGACATAAATGCATCATCAAAACCCAATCGTTTCAAGAACTTATGGAGTATAAGTATGTTTCCCAAAAACAATTCTCGCGTTTAATATTACTGAAGTAAATTAAAATTATGGAGATTACTAAACTTTTCAAAATCATCCTTGGATGCAAGTTACTGGTTCTTCTCGGTCAAGTTTCTCAAGTTTTCGGTAAGTCAATCACAATTATCCTTCAAAGTAAGTCTACTTTTTGTCTAAGTTTAAGTTTTACGGTAAGTTAATTGACTATACGTTTCGTCTCATTTCTTGCTGGCAATAAACTTTTATCATTCAATTCCAATGGTCGTCAAAACTCACAGGACATGCAGAAGAAAAAGTTCGTTGGTAGAAAAGAGATCCCCAAGCACCAGCAAATGGTTTTACTACAAAATTCACAATTTTCAAAAATCATATCTTTGCAAGTTTTTGAACTTATTTCTTTCAAACTTCGCGGTTTTGCTAGCTTTAACATGTTTTTTTTTCAGCTTTGGTAATTATTTTTTTCTGTTTTACTAATGCAAGACATTTATTCTGTACCACAAAATATGTAACTCATGGTTCCGACTTCCCTTGGTTACTGTTGCTATGCATGTCGCACAAGCTAGCTGATCAAACACTGATCACAAAAAATTTTTTCAAATATTTACTGTCGTGTGAAAATAGAACAAAAATTTTCTCTTTATACCTTGTAGTGCTCTCACACGCCTAATAAAATAAACCTTTTAAGGCCTATTTTCATTTGATGAATTGAAATTGATATTGTTTTGAGGGACAATAACACACAAGCTCAATGAAATAAAACTAAAATCACTCTATTTATGTAAGAGACCGTTTATTGTAATTGTACTCTATTTCCTCACACTTGTTTGTTACGAGAGAGCCTTGATAAAAACCACCAGATAGATGTCACTGACTTATAAAAATACGATACATTGTGACATTTAAGTTGTTTTTTTTTTAAATCAGCATATATCTGAATTTTGCATCGTAATATTATTCATTTGACGAAAAAAGAAAAATTATCTATGAGGGAATTTGTAAAATTATTGAAATTTGTTTTGAAAAGTTCCCTCTTGTAGAATTATTTTATTTTTCCCCTTATAAGTTTTCAGAACATAAACCAAACCATATGCAAAATTTGAAGAAATTTCATCGCACAGTTTTTGAGCTTGTTTACTTCGAATATCTTTTATTTTATTTTTATTTATTTATTTATCTGCTTTCCAACTTTGATTTGAAACCAGTTGAAGGCATGATCAACAGGACAAGAAGTCCCATGCTAAGACTATCCTTTATACGACTCGATAAGTTAAAATTGAAACGAATACAGTATACTCAATATAGCATTCTAATTAAACAATAGAAAACAATAGAAAACAATAGAAAACAATAGAAAACAATAGAAAACAATAGAAAACAATAGAAAACAATAGAAAACAATAGAAAACAATAGAAAACAATAGAAAACAATAGAAAACAATAGAAAACAATAGAAAACAATAGAGTTAGCATGGGGTTAAGAAAAATCAGTGAAAGAAAGTGACAATTGAGGTTTTTACCAAAAATAGGTTATTGATATTCTAAATTCATCTATTTCCTAAATTTCAAATTTTGTTTTACTTTATGAAATTCACATTTTCTTGCCTTTTTTTCATTTTTTTTTGTTTTGTTTTTTTTTTGTTTTTACTCAATTTAATAACTTGAAATTTCCCAGGCAATTTTTCTCAAAGCTCGTCAAAAAGGTGCTATTTCCATCTTTTATAAATAATTATAAGTATTGAAAATTCATACCCTTTTTACAATTTTTCATCCTTGAGCGATGGCATAAAATTTCCCTGCATTTTTGCAACAGGACTTATAAAATGGTGCTTTTTCCATGTTAACTTAATTTTTTAATAGTTGGGAATTTAAGGCCTATTTTCATTTGATGAATTGAAATTGATATTGTTTTGAGGGACAATAACACACAAGCTCAATGAAATAAAACTAAAATCACTCTATTTATGTAAGAGACCGTTTATTGTAATTGTACTCTATTTCCTCACACTTGTTTGTTACGAGAGAGCCTTGATAAAAACCACCAGATAGATGTCACTGACTTATAAAAATACGATACATTGTGACATTTAAGTTGTTTTTTTTTAAATCAGCATATATCTGAATTTTGCATCGTAATATTATTCATTTGAGGAAAAAAAGAAAAATTATCTATGAGGGAATTTGTAAAATTATTGAAATTTGTTTTGAAAAGTTCCCTCTTGTAGAATTATTTTATTTTTTCCCTTATAAGTTTTCAGAATCATAAACCAAACCATATGCAAAATTTGAAGAAATTTCATCGCACAGTTTTTGAGCTTGTTTACTTCGAATATCTTTTATTTTATTTTTATTTATTTATTTATTTATCTGCTTTCCAACTTTGATTTGAAACCAGTTGAAGGCATGATCAACAGGACAAGAAGTCCCATGCTAAGACTATCCTTTATACGACTCGATAAGTTAAAATTGAAACGAAAACAGTATACTCAATATAGCATTCTAATTAAACAATAGAAAACAATAGAGTTAGCATGGGGTTAAGAAAAATCAGTGAAAGAAAGTGACAATTGAGGTTTTTACCAAAAATAGGTTATTGATATTCTAAATTCATCTATTTCCTAAATTTCAAATTTTGTTTTACTTTATGAAATTCACATTTTCTTGCCTTTTTTTCATTTTTTTTTTTTTGTTTTTTTTTGTTTTTACTCAATTTAATAACTTGAAATTTCCCAGGCAATTTTTCTCAAAGCTCGTCAAAAAGGTGCTATTTCCATCTTTTATAAATAATTATAAGTATTGAAAATTCATACCCTTTTTACAATTTTTCATCCTTGAGCGATGGCATAAAATTTCCCTGCATTTTTGCAACAGGACTTATAAAATGGTGCTTTTTCCATGTTAACTTAATTTTTTAATAGTTGGGAATTTAAGGCCTATTTTCATTTGATGAATTGAAATTGATATTGTTTTGAGGGACAATAACACACAAGTTCAATGAAATAAAACTAAAATCACTCTATTTATGTAAGAGACCGTTTATTGTAATTGTACTCTATTTCCCCACACTTGTTTGTTACGAGAGAGCCTTGATAAAAACCACCAGATAGATGTCACTGACTTATAAAAATACGATACATTGTGACATTTAAGTTGTTTTTTTTTAAATCAGCATATATCTGAATTTTGCATCGTAATATTATTCATTTGAGGAAAAAAAGAAAAATTATGTAAGATGAAATTTGTACAATTATTTAAATTTGTTTTGAAAAGTTCACTTTTGTAGATTTCCCCCCCCTTATGAGTTTTCAAAAGCATAAACCAAAGCCATATGCAAAATTTAAAGAAATTTCATCGCACAGTTTTTGAGCTTGTTTACTTCGAAAATCTTGATACGACTCGATAAGTTAAAATTGAAAGGAAAACAGGATACTCAATATAACATTGTAATTAAACAATAGAAAACAATAGAGTGAGCATGGGGTTAAGAAACCCATTCTAATCTTTCTTTCACGGAGTAATTGAAATCACTCTTACTTAAATCACAGCTTTTTTTTCCAGAAAGCCCTAGTGATAGGCAACTCGAAAAAAAAAATATCACCGATGATATCCCATAATTTCTGATATACTTTTGATATACTTGCATATACATCAAGAGGATCATAATTTCTGCATATCGCTGTATGTTGCACTATATAAATAATTAATCATTAATATCATTGCTTATTTATTTCATTTCAACGCGTATGCTACGCCAATCAGTGCGATCAGCTCATAAGAAAATCAATTCTTGGCTCATTTTCTTTACTGCATCGGACATTCGGTGTATCATGCAGACATAAATGCATCATCAAAACCCAATCGTTTCAAGAACTTTGAAAACTTATGGAGTATAAGTATGTTTCCCAAAAAAAATTCTCGCATTCAATATTGCTGAAGTAAATTAAAAATATGGACATTACTAAACTTTTCAAAATCATCCTTGGATGCAAGTTACTGGTTCTTCTCGGTCAAGTTTCTCAAGTTTTCGGTAAGTCATTCACAATTATCCTTCAAAGTAAGTCTACTTTTTGTCTAAGTTTAAGTTTTCCGCTAAGTTAATTGACTACGTTTCGTCTCATTTCTTGCTGGCAATAAACTTTTATCATTCAATTCCAATAGTCGTCAAAACTCACAGGACATGCAGAAGAAAAAACTCGGTGGTAGAAAAGAGATCCCTATGCACCAGCAAAGGTTTTCCGTACAAAATTCACAATTTTCAAAAATCATATCTTTGCAAGTTTTTGAACTTATTTCTTTCAAACTTCGCGGTTTTGCTAGCTTTAACATGCTTTTTTTCATTTTTGGTAATTATTTTTTTCTGTTTTACTAATGCAAGACTTCCATTCTATACCACAAAATATGTAACTCATGGTTCCGACTTCCCTTGGTTACTGTTGCTATGCATGTCGCACAAGCTAGCTGATCAAACACTGATCACAAAAAAAATGACTTCGTCTCGGGTTTTCACTGATCTGCTCTCGAATTCTCCCAAACGCGTAGCCTCGGTTTTCACCAGGCTATGAAGGCATGGAGAAAATGTTTTATTTCTTAACTGTTGTGTGAAAATAGAACAAAAATTGTCTCTTTATACCTTGTAGTGCTCTCACACGCCTAACAAAATAAAGCTTTCCATTTAAAGTACTATTTTTGATAAGAAAAGTTGAATTGTCAAAGCGAAAGTCTACGTTGTACATTTCCCATCATGCTTTGAGGGTTTTTCTCCCTCTCCGGTATTTTTTCCTCCAAACGAAAATATTATCAACTTTTAAATTCCAAATTGATCGTGAAACGAAAACCGCAAGGAATTACAAAGGACTATTTTATTTTAAAGCCATTCGTGACTAAAATTTTCAGTCGCTCGTAAAACGCTGGTGCTTCGCGCTCGCCAAATTTTCTTTACATTCATGAACAGGGAGAGGGAAAAAAAAATTATGCCACTTTACCACTCTGGGGTGGACGGAAAGCCTTTTAGGTCTAGGACCCAATTACAAGGCAACCGATAGATCGAATTAGAATTTGAAAGGTGATTTTTGTGGAGGGAGGAAAACCGGAGAACCCGGAGAAAAACCCTCGAAGCGCAGGAGAGAACCAACAAACAACTCTACTCACATACGACACCGAGCCCAGCGAGACTCGAACCCTGGTCGCATTGGTGAGAGGCGAGCGCTCTCAACTCTACGCCACCTGTGCTTCCCTAAAGAGAGTGGGCGACTTGAAGCAAATACGCGGCGTTTGAACGACATGCTGAGGCTTAGAAAACTGATTAACCAAGCAACGAACATAACATTTCTTATTGATAGTTTCTCATTCATTGAGTATCACAATGTCCGTAGATAAAAAATATCACATTTGACACGATATCACCAGGAGATTTTGCTTCTCTCAGCTTCTCTCAGCCCAATATTTCGTACTTCCAGGTTGTTGGCTCGATATAAACAACAACGTTTAATCGAAAATAAAACTGATCCGTGGAAATACTCTCCAAATATCTTTTAGAAATAGCATATTTCGTCATTTTTGGTTTCGTTTTGACAAGATATCATATTTTTTTCGATTATATTCGATATTTTTTACGCTCAAAAATTTCGCCATAAAGATTTTATAGATAATAAATAGCTGATATCATACGTTTATTATATCCACTTTGAAATCACTAGCAAATCCTGTAATCTGATTGGCTCTCAGTAGATTGATTCAAGCACGAATCGCACTATTTTGAGTCCGAATCGCACTATTTTGAGTCCGAATCGCACTATTTTGAGTCCGAATCGCATCTTTTTGTCAGCCAATCACAATGCAACACTAGAAAAGGTGACCAATCAGATTACAGGATTGTATGTAATCAGCCAATCAGATTACAGCAAATAAGGAACATAAAATGTAGCTTTTTTCAAGTTTGACTGGAATTTTTTTGTTACAAAAAGAAACAAAATACTGGCTATTTGTGAATAAATACTTTTGTATTTATCACAAATTTAGTGTCTATCTAGTATGATTTCAAAATGGATATAATAAAGTGATAATTGAACTTTGTGTCGTGCAATTTTGGTCTGATATCAAACTTGCGATTACAAATCACACTCCCGCTACGCGGTCGTGTGATTTTGTTATCGCGCGTTTGATATCAGACCAAATTGCACTCCACCTAGTTCAATTACCATTATAAACCGAATTCAATAATTGTTTTATTATAGATTTTGTAAACTAAGAATAAAGATTTAATTCTGCTTTCGAAAAAATAGCAAACGTATTTCCATTTCCATTGTGACCTTGAGTGAACTCCACATAATGAATGTATTATTTATAGGTAATACATTTATCACGTCGAGTTCACAAAATATCAAGGATTGGCTCTGAAGGCTCTCGACCAATCAGAAGCGAGATACTGAGTAAAATGTATAATAACAGGAAATACTTGGAAATTTTCACTGTAGTAAACAATGCAATGCGCGTCTAGATTCCATAGCACCTTAACGTCAAAAAGTTCGTTACCAAAGCTTCGTTCGTGTTAGAAAAACTTGACAAGTTACTGCTATTTTCATAAACATGCGAACTCGGTAGCTGCGAGCTGCACGCTGAAGTGTGGTTTATCGCTTCCATCAATCAAAAATAATCAGTCGGTACCTTTTATATTTATGATTGGCGGCAGTGAAAAACCAAATTCCAGCGAGCAACTCGCAATTACAGAGTTCGCATGTTTATGAAAATTGCAGTAAAATCAATAATAAGCATTGATACATATTTCTGCAATTTTAGGGTCTTGTCGCATCTTGGAAATCAGGACCATTATCAAAGACAAAGTTTTAACCAATCACACCATTCGTACCGTTCAGCCAATCATCGATGCTAGAACATGTCGTGCCCAATGTTTCCTAGAATCGCTGTGCTTTGGGGTGAACTTTTGTGTTGATCAAAACAGCAAAGCAAAATGTGAGCTGACCAGCTCAGAGCATATTCGAAGTGAAGGAGACTTGGTGGACAAACCAGGATGTACTTTCTACGGATCAGAGGTGAGGGATATCATGCACGCGTTTAGAACTTTTGTTGTCATCATCATGTATCATCATTAACACCTTTAGCATAATCATGTATCATCATCATGATGTATTCTCATCATCATCATATCATCATCATGTATCCTCATGATCATGCGACATTATCATCATCATGTATCATCATCATGTATTATCACCACCATCATCATGTATCATCATCATCATCATCATCATCATCATCATCATCATCATCATCATCATCATCATCATCATCATCATCATCATCATCATCATCATCACTGTCTCGGCAGCGAAAGTGTTCTCTATTTTGTAACTGACTTTTCAACATACTCTTGTTTTTCCAGAGCGGGTGTTCCAGTAACCCCTGTGCGAGTAACGCCACGTGTGTAGGGGATTTCATAGATACTCCACCCCACCGATGTATCTGTCCCAAGGGATATGCCGGACAAATGTGTGAACTAGGTAAATAACTTTGGTTATTTTGTTTGTTGTCTTCATTCCTTGATTTGTACACCAGTATAGCATAGAGGGACCTCGGAGCATAGTTTTTAGAGGTGGGTTGGTTATCTTGGAGGTCAGGAAAAATGCCAACACCACCCTAAAAATTTGGAAATTGAGGCTCTTGAATTGCCATTTCCAGTGCCGCGGTTTTGACGGGCAATTGCAGCATACTTATTGCATTAAAGTTATGGCAAAGCTTTCATAGGCAACTCATAACAGAAACTTGTTGTTGGCTAAAAACGTGGCGGTGTTTGGTATTAGTACACAAAGATAGTCAATCTATTTGAACAGAAATTCCCATCTTTACTATTTACCAGACATCGATGAGTGCACCTCAGGAGTGCATGAATGCAGCGACCATGCAAATTGTACTAACTTTCATGGAGGACACGGTTGTACTTGCAAGAGTGGTTTCCATGGTGATGGCAAAGTATGCATCGGTGAGTAACGTTTTTTTCCCAATTTTGCAGGATTAAGATATATTAAGATATATGACGGCTACACGTGTGAAGGGCCTTTATATTTATAATATAAATAAATTTCTTTCTTTGCTATGTACAGACATTGATGAATGTGCAGTGGGCAACCATGGATGTCACGTGAACGCCACGTGTTCTAATACCATGGGAGGTCACCAATGTACTTGCAAAGATGGTCACCAAGGCAACGGCTACAAGTGTGAGGGTAAGCTATCTGATAAGCGTGTTTGAGTGTGTGTGTGGGGGAGGGGGCTAAGCAGTAAGCATACCCAAAGCCTCTCCGCCTCCGCAGTGCTTGATAATCGCGGTATAATTTCACTAATTTGAAAATTAAAGATATTCCATTTCTTTGAAATACAATAGGCCTTTTGTAACAAACAGTCACGTGACTGTTACTGGATGGCAAAAAAAATTCGGACTTCCTTTATTTTAAAAGCTTTTGCGGGATTACTAATGCCATATTCAAGACCTTTTGCAAAATAATTTTTTCTCTCTTATAAGATACTTTCGATTTCAAGATATGAATCAATTCAAAGTTTGTTTGCCATCCAGCAGAGCCTTCCCCGAGGGACCGTGGGCTGAATTGATTCGTTATCAAAGTGATATACCGTATTTGCTTGAATAATAAGGGTCGCATTTGAGGTGCTAAAATTTTAATAAGCGCCGCGGCGCTTATTCAAGTAAATACGGTATATCACTTGACTGTTTGATGCAATTGGCCTATTCCCATCTTTACTATTTACCAGACATCGATGAGTGCACCTCAGGAGTGCATGAATGCAGCGAACATGCAAATTGCACTAACTTTCATGGAGGACACGACTGTACTTGCAAGAGTGGTTTCAATGGTGATGGCAAAGTATGCGTTGGTGAGTCCACAATTTCGTTTTCGATTATGCAGATTTATTTTTTTCCGGTCGGGTATCACAAGAATCGTGCATTCTAAAGCCCGTTCACACGTGCGATTTTTTGCGGCGATTTGAGGTGCGATTTTCTTGGAGATTTTTACGGCGACGAAAAATCGCGCGTGTGAGCATCAAAGTGGCCGCGGCCGGCGGATCGTATATTCAAGACCTCAGGCACAGTTTTTCCCTATCCGTACCGACTTTATAGAAGGTAATTATGAATAACATACATATCTTTGCTATGTACAGACATTGATGAATGTGCACTGGGCAACCATGGATGTCACGTGAATGCCATGTGTTCCAATACCATGGGAGGTCACCAATGTGTTTGCAAAGATGGTTACCAAGGCAACGGCTACAAGTGTGAAGGTAAGGTATCTGTCTGAAGTCAGAAAGATGAAACGTAAATTTGTGTATGCATCAGACAAAATATATCGATCTTCTGACATCTTACTGAGTAAGGGAGTGCCATATTTGCAAATTCAAACCCCTCACAATAACTCGTCGTAGCTTCGCGTATCTACGATTTAAAAAACGACTTCGTGGAGGAAGGTAACCCGACGAAAATTTCTTGAATCCATGAACTAGGTGGTATATAGTTGGGTGAAAAACAACAAACAAACAAACGTTAACAGACAGACAGGCAGGCAGGAAGGAGAGAAAGACAGACAGACAAATAAGCTCGAAGTCAACGCCAAAAACCACAAACAATATCCAAGTTAAATTTGTTTCTTTGCCTGTATATTTTTAAGTTTTCACTGCGTCTTCTCTTTACAGAGATACCAGTACAAGCAGAATTAGTGTGCGAGGGTGGAACCTTGACAATGTCGTGTCCAAATGGGCAACTGCTTCGTATGAAATGGGCTCTTTATGGTCGCTCTTCCAAAGACGTCTGCCTTCATTCTTCCATGAAAGTGCCCTGTGGTAACGAAGCCAGTTCGCTAATCAAGGTGAAAGAGGAGTGCGAAGGGAAGCAGTCTTGTTCTTTTACTGCTGGTTATAGCTTCTTTGGTAATGACCCCTGCGGAGGCTTCTACAAGTACACTGAAGTGAAATATGCATGTCAAGCATTGTAAACGCGCATAAGAATTTTCTTCGTTAAGAACGAGGTTGAAACAATGCTTCCAGGTAGATTTTCTTGGAGGTAGGAGGCATCGGTAAGATTCCTAAATCTTTCTCCTTCCGGGTTTAATTGGCTGCAATTTCAATTTTAGTTCTTGGAGATATAAGCGCGAAATGCAAGAATACTTTTCCAGAGGTGGTAAATAGTGGCTATCCCCACATCCCTATCCCCCCCCCCCCATCCCTATCCCATACCACCCCACATTTCTATCCCTTCCTCCCACATCCCTATCCCTTCCCCCCACATCCCTATTCCTTCCCCCCTCCATCCCTATCCCACCCCCCCTATCCCTATCCCATACCACCCCACATTTCTATCCCTTCCTCCCACATCCCTATCCCTTCCCCCCACATCCCTATTCCTTCCCCCCTCCATCCCTATCCCACCCCCCCCCCCCCCAATCCCGTCTAAGTTAATTTTTTTGAAAGCTTATTACATGCAGGTTGTAATTTTACATTTTCATTTTTAAACGCACCGTTTAATCTACATCCTGCACGAAAGAAAAGCAGTTATATAATAACTATTATAAATCTCGCGTTCTGATTGGTTAGGAGCGCATGCTTTATGAGAGCACAAAGCACACGCGCGCACTTTCTATTTTTTCATTCGAGTCCAAAATAACGTATACTCTAATTTGTATTTCATAAAAGAAATATAAAACTTGCTGGTTGCTCTGTATGAAGTTATTTGCAGAACACTCGAGAAGTGTTAAGTAGTACTCCGGTACACGTCGTGCTTCTCCTAACACTAGTGTTCTGCCACTCCCCGGGGCTTTACATACCATGCGCGCTCGTTTTCTATTCCTTCAGTAAGCAAAAAAGCACAAAAACCAGCAAATATACTCACAAATATAACGGGTCTGAGAACTACACTCAGAACCACGGTGGTAAGAGGCAGCTTAAACATAGTTCAGGCATAGACAAGGCATTGCAGTGCTGTCCAGGTTGTGGAACTGTTTCAGGGGACATTTCCAAAATGGCGTCTATTTCGTCCACTAAAACAGTCCCACAATGCACTGCAGAGGCGGCATAAACAAGGTTCATGTAATATTAAGGAAAAAACCTGGGTCGAGTTAGCATCACAGTGCTTTCCAGGTTGTGGGACTTTTTTGGGGGACATTTCAAAAATGGCGTCTATTTCGTCCCCTAAAACAATCCAACAATGCTTTGCAATGTCTGTGGTATGGCTTGGTGGAAACCAAGGGGATCGTTAAAAAACTCCTGTTTAAGAATTTAGTTAGAAGAGCATTTTATTGTGTATATTAGACGATTGGATGTAAACTTATGAATTATTTGGATACAATTAAAAAGACATATTTCCCTTTGAATCTGAAAGATTACATACATAAACACCGTGAATTTAATTTCATTAATTATAATTTATGAATATTGACGTTGTATCACGTGACTTCTAATTACTTTGGTCACGTGATAAATTTTTTGACCACAATCCTTTGCGAAATTACGTAACAATTTATTGGTTTTATTTCTTGTCCTCGTGAGGTTCCCTAGGTATATACCATACTAACCTATATACAAAATACTATCACACGTTGCAACATTTTGAGTCTTCCCAGCTACGTTACTGGCTCTTTGATGACGCCCAAGCGTTTTCAAATACGAGTGACGGATAACGCTTTTCACGGCTGAAGTCACAATAGTGCATCATGGGATCGAAATGCGGACAAGCCAATCCCAGCACACATGCTAATGAACCCCTTGCACGTGACGTCAAAACAGCTCAATTTGGAGGACAAAATAAAAGAATTTCAATCTCTTGAGAAGTGAAAACCTACTGTTTTGTCCTCCAAATCGAGCTGCATTCTGACGTGCTGCAAGGGGTTTATATGCTGTGCACAACATTGTTTTGCTATCTTGTTAATCCCAATTTGTTCTTCGACTGATATTAGTTTTTATTTCCTTGTAACCGAAGCCTTTTTTTACAAAGTTTGTCCGCATTTCGATCCCACAAGGCTTTGCGATATCTATTTTTAGTAACTGTGAAAAATGCTATTGGAAAGAATTCGACAGCGTTGAGATGGCTGCTTTGAACGCTTGTCTGTTGCAAATGGATAAAATGTTTTTGAAAAGGTTACGTTTTAACTGGTGAAACATCTATCGTCCCTTAAGCTTCGCAAAGGATTATTGGTAATAAAATTTAATTATTTTAATAATAAATGTACAATAATGTATTAGTAATACGTTGCGGTAAAAGGTATTATACAATTTTAGTTATTTTTGATTTGTTGGAATCAAGATTTTTTTATATGAACTGTAATGCTGTTGCAGTTTATTGCCTGAGCAAGGAGATTCCTCCTAAGGCTACTCCTGCTGATGGGAGTCCTGTGGTATGGCTTGGAAAAAGGTAAAAGAGGAAGGCTGAGATTATCCTGTCAATAGCCTGCGTTACTCGGCGGTCTGCGGTGTTGTTGTTGAGTCTTCTTCTCGCAACACCGCTGACCACCGAACAACGCAGGCTACCCTCTTGACCCCTTGCTGTTCTGGTGATCAGTATTTGAGGATAAAGTGCAATCCAGGATTACACTTCCACTCTCCGCCTCCCCAGTCCAATAAACCTCGCATTTAATAGAATACACGAAGATACTTATGAACTAAACTACAGCATATCGGTAAAAAACGCCTGACTATTTTCATTCTTAAGGTATAAAAAATTGGAAGTGGAAAATTTTGCCTGAAATGACAAATAAATCCTCGACAAACCCAGAAAATGTTGCAAGGAAATACCTCTGTTATTATTACAAATAGTATGATTTTTGATTACTCCCTTTTGGTATTACCCT
This sequence comes from Anthopleura xanthogrammica, assembly GCA_964019055.1. Taxonomy (NCBI): domain Eukaryota; kingdom Metazoa; phylum Cnidaria; class Anthozoa; order Actiniaria; family Actiniidae; genus Anthopleura; species Anthopleura xanthogrammica. Next base: position 2,019,888 of record OZ025222.1, on the reverse strand, counting down.
GGGTTTACAGACGCTCTCTCGATCAAGTGCTTCTCGGTCGTAGGTTTTGTTTTCGTGATACATTCTTGTACCCAGGCCCAAAATATCTGTCGCTACCACCACAGGGGTGCTTACCACTTAAAGCAATCCATCCGGTTGGAATATTAAACGATTTTCTAATCTCGATTCTACTCAGACAAACTTCCGACAAATGGTACACGCGTCTACCGGAAGAACCGAAAAGAGCGGGAAAATTTGATGACAAATGCCATTTGCTTTTCAAACAGAATTTCCGTTTTTCCCCCGGCTAAATGAAAAGCACCCCAGTACTTCCACATCCCATCCCATAAATAGCACCTTCTTCATCAAACCGCTCAGCCAATCAAATCACTTGAACATTTCCGGGTTTCCAAGAGCCTACGATTTGCTGTGAAATGAATAGGGTCTGGGTACGAGAATGTTTCACGATGAAACCTAGGACCGGGAAGCACTGGAGCGAGAATACTTCTGGAACCCAGGGCTCTTTGGATTAGATTATTGAAAGGTATGAAACTAGTGATTACTGATATAAATATAACGACACTATATTATACTTAATCATATCCATTTTGAAATCATTAGCAAATCCTGCAATCTGATTGGCTACAAAGTGTGCGATTTAAGCATTAATTGCACTATTTTGAATCATTAATTGCATCATTTTGTTAACCACTCACTTTTGAATCTACATATAACTGTTGAGTATTTGAATATATTGAGATTTCAAAATGGATATGATTAATAGGTAATAGAACTTCGTGTCGTGCAATTTTGGGCAGAAATCACACACGTGATTAACAAATTGCACTCCCGCTGCGCGGTCGTGCAATTTTGTAATCACTCTTGCGATTTCAGCCCAAATTGCACTCAACTCAGTTCTATTACCATTATAAATCCTAATATATTAAATACTTCAAAGACCCATTCACTTTGCCGTGATGTCTCACGAAATCTAAGTTAGATAAGAGACGAGGTCCAAATAATGGTCCCGGGGAGGGATCCGTTTGTTTCGATATCGAGTACCACCTACCCCCTCCCCCTCCCTCACCTCTTGGGCTCGTCGAAGAGCTCCATATGCGTGCCCGCGTTGAGATGAGTGCAAATTGAGTGGTACCCCCAATTATTTCTGTCGAAATCAGGCCAGGACCGAAAACAATTATTTTGACCTCATCAATAGAGCGGTTTTTGTACGAGTGTGAAACGACACGACAAGTTCGTAGCCGGACCGTATCTTACCGTAACTACGCAACGTGATTGGATGAATTGCTAGGCACGGAAAGCCATTTAAATGTTACGGCATATCGTACCGTGTATCTGCTGTAAGTCAGTACTGTACGTTTCCCACTCATACGATAAACATTCTTATGGGAAGCCATTCCAATGTTACGGGATGTTGTACCGTGTCCCTGCTGTAAATTAGTACCGCATGTTTCCTACTCATACGATAACCATTCTTATGGGAAGCCATTTCAATGTTACGCATGTACCGTGTACGTTTCCACTCATACAATAACCGCTTTAATATCATTAATAGTGTTACTATTATTAACACGTGTAACGTAAAGATATGGTCGATTTAATTTGAATAGTGTAGAATTTAACGTCGAATTTTTGTTAGAGAATGAGTAGAGCTACGGCCACACGGTGCAACATTGCGTGCAATGTTGCAGGCAATCGATGTTGCGAGACATGTCACACGACGCAATAAGTTGCATGCACGCAATGTTGCTGAAGTAAAAAACGATTCTACTTCAGCAACATAGCTGATTGCGCGGAATGTTGTACCGTGTGTCGCGCAATAATATATCGAAACCGAAAACACGTCACAGACGAACTAAACAATTTTATAATCGAGAAAAATATTAGATACATGTATTAATGCAAATAATGTTTTGTTGGGATAAATGTATATTTAGAATTTAGGTTTAGCAATCTTTATCTCAAACTGAATTAAAATTGTAATTAAATTTGCGGGCAGTTATTCGAGACCTCACACTCGTTGAACAAGGGTTTCCTCACTTTTACTCGCGATGTCACTCGCTCTTCTTAAGTCCTTATTTGAGCGACATTTATGATTATATATAACGTCCATAATATTAGCTTAAATATTAGCAACCACTATCTGGCCAAGAATATCAAGGGGTGTCAATGGGGTTTACAGTTCACAAATGGGTTAAAATTTAGTAGTTAACTGACAAATAGCCTAAAAATTAGTAGTTCACTGACAAATGAAATTGAACAGTTACTGACATTTCTGTTATTTTGGTTAATTATTATGGCCAGCGCTTGCAAAATTAATTAGTAGTTAACTGACAATTGGCCAAAAAATTAGTATTTAGTATTTAAAAACTGACAATCGCGTACCCCCATTGGCACCCTCTAGCAAGGATAGCTTTGTAGTCTGCTGTTATTTTTTGTTCAACCTTCACCCTTTAAATATTATCGGGCAATAGTTTTCTGCGAACTCAAATATTCTAATAAACTAATATTATCATATGACCGTATTTCACTGTACGCGTGATTCTAAAAAAAACCTTTGGGGAAAATGTCGTCAGCAAACAAAGTACGCTTTTCCGAAAAGTGTAATAATTTCCCGTTCGGACTCGCCGTTCGGACTCGCTGCCGTCAATCATGTAAAAACTACGCATTTTGATTCGCATTTATTAAAAACGCTTTGAAATCGATTTTTTATATGTGGTCATATGATAAAATGCTTATTGACTGAGTTAAGGTCGGTCCGAACGGGAAAATATTTGGCTCGAGGTCCTTGGCACGGAACTCGCTGCGCTCGTTCCGTACTTCAGGACCTCGAGCCAAATATTTTCCCGTTCGGACCTCCCACTCAGTCAATAAGTACATAATATTAATATTTTAAAGCAATTCGACCTTAAATTTAATTCGAATTTATATAAATAGATATTAATGATTGCTTTCGTTTGAAAAAAACAATCAATTTTAAAATTTCCATACACAATATAATTACAAGAATAATAATTAGCAGTTATTCGCCGAAGGCGAAGTGATTATCGATGAATATTTACCGAGCGGCGAGTCTTCGAGCTGCGAGGTAAATATTCATCGATAATCACTGAGCTTGAGGTGAATAATTGTTTTAGTATAAATAAAAAGGTGATTATTTCAAAAAAGAAAGAAAGAAACAACATTGAAAGTGAAAATATTTTATTTTTTAAAAGCGCGACGGTCACGCTGACAGCCATTTTGTCCGAAAAGGTGATTATCGGCTGATAATCCGAGATAGAAAACCAATCAGAGCGCGCGATTTTGTATAATCACCTTTGTATTTATACTAATAATATAATAATAATATAATAATAATATGATAATAACATGGTTATTTTCTCCTCGTGGGAGATAAATACCCCATAGCTACTGCTATTCTCAATATTCCGCGAACTCGGTAGTTACGAGTTGCTCGTTGGAATATGACTTTTTACTGCCGCGAGTCAAAAGTAAAAAAGAAAGGCACCGAACGGCAGCAAGAATTTAAAGATGCGGTGATACGAGCAACAAAATCGTGCAACTCGCCGCGCAATATTGTTGAGTGGATGTGCCTCGTATTACCACCCCGTGCAACAACAAAATTTTGTTGCGCGACTTTGTTGCACAAAGTAGAAGCTCTTTCTACTCTCTGCAACAATAAAAATTTGTTGCGTGCAGGGTAGTAATATAAGCAATATTCCCTCTGCAACTTGCAACGCAACAATATTGCGATCAAGTTGAACGATTTTGTTGCTCGTATTACCGCACCTTAAATTTCAGCGTGCACCTCAGAGCTACGAGTTCGCGTAATATTGAAAACGGCAATAAAGGAAGGTTAGTACTTGTATAGGTCTTGAGGTAGAGTAAGACGAAAGTACTGAACATGTGCTTTATATTTTGTATCCTCAGAGACCCAGGATTAAAGAGGGGAAAGAGTAGAGAAGGAGAGCGGAGGGGAGGGGGAGGGAGAGGAGGTGCGAGCCATGATGAGAGTTCCCCTGTCCCTAGCTCGAACCCTTCCCTCTTCCTGAGGGTGGGTCGTCATGGCCAGAGAGGTTGAAGGATACTGATGACGAGAATCAGGGTTTAACTTGGGTCTTTGAGGCCTTGCGCTCACATTCAAAAGTCTTTACATCAATAACAGTTGTTGTCATGACAACTGGAATACTGATAGATCAGTAATGACCATCCATTCCCCATTATATATTACACACCAGTAAAACCACAATCACTTCCTGATCACACCCTTATGATCTCACGGTTAAGACCCAATTGAATGTGAGCGCAAAATACAGTCAGTGATATGACGTACATGTTTTCTGGGTGTATACTCTAGAACTGGGCTTCCTGTGTATAATTTCATCCACAGGAACTCCACAAAGAGTCTTGAACACCTACCAGTGTAACGCGGCATTCCAGTGATTACTTTCTTGAGTCAAATAATGTCTTCTTATGGACCAGAGGGCTGTCCAGTATTTCACTCTCGCTTTCTGTATCGGATAACTGTGCGAGTTCTAGCCTGTTGATCATGTTATTAGGCGTGCTTTCCTTTTCTTCGTTGACGAGAAGACAGGTTCTGTCACCATTGCTGGTTTCGGATAGGTTATCGGATTGTCGTTTGTTTGATAACAAGATCAGCTGCAGTTTTTCACAGAGCTTTTTGAAACGATGGGCAGGACCTAAGTAAATCCATATTTGGCATTAGTAGAGCGATGCTTACACAGGTTGAGGGAAAAACTGGGTTGCGTTGGCACTGCATTGATTGGGAGAATGTTTTAGGTGACGAAATAGACTCCATCTTGGAAATGTGTCTTCTAAAAGAGTCCCACAATGCACTGCAATGACAACTCGACCCAGTTTTTTCAACCTCGAAATGGCTCTACCCAACTGCCAGGGAATTTTGTACCAGTTACAAATGAGTTCATATACATACTGAACTGAAACCTCTCCACAACGGCCACCTCTACCCAACGGCCAAAACCTTTAGCCCTGACGGTGGCCGTTGCGTAGAGGTTCGACTGTATATATTCTGGTGAACTCAGTTCTGATGTGAGTAGGACTCATTGGTAAATTTGAATGAGAAAAGATACTCAACATCTTCTGCAGTCTTTCCTTCGAGCTTGGATTTTATACTTGAAGGGAAGTTTTATTTTATGAGTGAAATTCCAGTGTTTACCTGATTCAAGGGTTATCGAGACGGTGTGAACGTCGCAGTTGACATCCGCGGCATCTTTCACTGGTGCTATTTCAACCAAGATTCTGACTGGCTTTTTGAACATCGTTTTGCCTGAAGAATAAGTGAATGCAAAACGAGTGAATGAATGCGGGACACGATCATTGAGCTATTACGTACAGTTCAATAGCACGCACGGAAGAAAGGAATTGATGGATAAATAAGTAGCAGGATTGATATGTATGCAAACTGATAGATTACCTCCTACTTTCTTGTATTCTGCTTTAAAACTGCTTTGAGTTGCGACACAGTGCGTTAGGTGACTGACCTGTAGTAAGGTGAAAAGACAGCCCAATAACGTTAAAGGATAGAATGAAAAATGGGAAGGAAGAGAGAGAAAATGGGATTAAAAACAAAAAATCAGGGGAAAATCAAGGGAAAATAAAAAAAATTGAGGATCAGAAGCAAAATATAAATTTAAAGTGTAAAAAAGTGAATTAATTGTAACGATGGTGTATCATGTATGAAGTACTTCTCACACAACCAAGTTATTATGATTAAACTCACCGATAAGAAAGCATGGACGACATCTGCCTTCACAGTTCCAAAAGATTTTTCTTTGATTACGATGAAGAAAGGTTCCTTTAAGAAAGAGTGATAGAACATCATATGATCGGTAGTTCTGTCTATGGATGGTTAATTATATCTAGCTGTCTAAATTAGTTCGCTATTCGGCCTGTCTGGGTGTGCAAGCCTGCTTATCAGTGGGTCAATATTTTACAGCACGTACATGGTACGACATGCCGTAATATTGAAATGGCTTCCCATAAGAATGGTTATCGTACGAGTGGGAAACATACGGTACTGACTTACAGCACGTGCACGGTACGACATGCCGTAACACAGCAGTTTCCGTGCCACTATAAAAAAAACTTGCTCACTTATTCGTAAACCGCTCTATAGTCTCTCGGAATGATTTGAAGTCCGTGTATCTTAATAACTAACCTCTTGTCTATGATGTCCGTTGTGCCCCAACATCAGATGACCAAACCAAGACTTTTTCACCAGACTATGAAATTCAAATATGACAGAGTAGATTGGAATCAAATACAATAAATCTCTCAACAGCCCTTTTCTGAATTAGCTTCGGTACAAACAAAACCATATAAGCATGCTCCACAAAAGATGTTTGTTCAGAATCTAGACCACAATACACCAGGTCCCCATCTCAGAAAAGTTCGGTTACCACATTTTTATTGCTACGCGCTGATCGAGATAAAGCTCGCGACAGGTTATAGTACGTTCAGGTTGTAGTATGTTCCAAATGCTCTAATGTTAGATTATTTTGACTTCAGTTCCAACGTCTCTTTTTTCTCCCATTCAATATTCATTAGTTTTTTATTGATATAAATTTAAACACTGATATATTGGGTTATATTTTTTTACGATCAATCAACGACTTTTAATAAACCTTTCCCAACTCTCGAGTGACCACGAAACAATGTCTCCAAGTCGAGGTTGGACTTACAGTCAAACTAAGAAAACCGTGAACACCTAAAATATGTCTGAAATGTTTATTTAGGCCGTTACATGTAAAAAAGATGTTTTCCACCACCATGAAAAAAGATTGTATTGAATCCTTCTGTCGTGTATTGTCTGTCCCGAATAGAAACTTCTAATTTCACGAGAATAAAACTAAAATATGAAGTTTGAAACTTTTAAACGGGAAAATACTTTGCGTGACCGCTGTGATCAAACACATAATCATTCCAGACATATTTTAGGTGTTCACAGTTTTCTTAGTTTGACTGTAAAGTACAGTGAATGTATAAACACATCAAGCCATACTCGACTTGGAACCATTGTTTCCTTGTCACTCGGGAAAGGTTAACTCATGCTCCCGTAATTCAGTTCCTATCACGTTCCAAATTCCAGGAATTCAAGAAGTTGCACGAACCTTGATAAACACGTTTATTGCATGCTGTTATAGGTTTAGTTTTTCTTACATTTTAGTTTCGCAATAAGCAAGGGCGTAGCCAGGGGAGTGCCCAGGGGGCCTGACCCCCCCCCCCCCCCATCCTGTTGGTAGTATTTTTAGTACGTTTGATAGCAAAGAGATTAGCTTATCACGAGTGACAATTTTTAAGTTGAGTAGCAAGTCAACGATGTTCTGAAAACAGGTTTCACCCCCCTTCTCATCCCCAAGTTAAAATCCTGGCTACGCCCCTGCAATAAGTCACTTCATGCTTTTCCCATTCCTCTATTCATTCCATTCATTTATTTTGTTGCTCGTTTAGAGGTTTATTTGTGTTACTTTATTTACATTTATTTACAATTATTTTATTATATTGTATAATAGCTTCAGTTTTTTTATTTTATGTTTGGAATTTATTTGTTATTCATGATGTATTTATTACCTTGTTACACTGATCACAATAATATATTAGAAGTTATATCATTTTAGTTAGTTTTTATTTTTTGTTATTTTTTAGTTTGTAGTTAGTTTTACACATATAATCATATCCATTTTGAAATCATTAGCAAATCCTGCAATCTGATTGGCTACAAAGTGTGCGATTTAAGCATCAATCGCACTATTTTGAATAATTAATTGCATCATTTTGTCAACCAATCACTTTTGAAGCTACAAATAACTGTTGAGTAGTTGAATATATTAAGTTTCAAAATGGATATGATTAATAGGTAATAGAACTGAGTGTCTTGCAATTTTGGGCTGAAATCACACTCGTGATTAACAAATTACACTCCCGCTGCGCGGTCGTGCAATTTTGTAATCACTCTTGCGATTTCAGCCCAAATTGTACTCCATTCAGTTCTATAACTATTATTAATTAAATTACTAACAGAGTAGTGCATGGTTATACATTACCAACAATTACACAACCAGAAATCATCAATGCCTTTTATCATCATCATCATCACCATGAATACCATCATAATTTCTACAATCATCTTACCAACAACCACCTTAAGCATTATCATCGATTATTAACATTACTGTCATCATCATCATTCCACTCCTCATCACCATCAGCTTCATCATGACTATTGTATCAACCACCTTCAACATGACCATCATCATCATCATCATTCCACTCCTCATCACCATCAGCTTCATCATGACTATTGTATCAACCACCTTCAACATGACCATCATCATCATCATCATTCCACTCCTCATCACCATCAGCTTCATCATGACTATTGTATCAACCACCTTCAACATGACCATCATCATCACCATCATCATCATCATTCCAATCCTCATCACCATCATACTCATCATGGCTACTTAGAGTTCTTTTTTTCCCTTGGGAGTTATTGACCATCAATAACCATCATCATACCCATCATCTTCATCACTGCCATCATTACCATCATTACCAATTGAATCAAAGTATTCAATGTGTTCATCACATTAGGAGTTATTAACCATCAATAACAATCATCATACTCATCATTTTCATCACTGCCATCATTACCATCATTACCATCATCTTCATCACTGCCATCATTACCAATTGAATCAAAGTACTCAATGTGCTCATCACACGATACATACTCTGGTGAAGAATCTGGTGACGGGCAGACAGGTGTGGTTTCTCCAGAACTGTTTCCTGCAAAACAAAAAAGAGGATATTCTCAGTTGAAAAGCCTTTACAATAAGCAATCAGGTGCTTGAATACTTTCTTCAAAAAAGAAAATACGATTGCTATCTCCCACAAGCTCAACAAATTAGCTGGAATATCTCAGAATTTAAAACTCTGATCGTCGATAATTGATTATAATTTTTTTTAGTCATTCACTGAAAATCGCCTCGTAATCCTTGTAGTACTCTTTAAAGCAGATACTGTGTACTAGTTTTTTTGTTTGCCAAGATTTTTATTCTACTGGGAGAATTGCTGCAACGGTGATTGATATTGTCTGAGTCAGAACAATGACAGTGCTTCTCCTAACGCTTCTCTCATGTTCTGCCAATCCCCCCTGGTTCTGCCCAAGAGGGTGTTGCATATGCAAGAAAATAGCTTTCTAAGTATGACTAACACTCTCCATTCAAATAAAAATCTCAACGAACCTGGTGTATGAGTGTGTCGTTTTCTATGGAATTTAGGTGTCCCCACAATGACCTGCTTGATATTGGACAGCCTTGACTTCCATGGGCTTCCTGGGGGCGTGGTGGAGATGGGTGAATCAGGTGGACTGGGACCAGGACTCCTTGTCTGTAGGTATGGTTGGTGTTTAGGGCTGATGTGAATCATCTGAACAGGAGAGCTGGGGATGGAAGAAGCAAAAACCATGAGAAAACTTTTATTTCAGTTAAGATCACTATCCATGTTTCCATCGAGGCAGGGGGAGGGGGGAGACTTAGTCGCCCAAGTTTTTAGCCAAAATTGAGTTGCCTAAAGCTTTGACATCACTTAACTGCAACTGCCCCTCAAAACCGTGCCTCAAAACCATGGGACTGGAATTTGCATTTCCAAGACCTCAACTTCAAAAATTTCAAGGGGGTCTTCTTCACTAGCCCCCCCCCCCCCCCCCCCCCCCCCCACACACACACACACTCAAAACTGTGCTCCACATTCCCTGGTTTATCACACTTATAGTGGTTTGAAATGACAGTAAACAAAATGATATATAAAGGTAAAGATGTGATATGCATGATAAATACATGTAAGTTATGAGTAGTAACTGCACCTTGATGCTCCAGTATGTGTTTCGGCACGAGGTCTTACAATAGGTGGTGATGGACAAAGTGATACTGTTTGTCTGTGAAACCAAAAACTACATTAGAAGACAACACACAGCAAAACCAATCACAGTGTGCAAAATCACTAATCCAACACCATCATGGTCAGGTTATGGCAAGTCTATACAGCCATATGAAATCTATTCTAGTAACGACAAGAACTAATATGTTTTGACAAGCGAGCATGAGACATGTACTAGTATGACGGCTGCGGAATAAAATCATGGGACAAATATAACATAGGGAAGCAGAGCTGGCGTAGGCCTCGGTTTCTCTTTCTCATACAAATCCTTCTAATTATTTCAAGACGCTGTAACTTTTCAGGTATTTGTGCTAGAGCACTGAAATTTTGCTCAATTACTAAATAAATGTGAGCATGCTGTTACAAATGCTGGCTATTATGGCTTCAGCAATGCAACAACAAGTTCCTTTTCTATGGCTTTTTGTATATTACCTTGATCTCTGTAATCTTGGTGATCCACAAGAATCTACTCGCTTGCGTGGAGGGTCTTCAACTGAATGAGAGCAAAAATCATTCACAACATGTTGTCATATGATGAATAGCAGATATCAGAGTTACACTCTAAGCTGTGGCATTTGGGTCAGTTTCTATACATTTACTGTACTATTGACCCAAATGCCTCAACTTGAAACAATTGTTTGAAGGCTGGAGTGTAACTGATCAGAAATCTAATATTTTAATCATTTCTACTCACCTATATTGGTAAGTTTGTTAATAGTTGCTACTTCTGTGTCCTCGTTACAAGGAACTCTTTCTTTGCGCTCCAGCAATAAAAAATAAACTACTTTTTCTATAGTTTTGCTGTAAACATAAAGTAAAGCAAAGGTGAGAAATCAAAAAAGTCGAATAAAATAGAGAGAAAAATACACCAAATGTACAACTTCATAAACTGCAAATTTTATCGATACCAGAAACAACCTCAGAGCTGATCAAGGGTCAAGACTCAGCTAGCAGATCAAATCATAAAACAACCTCAGAGCTGATAAAGCGTCAAGACTCAGCTAGCAGATCCAATCATGAAACAACCTCTGGGCTCTGGGCTGCTCAAAGTCAGGGCTCAGTTAACAGATCAAATTGGAATTTAGCATGTTAGGTTTCATGGAGGGAGTGAAACTGGAGAACCCAGAGATAAACCCTAGAATTAAGGGGGAGACCTCACAAACTCTACTCACAAGTGATCTGAGTCCAGGAATCCAACCCGAGAGCCCAGAGGTGAGTGCACTACCGGTATGCACCCCTATACCACAAACATTTTGAAAAAATCCATGGATCTTTACTGGAGCATATGGACACAACAGAGAACTCAAAATTGGAATATTGCCTTACCCCTCTTTCAGGAGGTTATTCAACAGCTTGTCTTTGTTCTTAAAACACCCCAGAGACGACATACAAGCAAGAACATCTGGATCTATCTCATCCTTAGCATTGATATCCTCAATCTAAATTAGGACAGACAGACAGACAGACAGACAGACATCTTCATTTTACATCTATTTTATGGTCAGACTTCATAAACAATTGTTCACATAAGTGTGGACACACGGTGCAACATTGCACACAATATTGTGGGCAACTTATTGTGGGCTGAAGTAGGGTCAATGTTGCACTGTGTGTCTGTAGCTTTAAGTTCCGGGAGAAGGGTGGGGGATGCTGCTTCAGTTATTTATATACAATCTGTTGGGCTGTTACATGAAATTTATGTAATCCCCCCTCCCTCTCCCCCTCCCTTCCCAAAGCTAAGGACCCAAGAGAATCCTGGGACTAAGGATCAAGGTTTGATTTTTAACATTTGGTTTTTGCTGCCATCAATCAAAAATAACCAGTTGGTATCTTTTATATTTTTGACTGGCAGCAGTGAAAAACAAAATTCCAATTGGTAACTCACAACTACTGAGTTCACATGATATTGAAAATTACTGTAATTGTCTGTATTATAATTAAGGTGCATACTTTACTTACTCTGACAATGTCTATTATTTCTGGGTCAGGAGGGAGATCTTCTTTATAACTGGAAAACCCAAAGTATAGAAGAACTTCCAAATCAAAAACAAATAACAACTATATTCTTCAACTATCAACATTACAGCGGTTTTGGTGGAGCCCATTGATCTGGGAAACACAGTAATACCACAGGTAGCCCATCAATCTGGGGAAAACAGTGTTGCCAAAGGTAGCCCATTGATCTGGGAAACAGTTTTATCACAGGTAGCTTAACAATCTCGGAAACATAGTTTTACCCCAGGTAACCCATCGATCTGGGGAACAGTGTTACCACAGGTAGCCCATCAATCTGGGAAACAGTTTTACCAAAGGTAGCCCATTAATCTGGGAAACAGTTTTACCACAGGTAGTCCATCAATCTGGGAAACAATTTTACTACAGGTAGACCATCAAACTGGGATCAAAACATTGGTAAAGTTGGTTTGTGTGACTTTAATTACCTTGCTAAGAATGGATGTCTTTTAACTTGATGTAACTACAAATTTTATAGAAAAAAGATTATTAGAATCTACAGTTATTACAGCACAAGTGGCAGAAGTATGGCCACATTTAATGTTATCCCATACTTTTATGCATGGGCTTTTTGCTTCCAAACAAGCTTTTACATATCTTCGGTAAAGCCACCCATCTTCACATCTGAATGTGCCAGTTAAACATAGAAAAGGCAGTGCATAAAAAATATATGTGAAGATATTATCACAAGTGCATGTCACGCTGTAAGCACCTGAGAACTAGCTACCAATTTTTTAAAATTACATCCATACCAAAACAATCATTCAGACCATGTTAAAATTGTACTATGTGGAGACTAGGCGAATGAGACTATCTATATAGGTCAAGAGTACAATACTCACAGTGTATCTCTTTTCTTTGTCCACTTGTATCATCCCTCGTAACAATTCTTGTAGGTCTGATGGTACGAATGATGGGATACTGAATACGCCTCTCTTTACCTGTGTTGGATGAAAGCAATAAACAATAAAATTGCCTGTTTCTGGTACTACAACTCTTTGAATTCACAGCACATAATTTGATGTTTTGTATATTAAGGTTATATACAGCTATTTCAAAAAAGGTTGATGAAGGTTTTGTTGCATGTTGCATAACGCATGTTGCTTGTTGCTTGTTGCTTGTTGCATGCTGAATGTTGCTTACCAAGCTTGAAATGTATTATATTCATATGTAAAACGTCAGCACAGAAGAAAATATGCTGGAAAAACCTGCAGATAAAGTTTGGGAAAATCCCAATTGTGACCTTTTGCTGCTTGAATTCAGACCACCCATACTCGGGCTTGGTATGCAACATGCAACTAATAAATCACCAACCTTTTTTGAAATAGCTGTATATGACTACATACCTTCTCAAGCAAACCTTTTAAGTTATCATCATCAAAAGGGAGAGCTCCCTAAAAATAAGAGAAAAGAACACCTGCTTAATAATAATAATAATAATAATAATAATAATAATAATAATAATAATAATAATAATAATAATAATGTAGAGTTCTTAAACGCATCTAACTGAAGTCTCGATGCTTTTGACAAGAGGAGTAGACAGACAGCAGGTTGTGATGGTAAATGAATAATATAGTTCAAAAACTCCTGTTAAACAGGAAAGACTCGAGTGCAGATTTAAAGGCAGGAACAGAGTCAGAGTACTTTACAGCATCCGGCAGGCAAGTTATATGCAAGACTCTCACTCATATAATTATATCATCCAAGAATTTTTTTGCAGTTCTACAATCTTAGCAACTTTAGTCTGAACAACAGAAAAATGATATAGTGTAACCATACCACAAGTAGGGCGTATAAGATTACTCCAACACTCCATGTGTCTGCTCTCTTGCCATCATATTTTTCACCCTATGTAATGGGGAGAAAAACAACAAAAGAAAATTGATATTGGCCTTCCTTAATATTAATGCATGAAATCCTTAACCTCTTATTCATTCAGCTCTGCCACATTTAATGCATTCAGATACTTCTATGCACAGGCTTTTTGCTGCCAAACGAGCTTTTTCATGCCTTATTTGGTAAAACCAGCCAGCTTTGCAATGAAATGTTTCGGTTTAACTTGGCTTACAGTCAAAACAGCTCAAGCGTACCCCCGTAGGCTCCATTAATGATTTCATTATTCGAATATTGAGTTGATTATTCACTCTGAGTTTTCATTAAAAAATCGGAAGACTCCAAACTTAACATTTATTTCACACCAAAATTCTAAGGGATGCCTTTCTGGGGAGTTTTTCTACCTTGGCATGGCAATTGTTGAAGAATCCAATCAAAACTCAAGTAGATATTTTATTTTCTACTTTGGAGTATTTGAATAATAAATTCATTAATGGATTCTAGGGGGGTATGCTTGAGCTGTTTTGACTGTAACATACAAATTATTAATAATAACTAATATGTGTATTATTGAGTAACTCACCCTTATAACTTCAGGACAAGCATAATGGGGTGATCTAAGTAGGAAAAAATAAAACAACATCAGTGCTGTCTAAAACTAAACAAGTTCAAGTTGGAATTAATTCCTTTTTGCTAAATTATTGTTTCTTGATTGGTTAATTTTAAATAAATAAATAAAAATAAATTGGAGGGGCTAATCATCCTTACTTGCAGCTGAAGAGCTGAATTACGAAGGACGCAGCTCAACGTGGTCGAGTCGAAGGCAGCCGCCATACGACTCGTGTCTGACCAGATCGAATTAGGGTTGGTTTTTACAGAGGGAGGAAAACCAGAGAACCCGGAGAAAACCCCTCGAAGCAAGGGAGAGAACCAACAAACTCAACTCACTTAAGAGGCTGAGTCCAGGGATCGAACCCGGGACCATAGCGGTGAGAGGCGAGAACTTACGCACTACGCCACCCTTGCTTCCCCAAAAAAATTATTGCGGTCATTGTTGCCACTATTGCTGCTGCTATTGGTGGTGGTTCCTGAGTAACCTGGTATGATATCCATTATAGAAGGTTGCATTTTTGGTTGCCATGTGTTTGCTTTGCTCATTGCTTATATGTTCAATTAATTTTCATTGAGGGAGTGGGGGAAAAGTAAGGTCAAAATCATTGAGGGGGGGGGGGGGGGGGGGGCAAGCAATGTACTCTTTTCCTGCCATATCCCTGGGAATCCCACATGAATAAATAAAATTTTGGTGCAACAGTGCTGAAATCTACTTCAGCAATGGTGCTAGCAACCGTTGCTCAGGTGGAAACACTTGGCCTTCCACTTGAGTAACACTGGACACAACGTGCCTTTTACCCAAGTGAAACAAGAGAACAATAAAATAGATTTTATAGTTTTTCTTACCCACAACTTGTCTCCAGCATGGCATTATCACCAGCCTGTGAAAAACAAGCATCCAATAATCAATATTGCATCAGTGCAACAGTGCATCAGTTGCATTAGTAGATCAATGCATTTCTCAGGAGATTGAAATTCTTTTGTACTTTTCCTCCAAATTGAGCTGCTTTGACATCACATGAAAGAGGTCTATAGCTATTTGGAGGCTTACCCTGAGCATTTGAAACTTGATAATATAGGGTCTTACAATATTTTTCTAGCAGTTCAATGAAAGGGGAGAAAGGAATACAGTACCTGCAGTGATGCCATTCCAAAGTCTGCTACTTTAATATTCATTCTTCTGTCCAATAATAAATTCTCTGGTTTTAAATCTCTATGACTGAAAAACAATATACTTATCAGATTCTATTATGAGGTTTGTGGTAGCTAGTAATTCCCCCTTATCACACTATGACATGACATTATAAAATAATTTGATTTATTGGAAAAAGGCTTTTACTAATACTGCAATTTTACATATTCTGCAAACCCATACATTCCAACGGCTTGTTGTGAAATGGGTTTTTCACTGCTGTCAATCAAAACTAATTAGTTGGTACCTTTTATATTTTTTTTACTGGCAGCAGTAAAAAAAAAAAAAATTTCACAACAAGCCGTTGGAATGTCACATTAACACACAGTAAAATTGTCACATTGATAATAGTAAAATTGTAAAGTTTCATAATATTGTGTGATCTTCCTTGATGAGCCATTTATCAGCTCTTGAAGAGAAAAAATATGGTTAAATAAAAAAATTAAGATTGCCTTAAAATGCTGAAGATAAGAATTTTTTATACTAAGAAATTTTTTTTGTGGAATTTCTGCAAAGAAATGTTTGTGCCCAGCCTGATAATGAGTCTGATAATGCATGCGATGCCCTGCCACTAGTAATACACTCTAATTTATTTGGTCTGCATTTTGGCCATTGGAAGCCTGCTATTTTTGCATCCAGGCATTTACACTGTACACTAGCATGATGAAAAGGAAATGTCTTTACTTACCAAATACAATGCTTGTGACAGAAGTCAACAGCAGAAACTATCTGTGCAAAAAATCTCCTAGACTGTAAACAAAATTAAAATGTATCTATTGTCAGGTTTGCTAATAAATGCATTATAAGCCCCCTTAGTTATAGACCCCTTTCACATGACGTCAAAGCAGCTCAATTTGGAGGACAAAACAAAAGCATTTCAATCTCCTGAGAATTTGGAAACTGTTTTGTTCTCCAAATTGAGCTGTTTTGGAACATGCTGCAAGGGGTCTATAAGACCATTAGATTCAACGTGCCAAAAATTTGACGTCTGAAATGGGCCTAAGGAATATTACAGTACAGTAGGTAGAGTCACAGTTTTTATTCTGACAAATGGTTAATGAATACCTCAGCTATTGGTAGCCGTCCTCTTCTGACTAAATAATCAAATAATTCTCCTCCAGACACATGCTCAAGAATAAGAAATCTGTTGGAAAAAATCAATTGATTAGAACCAAGTTAAAAATTATCATTCCACAGGTAGCCCACTGATCCAGGTAAAAATAATAGACCATTTTCAAGATGGGCGATCGCTTTCAAAAATATCGCAGGGCAGACATGATCTCAAGGCATTTTATTTTCAGGCAGCGTGAATAGCATGTGTGATCTTGCTCGAAAATGCCACTTTTTTGTGCGTGCACCTGCAATGATTTTTGAAAGTGCTTGTGCATCTTAAAAATGGTCTATTAACTGAAATGTAGAAAGAAAATGAAATATCTATGGTTATTAACTGACACAGGCAGCCCAACGATCTGGGTAAAAAAATAAAACACAGGAAGCCCATTCATCTGGGTAAGAAAATCATCCATCCTACTCTTGACTTATAATTAATTATTATTAAAGAATACTTACAAATGTTTTTTGTTTTCATAAACATCATACAATCCAAGCACATGGGGATGTTCTATTAGCTTCATGATTGCAATTTCTCTCTCAACCTGAAATAGATAGGAAAAACATTGAATATTAGATAGATAGAAGGCTCTTATCCAGGGGTTGATCTTGGGGAGGGGAACAGAGGGTGCACACCCCCTGAGCTAACTTTGTGTAAACAGCAGGAGAATGTATCCAAGAATTCCCATGGGAGAGGAGAGGAGGAGGCACTCTTTACTAACCTAAATAAGCCATCCCTCTCTCCCTCCCCACCCCTCCCTCAAAACACATGCACACTAAATACAACATAGGCACCATACAAGCATCAAGCCTTCTGCACTACTGCTCTAAGCGCATGCTCAGAGGATTAAAAAGTGAGATAACAATTTTCATTAAAGGGGCACTTGGACGAAAATCGATGAAAATTGGAAATGACTTGAAACTTGGTTAAAACTATCTATATGGCTCTAATAGTATCTAAGCAACATATTTTCTTCACAGTTAAAAGTGGGGGGTAAAAATTGTTCATTTTTTTCAGCATCTAAATTGTGAGTAAATGACGTCATTTACTCAACCCTATTGTTCTTTTAGTTTTTAAACCAAAATTTCTCAACTGCAAGTGGCTCCCAGGCTAAGATTTTTGCAAATCTGGTTTTCCTGATCATAATTGAGTAATATTATCCTCAAATATTTGAATTATTCGGACTTTCGAAAATGGGGGCGTTTTCCTCCAAGTGCCCCTTTAAATATTCAAGACCACATACCATTAAGCGAAATTTGAGTCAAATATAACAAAAAATTGCATATTTTACAAAATATTATGATCCCAATTTTTAATCCCCTGAGCATGTGCTTAGAGCAGTAGCACGGAATGCTTGATTTGGCTATCAGCAGCCTGTTACATGTCCCTCAAAGGGATGTACAGTAATAGTATAATATTATTACTATAAATAAATATTTAACAGAATAACTTTCTCCCCTTGGCTTCTATATTTTATCACTAAAACCAACAATGATTCTGCAATTTGACAATATTCAGTTTTATATTATCCTTAAGTATAATTATTGAATTATTACATGAAGACATGTGTCAAAATTATTTCACAACCATTATCATTGAAGTGCAACCCCCGAAGTTTGATGTCTCGTTTGCCAACTAGTGTTTCGACATACAGCAATCAAAAACTTAACCAGAAAAATTACATTTTTGAGAGAAATTTTAGACTGAATTAAAATTTTTAGACAATTAGAAGATTAAAATATTTGATTCAGTTCAAAATCTCCCTCAAAAATGTAATTTTTCTAGTTTAGTTCTTTGATTGATGGCCGTCGAAATGCTAATTTGCAAACGAGATATCAAATTTTGAGCTTCACACTTCAACGATAATGGCTGTAAGAGCAAAATGCTCTAGTTCTACATGAAAATGGCTGCAATCAAGGAACACAGAGTAGCATTATTTTAGAAAATTTCTAAGAGTTAATATATCAAGCCCAATATCTTAGGGTTTTCCCTTGGATTGTTTTGATTCCCTTTCTCAAAACATTACTAAAAATAGACAACAGCTGTTAAGGAGAGAAAAATGAATGCCAAAAAATGATTCATCTTGTATTCCAACAATTCTGTTATTTACTCTTTGTATTTTATGAGTTAATTACACTTAATGATAATGGTGGAAATTAAAGAGCAAACTTTGACATGGGAACAAATAAGGCAGAGACGCTAAGTCTGGGGAATCAAATGAAAAAAACCTTCTTAATAAATAGGTAATTCTGATAACATGGACAACACAAATGAAAGTAGGAAGCTGTGGAATCTTCTGGAATCTTTTTATTAAATTTTTTATTTGTATTTGCATTCTTTATTGAATTTTATTTATATTAATTTTTTTTTTTTTTTGGAGAACTGGAATTTTAGGTCTTGAAGAAATTTATATTTTATTTTGTGACTTTATTTGAATGAAATTCATGGTTTTTGGTAAAAAGTGATTGCCACTTTTATTGACAAGTTTATCATCATCATCATCATCATAATTATTATCATCATCATCATTTTAATCAGTGATTGAATATATCAGTATATCATAATAGGCCATGTTCGAGATCTTAAAATTCAGACTTGATTGCAAGGCTTTAGTCGTATGGTATTTCATGTACAGTTATACAAGCATGTGGATCACCAAATACATTTATCCATACCCACCCTTGATTAGTGGCCTTCAAATATCCCTTATTTCAGATACTAACTCAGTCTGTAAAAGGGCATTTAACAGATAACATTCCATAATTTCAGGGACTCAAAACTACTAGTTCAAAATTCTTAAGATGTATTAAATTCTTAAACAAGGAAGTGGTTTCCTTGAAAAGAAATAAGTTAATAGAACACAAGTGCTCTATTAATATATAATTGTAACACTCAAATTTAACAAGAAATAGTGGGGTACTGTATGAACATCTGGGAAGCACAGGTGGCCTGTAGCGGTGATAGCAGCAACACCTCTCACCAATACAACCCAGATTTGAGCCCCACCAGACTTGGTGTTGTACTGCATGCACTGAGTAGAGTTTATTGTTTTTCTCCTGTGTTTTTAGCAAATATTTGCCTTAATTTCTTATAGTATTACATACTTTAACTCAAATTTCAACTTTCTCTCAAATTCTTTGTTTAATTGTGTGTTTTTAAATTGCCTTGGGAAGAGATTGGGAGCAACTGCAGGGCAGCTTAGCTAAGCATCAAGTGCGTTTTGACTGGTCAGTTTGTGCGTACACCGAACACCTAGATCTCACAGTCAAATCTATTGACAGACTATAGACTCTAACTACTGCCCCCTCTGCAGAGGCGTGCCTTAAGAAATTGAGGACATAAGAATTTATTCTTCCTAATGTTTCAACTGAGCGATTCAAACATGGTTTTTCAACCGATGTCTCTTCAAATTTGTCTGACTTTTAAATCCCAATCAATGTATAATTTTAAGAAACAAAACGACAACCTTTAGTTTAAACATGTTTCTATTATTACTATTATATCTATTTTTCATTCACATGTATATATTTTTCTTATTATTGTAAACTTTTACGTCTGTTGAGCACATTATTTTCAATAAAGACTAATTATAATTATTATTAAGATATATCATTTTGTTTACACGGATGTTTATCATAAGATTTTGAATCAGTGGCTAACTGTCTTATTGAAATGTTGTAAAGATTGCTAAAGGAAATAGAGCCGGTTTGTCTGGCTCCTGTGGAGCTTGAACCACATAATGTGATTTCATAATAATACCTATCCTTATTAACATCCTTGTATCAAAAAAAATCTTAATATAAAGCGACCAAGCTGGTAATAAAGAAACATGGTATTTATATAACAAGAAAATTTTAGGCATGATACAATAATTGGGAAAAGAAATGGCATGAATTTATAAAATTGAATATATATTTTATAAGGATTTGTAGAGGAAGTCCACAGAATGGCAAGAGGTTCCTGTCCAATACATATGTCCAAAGAAATTCTCAATGTTTTTATATATCACTAAGATATACTGTATGCTCTGTTCGAGGCCAAAGTTGTAACAGATAAATGGGCAATAGAATGCCATCAATGAAATAAATAATTAGAGTATAAACTAACTTTAATGTGTACTAGTCTAGTACATGGAGATAATTTATGAGAGACGGTAATTTGAGTCAGGGAAAACCCCTAGTTGAAATTAAGTCTTGCAATTCAGTGTGCCCAGGGGAGGGAGCAATTTTTATTTTTATACTCCCCTACATGTACACGTAATACAGATAGTATATAATTCAGTATTATATACACTCAAGTAGGTGCTAAAGAAAATTGTTTAGTGAATACTAGTAAGTTATTTGCAGACCTTTCAATTATTTCGAAATTCAAAGTTACGACAAAAAAAATATTTTTAAATTTCATATAAAAATTGTTTAGTGAATACTACTAGTAAGTTATTTGCAGACCTTTCAATTATGTCGAAATTTAAAGTTACGACAAAAAGATATTTTTAAATATCATATAAAAGATGTTTCCTCTATATATTCATATATGTTTTTATTGTTTCTGAGCTTTCGGATCATTGGAAACAACAACAAAAAACATAATTTTGTATAGGAAACATTATCGTAATCTAATGACACCTACTTACAAAGAATCCTTGAATATATAAATTAATGATATCATATTCTTGGCTACACAGGTACAGTGTAGTTGAAACATGCTAGTTTATTGCAGTCATATACTATTATAACTGCTATTAATTCATAAACATGCGAACTCGGTAGCTGCGAGCTGCACGCTGAAATTTGGTTTTTGGCTTCCGTCAATCAAAACTACCAGGTAATCAGTCGGTATCTTTTATATTTTTGACTGGCGGCAGCGAAAAACCAAATTCCAACAGGAAACTTGCAACTACAGAGTTCGCATGTTTATGAAAATAGCAGTAATAGTAGAATTACTATTTAGTTATTGAATGATACAGCATTTTGTATTTACCAATGAAGTGGTGTTGAATAAAATAGCTGAATTACAGTGAGAGCCTCAGAATTAATGGTGCATATAGCAGTTACAGTGAGGACACTCAAACCATGAACACTTGATATTTTTATATTTTTTATTTTATGAACTTTCTACTGCTTCAAACCTTCTGAAAATGAAGCACTGAACTCAAATAATCTTATTGTTCAAAATAAATCATATTTCCAATCGATTCACGCAAGGGATAAAGGAGAAAAAAGTATGAAAAAACCTCAAAGTGTTCACGGTTCGAGTGTCCTCACTGTAAAGTAGTAAAAGACAGCACAATCGCCTTTCAACCCTGGGGTCTTTAAGTGCAACTTCTGGGCTCAGCATTCTATATGAGAGTCAACTCAGAAGAGGTTATTGGGTCTCTCTACCAAGGCTTTTTCTCCAGGTTTTCCACTGCAAAAACTAACACACTAAAATCCTAAGTATTAAATCTGTGAGTTAGCCATGCCCTAACTTACAGTAGATAAGCCTAGAGATTAACTCAGGGTTTGATCTCTGATTTAGCCATGCCCTGACTTAAAGTAGATCAGGCCAGAGGTGGTTTCAGGGTTTGATCTGTGAGTTAGCCATGCCCTGACTTAGATCAGCTAAGCTGTTTCAGTGATCAATAAAAACATTTTCTATGCTCTCTTATAATGTACATTGGTACATGTGTTGTGGTTAACCACAGGTATCCAGCAGATATATATTCCATTGATCTTAACTCTGATAATCTCTCATCAAGGAACTGAGGTTATACCTAGTCAAGTAACATTGCATGCAAAAGTGACCACTTTTTCACAGGTTTAATCAAAACAATCATGCATAATTTAGTGGAAATGAATTTGTTTGTGTTCCGATCCTCACGTACAAGGATATTAATCAAGATAAGCAGAGTTTATTAATTTGACAAGTAAATCATGTCCAATCCAATCTAAATTGATTGAGTAGAATATCAAAGGTTAATGTTTAAAATAATATTTTAACACCTAAAAAAAACAAAAAAACTAAGAGTGTTGCTTAAAAGTTTACATAATACTCTAGTTTCGAATTCTCTGTTGTGCAGTGTTGTTTAATATTAATGGCCCATTCTAGAGAAGGTTCTGGTCTTTATATTTATCAATGATATTTGTATACACATTCTTTATTTTGCCATCCACAAATAAGTATGCATATCTGAATACTTGGACAATGAAATGAGGACAAATTTAAACCAGAGTAAATAATTAGTAAGAAGTCAAGGAACACTAAAGCAGTATTTTACAAATCCAAAAGAGGGAATTTTAAAGACAATTTTACTTGGATGTGAAATGAAATGTCATGAATTTGCATGGCTTCTTAAAATTTAAAGTACATGTTAATCTGTCCATTAAAAAAGTCTTTTTTTTAAATTTTAAACCTAACACAATTCCATGCTGGTTCACTGCTGTGAGTATCACTCAAAACTACAAGCTTTAACTATGTTTATGATATATACAACACTCAAGAGATAATCTTAGGGTTGGAAGAAAACCAGAGAACCCAGAGAAAACCCATTGTGGCAAGAAATAAAAACATTTCACATCAAATGAATATTGCTTATTTTATTTATTCAATAAAGAGCATGAGTATTTAGGTCGATACAGCAACCTAAATACAACTTAGTTTGATTTTTAAATATTATTTTTATATAAACTAAAGCACTGATACTGAACTGATGCCGCCTCATTCTATAATAAATCGTGATTATACTTACTTAAAGACAATTATTGCTACATATTTTGTTTCAAAACTAATAATTTATGCTACATTCGGCACTGCACAATAACACTGTTTCATTTTCTTTCAGGTTTCCAACACTGTAACCAGCCAAGTGTTAACTTGCATGCCATGGATCCCTTTCATAATTTTATTGGAGGATGTGAGGTTAACAAAAATGAAAAAAATAAAAACATGTTTCTTGAAGGCATATTTTGTGCGATGTCTTTTGTTCAATGTATTTTCTTTTAGTCTCATATCCTACTAGAGATAATTTTGAGAGTTAAAATTTTCTCTATCAGTGTTATATAATTTTGGAATTCACGAAAGATCGACATTAAAAAAAATTTTTTTTTCTAAGTAAAAAAAAAAGTGATATTGACAGCTGATATTCATTGACAAATTTAACAAAAAATACCAGGGTTTGTGTATACTGGTAATCAAATAATCATGAAAAATACTTAGGAATAGCAGGAGCTTTTGAAAAAAAATTAGAAGGTAATTGAAAACCTTTTAAGAGTGATTTTAAGATTTCCTAACAATATACATAATTCCCATTCCTGCACCACATTGGCTGTCATGGATCACAAATTGATTGGTACTGGAAGTGATCTTAAGACTTGAATGACTCTATAAAATAAATTCATGTTTTGCAGTAAAATTTGAGCAGCAAATAATTACTGATACCTACACAACATGCAACTCTTGGATTCTCTAAACTGAAAATTGAAAACTGACAAATGAATAATGAAAAATGTTTCTTGTTAGTAATCAGACAAATAGATGTTATTTTTGTCGGTGGTGAACTTCGATAATATGGCCTCATTAATGAATTATAATGAACCGGTACATACTGTTCTGGAAAAAAAAAAAATCTGATAATACCATCCTCTTGGAGAGGTATGGTGCATGCAGTTCCTGGCCAGTACTTTTAAAGCGCAGAACTCAAAAAACGATGACAATAAAAATGGATTATGGATACGCCATACATGTTGATAGTGATATTTGTTTGGTACTACGGCACCATTAATAATAATTCACTGTTCTGGACAAACATCTGTTAATACCTTTAACTCAGAAAGTTATAGTACATATATAGAGGATATTACATGGGCGCGCGGAGATACGGATTTTATCTTTGAGTGTTGAAAAGATCTCACGAGTGAGCGCAGCGAACGAGTGAGATCTTTTCAATACGAGAAGATAAAATCCGTATCTCCAAGCGACCATGTAATATTCTGTTTATCATATAATTATCCATGAAAGCAAATTTATCTTTTATACTTTTATTTACCTGCCATAAAAAGAGGTACAAGTAAACTTTCGTAAACATGTTATTTTCACTAGTGAAAATAACAAGTTTACGAAAGTGAGAAATATAGGTATTTCATGGATAATTATATGATAAATGCAATTCCTGGTCAGTACTTCTAAACATAGAACTCAAAAGGCAAGGACAATATTTAATGGATTACAGTATGAATAAGTCATTCATGTCGAGTGGCATTTGTTCAGTACTACGGCACAATTAATAATACTGTAATGTACACGTATATAGTGTTCAGGAAAAAAGGTTGTAATCCTCTTACTAGAAGGGCTGGTACGATTCATGAATGTCACATGCAATTCCTGGACAGTACTTTTAAATGCAAAACTCAGAAAAATGACAATATTAATGGATTGTAACTAAGTCATTCATGTTTATAGTGGCATTTTTTGGTATATTATCAAGGTGCCATTAATAATAATAATGCACTGTTCTGGAAAAAACACCTGACGTAATACTATCCTTTTAGAAAGGTATGGCACATACATGTACATCCTGGTCGGGATTAATTCTGAACTGAAAAGACAGTGACAAGGGATTAGGAATAATCCTTGCATCTTATAGCTGGTCTTTGTTTGACACGATGGAAAAACATTTAACTTATAATACCATCCTCTTAGAAAGGTATGGCACATACAATTCCTGGTCAGGATTGATCCTAAACTCCGAACTGACAAATGATTAGGAATAATCCATGCATCTTATCGCTGGTCTTTGTTTGACACAATAGGTGCATAGCTCTATATTATTTATTCTACACCTGTCTCTTTGATATTCTAAATTATATTCTAAAAAGATTGTGACAATGATGAATTGATAAGACTTGCTCTTGCTGGTGGTGATGGTGGTATTGTTCATTAGTCCCGAGCACACTGTTAATCATGTATGAAGCTGAGAAAATATTGAATATATTATATCCTTTTAATAAATTAGAAATGGCTTATTTTAGAATGATCCCTTGCCCTCTGCAACCATCTGTAAGGGGGGAGACTTAGCTACGATCAGCGAATAAAATAGGCCTTTTTCAAATTCGTAAAATTCTGTTGTGTTCCTTGACTAGAGATTCATTTACACATCATTGGCCTCAATTTTTCATAGAATATTCATGTGTTCCAGTGGAGGTCGGTGACTTTTTTGTTTATATTGTTGAAGTTGTGCATTCTTTACTTTACTGTTGGTATTTGTGAATATTTAGACAATGAAATGAGGATAACCCTGCATAAATGAACTTAGAAAAAACCTACTAATGGTCTATCACCAATCGAGCCCTGTGATTGGCTGAGCTACTAGGGGTCTATTAGTGATAGACCTCTAGTAGCAAAAAGCGCCGGTTTTGAAAACCAAAAAAAATATGTTTAAAGCAAAATCCAAAACTTTTTGCATCCTTTTATTGGACCGATTAGTAGGTTTTTACTAAAACAATTAGACCTCTCGCCCTCATGGGCTATTGACTCGTAGACCATTCGGACTCGAGGACTAATTGTTAAATAGTCAAGGAACACAGTGGTATTGTACAAATTCAAAATTCTCCTATTACGAGACCCTTATGATTAATTTCTTTTGTCATGGAAATATTTGCAAAAATTTGAACTACAGTAGTTAATGCTAAATATTATAAACCCCCCTCCCTATTCAGTGTGGTTTCACCTAATGAATGGCAGATCTCGACAGCTCGTCCACTCAACATTGCAAAGGGGAAGGGGTTGGAAGACCAAACTTGCTTTCTATAGGAAT
This sequence comes from Anthopleura xanthogrammica, assembly GCA_964019055.1. NCBI lineage: Eukaryota > Metazoa > Cnidaria > Anthozoa > Actiniaria > Actiniidae > Anthopleura > Anthopleura xanthogrammica. The sequence goes on along the minus strand of OZ025222.1, from coordinate 1,993,353 downwards.
TGGGCTTCCTGTGTTGTCAGGGCCTCAAAGTATATATATTTACCGATCATAGATTTTTAATATGATCTTAAAAAATTTTGTTTCATTGCATGTTGAGGTAATCATGATCATCACCAATACCATTATCATAATTGGTAATTATACATGATCATCATGACCATCACTATCATCACCACCAACATCACCAGCATTCTGCCTTATGATCATTAAGAGTTGCCATAGCAACCATTAAAAACTTGAAATTAGTCGGCCCAAACCTAGAGCTAAATCAAGCGTTCTAGCCTTTAGGCTATCTGCTAATTCATCAAAATTATGAACTGCCAACAAAATTAACATACAGACAATATAATAGAATCTTATAGCCTAAGATAATAATTATCTGATATCCATAATTTCTTAATGAAAGTACTTGTAACTCGATCACTGAAATTGACAGGTGTTTGCATTTTACAAGAGAAATTTTAAAAAATTTTTTACCATAAAAATCCTCAAAAATGTTATCAATACCCTGAAACAACCTCTGAGCTGATCAAATTCAGGGTAAGGCTAACTCAGAGAAAATTGAAATTGAGCTTGTTAGGTTTTGCTAGGAAGGAAAACTGAGAAATTGGAGAAAAACTCTTGAATCAAGGGAGAGACGTAACAAACTCTACTCATGGCATATGTGGTGTCTATGAATTGATTCAAGGAGCCAGAGATGCAAGGCAAGGACACATTACCCTTGAGTTAGCCGTGCCCTGTTTATAGCTCAGTGGTTGTTTCAGAGTTCAATAAAAGTTGAAAGTTTGAAAATTTGGTATCAAAGTTTATTTTATTGATTCTGGAAATGAGGATTTAATCTAAGTTTCTAATCAGTAGGCTAGTTTCCTGTACTAGACAAATCCTAGCACTGGAGATTTTATAAGTGTTTTTTCCTTCTATTTGTCAAACTTATTTGTTAGTAATTTCTAAAAAAACTCCGACGAAGGACTAGCATCCGAAACGTCAGTAAGTGATCTTTCTTATTTTTTACGGTGTAAAATTTACCTTTTTATCACATCTAAAAAAACCAGACTGATTTTGAGGTTACCGAAACAATTGAAAACAGTTAGCCATAATTAATATATTGAGCAGAGCTAAAAGTGTAATGTAGCTATACGAATACTCAAACCAGGACTGTTAACCATGTAATTTTTAAACTGAAGATGGAATGCTTTGCTGTGGATGAAAAAATATCATTCCAACTTGACCCACTAGGAGCAAGTCATGTAGCCAAAATAGCAGTGAGAGCATTTGCCCCTCACCAAGGTGACCTGGGTTCCAGTCCTGTCAGGCTCGGTGTGAATACTCATAGGGAACCATACACATGGGACTAGGATACAATATAGACCCCTTTCACATGACGTCAAAGAAGCTCAATTTGGAGGGCAACACAAAAGATTCTCAATCTCCTGAGAATTAGAACCTTTTGTTCTGTCCTCCAAATTGAGCTGCATTCCAACTAACTGCAAGGGGTCTATAGAGGTCAAAATACCTTAGATTCCTTATCCCAGAACTTTCTCTTCACAAGTTGTTGTTCAAGATTATTATATATTAAGTTATCATTTAAAGTTCAACAACCAATTTCAATGAGGCTGAAGTTGTTGCACTATAAGTTGTAAGAAATTTCAAACATTGTTTATCATATATGTTAATTATAGACCCCTTGCATCTGTTATATCAATCTTGGGGTCAAAACAATGAACAATATTTACACGAGAAAAAACTCTTATTTGGCCCCCAGATTGCATGGTAACTCATGGTTCTGACTTGGACAATAGCGAACCAATCACTGCTGCATCAGTTTTCTTAGTGAAATTATACTCTTGTCCCACAAATAAGTACATATTATCTGTTTTAAATAGTACTACAAGGATTATGAAGCAATCTTCTTCTATTTTCACAGTACAGTAAACAATTGAAACAATTAATAATCAATTTTCTGCAATTAAATTTTTCAATTCTGAGATATTCTAGCTAATTTGTTGAGCTTGTAGGACATAGAAACAGTAACTAAGGGGAGTTGGAACCATGAATAAATTAGTGTGAGGGTTTATGAATTTCTGTCTAAAGACAAGGATATCAAATTAAAAACAATACATGGGTAAGCTTATTAAATAAGAACTTTTTCCAGAAAAAATTACAATCAAAAATTAAATTTCCAGGAAACTGTCTACACTAAGCTAAATATTATTAAACCACTCTACAAGCACCATCAAGGAAGATTATGCTAATCCCTGCTTATCCTAACTGTTTAACTTAGATATACAATTCCTTAAATCGCTACCATAGTTGACTGTATCGTCATACTACACAGTTATGTCTATATACCAAAACAAGAGACCTGTGTTTATATTTTGGTGCAAAATATCTTTTGCAAAACAAAAGAGTAGTTGCATCAAGAAACAAAGAATTGTTTGAGGAATTATCATAATAATGTCAACATATGCTAGGAAGATTAACAATCTGCTTGAATAATAATATCTTAACATTAAAAATGTTAGGATATCAGTATCCATTCAAAGTGATCTGATATAGAATATCCATGAAAATATTTCATACTCAAAAGATATACCCAAACCTTAAATTTTTATAGTATTTTTTTACGATTTTGAAGTCAATATTTTTGACTCTAAGATTTTAAGAGTGATTTGTGTTAACATGACAGAATTTTGACAGCTTTTTCCTGCACTTCAGAAATTACCATTTATAATAAAAACAAACACTCCAAATTCAACAATCTACAGTTGGAACAATTCCTTTTTTTGGGGGGTTAAAATTTCATAATGTTAGAATTTAGAGGAAGAATTTCTTCAATTAAAATAATGTAATATGTTGTTTAGCAGTCTTGTTTTGTTGAAATATGATTAATGACAACTCAAATTGAATAAAAGGGTACTTAAAATAAAAGTTATAAGAATGAATTTTTTGTATATAAATATATTTTGAAGGTGTTATGGAGTGAAGGGTAAATGGGAAAGAATACTTATTGTTTGGTAATATATTCAAAATCTTGAGAGTTTGTGATTTCATATTAGAGTTTTTTTTTGTACAAAATGAATGAATACTACAACATGCAATTATCCAAAATATAAACTGTTCAATAAATTTTTTGGGATAAAATTCAGCAATAACAAACACATTTTCGCATCATCAGATTTTTTTACCCTAAAAATTAGAATCTTTTATTTTGTATTGGTAACCTTCCCAAAATAAATCAAAAATATTTGCATACTGTGGTTATTTTCGTACCAAAAACAATTCAAACATCGGAATCTAAAGGAAAATAAAATTATGATGAAACACAGCAGAAAATTGCCAAGGAATTAAGAAAAACTATTTTTTTTCAAAATCCAATTTTTTCCTGGACTCATGCTCAGTATAATTTAATATTCCTTGCATTTGAAGGGTATTCTAATTTATTTTGACATCATATTGATTAAGAACTTGTTTGTACCAAACACGGAATAATATATCCACAGAAATATAAAGAATTCTGCTTTGAATGATAAAAATCTACTTGGTGAGAATTTTTCCAGTTTATCTGGTGAAAATGGTTTAAAAATCGCGCTCGAAACTCATTGATCACCGATTTTTTTGAGGACTTTCCTTTTTATTGGAGTTTACTAATATTTATTTACCTACAGCCCAATGGCAAAAACGCAATTCCTACAAGCTATCTCCTGTAGTTAAAATCTACAGGGTTTCAATATAACAGTTCCAAGAAAATCACGTAAGGTGATGGTGAGAAAATGGAGAAAAATTTTAAAGAAAAATCGCTTTGGACGTTGAAGGGTCGTCCTGAAGAAGCAAAAAGCGCGCCATGAAAGCGGATCCTTTCCTACGAAAGTTAAAGAATTTGCTCGAATCTTCATTCATTTTATCCTATTCTTATAAATATTTGAATAGTCGAGAAAATCCTTTCAATGGACCATGTTCTATGTCAGGTTTGCGAGGGATTTTCGATTCTTTTGTCATTTATTGTGCTGAAGATTTGAACGTTCAATCGCTACAACATCTGCCGTAATCCTCGGGAAAAAAATAAAAAATAAAATTCCATTGACAGAGTTGTATTCTCTCCAATCGCTCTTCCACGGAATATATTTTAATTCAGCCATCTTATACAAAAAAAACTAGATGCAAATTGTGTATTTACAAGGTTCAAATGGTTTGGCATTCATTTAGTTCTGCTAAGGAACCGGTGTTTTCAAGCCAAGCAAAGACTGTGAATGACATTCTTCTTACCTTCAGGAGAACTTGTTCACTCAGCTTCGTACGATCTATTATTTTCACTGCGACTTTCTTTTTACTCTGACAATGAACCCCAAGCTTGACAACACCTGAAAAGTACCAAAAAACTTTAAAACAACACAAAAAAACAGCACAGAAAACCGAAGAAAAACATGTCAAATCTCGAGCGTTGTGCGTCGACCAACGTACCAGTCTGACCTCGGCCCAACGTTTCCTGTAAAATAAAAGGCCCAACGGTCTTAATATCCAATTTGGACATCATGGACAATTGATATTTGAGTCGACACTACGGCTCTAGAAGTATGAAGCTTAGAAATGGCGCAAAAGTCTTGAAATCCTCCTCCATTCTAGTTCACTTGCACAAATTTCTTTCTCAACTTTCAGAGTTGAGAACGAAACGCGCGGCACAAAGGCTTTATTTACCGGCAGCTGTCAATCAATCTATTGTTCTAATCTCGTCACTGATTGGTTCGATAGATTCAAGAAACAAATATTAGGTAAAAGTTGAGCAGAACGGCGATGAAAAAATTACTTGGATTTTTTTTTTCCGGAAAATTTTTTTATATTCACCCCTAGGCGAGCAATCAAGAATTATTCATCGATTGTGGATCGTTCCGAGAATAAATTCAAAAGTCGGCTTTACGAGATCAAAATAGTCCAATTTATTCTAATTTTGACAGAGAACAAGATCGAAAATGGCTCATTTTGACGAAAACACATTAATTTTCTCCCTCAAAGTGTCGGAAAAAGTCGCTATTTACAAATCCTAAGGACATTTCCCCTTCTTTAATCCCAAACAGCTGCCGCTGAGAGAGCGATGAATACAAATTCTACACACAACTTTCATTGAAGCCAAGTCGTTACAGTTTCCCGCCATACGTTTTCGCGGGAATTCAGCGACAGTGCGGCGTCAATGGACCTTGATTAGGATTTTGCTAGATTAACATATTCTTTATTGGTTATAACTAAAATACTTGGCGTTTTATTGATAAAATAACTTTAAGTAAGATATTTTAAGCAACACGTGGGCTTCCTGTGGAGGACAGCTGGAAATGTCTGTCCTCGCCTTCCTACCAAGTTATCCCGTCTAAAAAATTTTACATTACTTTCCGGGTGCTTTTCATACAATCAAGGGAATAAAATAGGCGTCATTAAGCCATTTTATCATCGTTTCCTTCGTTTTCAATTAAAGTTTGCCTGACATACGCTTTCCAATTTAATGGGCACATTTTTTTTCGATGGTACAACAAGAATAGTGAAAGCTTTAAACATGTGGCTGAAAGTGAAATAATTGAATTATTTTAGGCATAAAGTAAACGGTTTCTTACAAAGAGTTGTCATCTCTGCGTCAAGGGAGTGACGGCATGAAAGCAATCCTTTTAACATTTTCATTTGTTTTCATTGCCTAAAAATGCTTTCTTTTTCACGCCTTTTCAATTTCTTATTTTCATTTTTCATTTCATTTATTTCCATTTTATTCTGTGCTTTTGCCGATTTGGATGGTTATAACTTTTGTCTTAACTGATCTTCATCTCCTCTCAGGGCTGTAGCAAGCCTTGAAAAACTGGGGGAGGGGGCACAAAGCAACACGTGACTATGACTCTAGTGAAAATTTAATCCCATATACTTGCTTTACTTGTCTGGGAAAAACTGGGGGGCTGAAGCCCTCCCCCCCCCCCCCCCCCCCCCCCCCCGGCCCCTCCCCTTGCTACGGCCAAGCCTCTCGTCTCTTTAATTCTCTTCCCATCACTTTTCTTCCTTTTCCTTATTTCCCTCCTCGATCTTCTCTTTTCTTCTCTCCTCTCCTCGTTGCCTTTCTCTTGCCTTCCTTCCTTCCTTTTTTTCTTTCTTTCCTTTCTTCCTTTTTTCATTCCTTTTTTTGTTTCTACTTTTTCTTTACTTCTTCCCATGTCTTTCCATTTATATTTCTTTAATTTCCCTTCTCTCCATAACTTTACTTCACTTCTCTTATTTTCTCTTCTCTTTTCCTCATCGATTAGTAGTCTTATCTCGTCTCGTCTCGTCTCGTCTCGCCTCGCCTCTCCTCTCCTCTCCTCTCCTCTCCTCTTGTCCAATCTATTCCCTCCTTTCTCTTGCTCTCCCCTATATATACATATATATAGTCTCATTATATAAAACCGAAAGGACTCAGACGTATTCCAAAAAATATATTGATTATCCTCGGCTGGTGCGAGAGCCATTCTTAATTCCCCGACAGCTAGAAACCTTACCAGTCCATACCTTAAAAGGAATTATAGTCATGATGCAATTTTTTAAATAAATTATTTACAACCCTAACAAGCTTTGTAGTGAGCTCTAAAAAACAAGCCGAAATTCAGATTAAACGAATTAGTATCGATAGTATCGTGGCAAAAACAATACTAAAACACGAGAAAGACTTAGAGGACAAAAACATTATGCTCACATCCGGAAAAAAATGATAAGTTTATGTCCTTGGATTATTATATCCTTGAGTTATTCATCAACTTGTAAATTGTATTAATAAAAGGAATAATAACAGTATTTTTATTAATTACTTATTATATACATTTATAGACCATTCTAGCTGTCTTTCCGTCATAACATTGAGGCGAATGCATAGAAAAATAAATTTCAATACCAAGGAATTTATTTCCATCATTTTTGAAAGAGCAAAATTCATTTTCCATGAAGTTGACAGGCGACGCTTACGTTCGCGCGGCATGGCGGGCGTGGCGGGAACTCTTGACAACAAAGAGAAGCACGTGGTGGAAAGTTTCTCGACGCTTATCTAAAAATATCTGTTTACATATAGGTGGTTATTGTAATTATTATCGCGATAGGAGATGGCCTGCATGGTGGATGTCTTACTGATCATGACGTAAAGTAGTGTAATGTCAGTCGGAAACGCCTAAAAAATGAGATCAAAAATTCGATTTTGTTTATTGAGACTAGCGTGAAACCTTCAAATTTTATCAATAACCTGAAACAACCTCTGCAGTGGCGCCTAGCTCACAGATTAAATTGGAATATAGTTCGTCAGGTTTTGCGGAGGAAGAATAATCCTCGAATATATCAGTCAAGGGAGAGACCTAACGAAAATCCAGCGCTTATAAATAAATAGTTAGGTTCGCCATAAAATATGGAGTTGAAATTTAGAATGAAAATTTTATTTATTAAAATCGTCAGAAGCCCAAGAAAATCTTGAGGTAAAAAAAGAGAACTCGATGACGATAAGATACATCGAAGCGCGAGGTGCGAGAAACAGCTGATCTGACATCGCAACAGCGCGTAAAGGATTGTTGATCTAATCATTTTGCGCCCTTCTTCCCGTCTACTTACAAATCCTAAAATTTATAAGTACATTGTTAGTCTCCTTTGCAGCCGTCAGTTTCAGTTCCAGATCTTCCCGGGCCCTCTTCACCGAATGACGACTGCGAATGAGACTATGAGTGCATTGTACGTTGAATGTGAGGATGTTTGGCATAAGTAAATAATCTAAATTTGAACAAGTAGCACTCGCTAACTCACTGAGAGATGCACGCTATTTTATGGATGGTGGACGCAGCAAGAGGTTTATGGGCCTCGGAGCCAATCGAAGCGAAGGGCAGGTAGGCGCGCTAAAAGAGACTTCGTAGAAAGTCAATGATAAATCAAAAACTAGACATAACAAATAATTCACAGTGTAAGAAGCACTCTGTAAAAAGCCCCCTATCGTCGTGGTGACACGATATATACTTGTATAGTGTAGGCGTTATTCGTAAAAAATAATTTCAAAAATACAAGAACCGAGTTTTTCAGCCCATTTCGCACCCAGGGCAAGGCTATGAAAATATCTCTCTTTCTGCAAACAAAAAACAAAAACAAACAAACAAAACAACAACCGTGATCTTGTTGCGCGACTCTGTTGCAAAAGTAAAAGCTCGTTCTACTCTCTGCAACAATTTAAGGAAAATTTGCTGCGCGCGGGTTAGTAATGAGCAGCATTCGCTCGATCTGCAACTTGCAATTGCAACGCAACAATGTTGCGCGACAACACGCACGATTTTGTGGCCCATATTACCGCACCTTTAGCCAAACAATGAAAACTATTTAGAAATCCAGGGCGCAGAACAGGAGGCTAACAGACAATCCAAGAACCTCCGCTAGATCCGCGCACCCTTGGGCAGAAGATCTCCGAGGTTTCCGCCGTTTATCAACTGCAAAGTGCGCTATATGGCAAACGATCAAAAGTATTATGTAGAAAATCCCGAGCAGTACTGGAGGTTCATAGACACTCTGGGACCTCTGCTATATCTGCGCACCCTGGAGCAGAAGATCTCCGAGGGTCACGCCTTTAATTAACTGTATAGTTCACTATGGCAACAATCAAAACTATTATATAGAAAATCCTGCGCAGGACAGGTTCACGAGCACTCTAAAGGCTCAGATACACGGTGCAACATTCCTTGCAACATTATGATAACAGTACTATTTCAACAGCCAAAACAGTGAAAATGTCGATTTTTTCGATTAATCTAAGAGGATAATACCAATGACATAAACAAAATAAAACAAGCATTCAAATTTTCATATTTTAGTGTGATGTTGCATGCAACGTTGCACCGTGTGTCGGAGCCTTAAAAGAACCTTCGCGCGCTGACAGAAGATATCCAAGGCTCAAGCTCTTTATCTACTATAAAGTTCGCCAAGGCAACTAATCAAAAACTACTCTCTATTATATAATTAACTTTATTTTTTTTGGGATGCATTTTGAATGCATTTGTTGACTGTAACAATTTGAATAGTAAGTTATAAATGATCTATATCGTTTAAAATGTTTCTTTTTTTTTTTCATAATTAGTTATAGCACGTTCACATTCCTCCAGATAAATCAATCAAGATGCGGAAAGCTTTTTCTATTTTGGATTTCGCTCATCAAATACCTTATTACATGAAATTTTCGCGTCACTTTAATTTCGCGATTTCGAAAAAAGTGATTAAAGGGTCGCGAAAAATAAGTGTCGCGAAATTATGACGCAAAATTAAGTGACCCTCCATTTTTGAGAAAGTAAAGAATTTAATGACCATTCAAAAGCATGGATAAAAGACGTGGGTTTTCTTAAGGAATTTGCGGGTATTTGGAAACAAATTATGAATAAATTGTTCAATGAAATCGCGAAATTAAAGTGAACAAGAATATGATTTTTTCGCAAAATCGCGAAATATACGACCAAGTCCTTCTATTGGTACATTTTGAATGACGGAAGCCAAAGTCTCGATACACCGAATCGAAATATGGCGACCAATTTGAATAAATATTGCTCTGAACTGAGTAGCCTCGTGTTCACATGGAAATATAAAAGCGTTTTTACATGTATGAGAGGCTAGTCTGTCCAGAACAAAAGTTATTCATATCAGCCGCAATACTTCGATTCCATGTATATGCTAGAAGTCGTGGAAGATAGAGAAACATTACAGCGCTTTTGAAGGATCTGAGGCTAGTCACTCCAGAACAATAGTTATTCAAATCGGTCGCCATATTTCGATTCGATGTATATGCGAGAAGTTGTGAAAGATAGAGAAACATTACAGCGCTTTTGAAGGATCTTAATTCGACCCAGAAGAGCCTAGGTGAAAATCACTGTGTAACTCTACTAATCCTAATAAATTGTAAAGGCTTTTTTCATATTTCTGCGACATAACCGACTCCAGACGTCTGGCATTTTGGCTTCCGTCAATTAAACTTACAACATATTTTGTAAGTATTTGGTATTTTTTTTAACAATTCTAAAAAAAATCATACAGTATTATCGATTGGTCTATTTCGGAGGCAAGTGGTGGCTATGAATGCATTTTATTTATTTTCTTAAGACTAAAGGCGCGATTACACGGTGCAATTTTCTCTGCAACTTGTCTCGCAACGGCGTTGCGACACAAGTTGCACGAAGCATTGGACCGTGTAACCTACAGCGCAATTTGAAAAATGTTGCGAGACAAGTTGCAGCAATCGTTGCGAAAAGTAGAATTCGTTTCTACTTTTGGCCACGATTGCATCTCCGTTGCACCGTGTAAACCCTCTTGCAACTTGTCTCGCAACGCCGTTGCGAGACGTGTTGCAGAGAAAATTGCTCCGTGTAATCGCTTCTTAAAGCGCTGGGTGAATGAATTTAGAATTTGATTTTTGCGGAGGAAGGAAAACCGTAGAACCCGGAGAAAAAAAAAACCCGATACACAGGAGAGAACCAACAAACAAATCTACTCACATATGATGGCGCGTGCGGATCTGAGGCTCGAATCCACGACTACAACGGTCAGAGTCTGCGCATTACCAATGCACCATCATTGTCTATTCTCGTACATGTTAAGGTGCGGTAATACGGGCAACAAAATCGTGAAACTGGTCGCGCAACATTGTTGCGTTGCAAGTTGCAGAGCGAATGTTACTCGTATTCATCCCGCGTGCAACAACGCTATTTCACGGTTCCACAAAGTAGAAGCTGTCTCTAGTCTTAGCGGCAATTAAAACTTGTTGCGCGCAGGGTGCCGGAAATACGAGCAACATTCTCTCTGCAACTTGCAAAAGCGCAACAATGTTGCGCGAAGCGCGATTTTGTTGATAGTATAAGCGCACCTTTAGAAAAGAGCTGCAGCAAGTTTGCGCATGTTATGTATCACCGGTGCATGTGCTTGTTCTGCAAGTAAGAAGCAGATTTTTTCCAATAGAACTCTTATTGACACCAGAAACGACCCTCACTTTCGTAAGGGAAGCCTAGATGCATTGTGAGGACGATGCGATTAATTCAAACTATCATTCTGATTGGGTAGAGTTCTAGTTGACATGATAAATGGAAACTGGTTTAGCATTAGAGACCACCCTCGCTCTCACAAGGGAAGTCCAGAGGTCTCGCAGACGATAAGAATTAAAAATATTACCACCGGCCAACCAGTCTAAGTGTCTGTTCGATTGGGAACCCTGTGGCTTTATTTTCACTGAACTGTTCCCACAAGGAGTTCCCGCCCGAACCCACAGATACTTAGGCCTCGTTTACACGTACGCGGTTTCATTTGAAACCGTGTTATTTCGTTCTCGGTTTCGCCTTGCGTTTTCACGGCATCCACTGAATATAATGAACCGTGATGTTCTGAAAACGCTGTCTGAGACTAATACTTCATACCGTTCTCATGTAAACAATCTAAACCTTGTTCAAATGAAACCGGGTTCGTGTAAATAGGGCCTGTGATATTACCGAGCAATTGGAGCCCTAGTTTACGATCATAAAGGGCTCTAATGCACTGAAGATGACCCTGGCTCGCATGAGTAGCTTGAGAGACGCAATACGCACAGCAGGGACCTTTTTAATGAGCAGCCACGAGAAGAGGACAAACATCAAAGCGTACATACTCCAGCGAATATTACGCAGCCTGCAAAAAGAAGAGCAACGAATATACTTAGCCTGGACGCTTGGGAACCCTGTGGTATCCGTGTCATTTTTACTGCGCATGCTCGAAATGTCAGATGTCGTGAAATATGCGCAGTAAGAATGATAGGACATTCGTGACCGTGCCGTTTTGTACGCATAAGAAATTTACGTAATTCACATTTTCGTGTGATAACTTCTATATTTTTTTTGTTTGCCCGTCATCTGGTAAAACTTTTGCGAACATTTGCCAATCTAAGTCAGGGCATGGCTAACTCACAGATAAAACCCTGAAATAACCTCTGGGTTGATCAAAGTCAGGGCACAGCTAACTCACAAATCGAATTGGAATTTGGCATATTAGGTTTTGTGGAGGGTTGAAGGAGAAACTGGAGAAAACCTTGAATCAAGGGAGAAAACTAACAGACTTAGACCAGAGTTTTTACAGCATGGACTGTATTCAAGATAGAGACAGAGAAGATCCCTTTAGTTTTACTCACTTTCTAATTCGTTTGTGGGCCAGGTTGAGGTTCTTCATGTCTTCCTTCAGGAGAAACAGCTTTATTCCAATCACAAAATCTTGAAAGTAAGCATCCCAGTCCAGTTCGCGGACATCGAATCCAAAGGTCTGTAAAAAATGTTTGAAGTATATTTTTTAATTTTTTTTTGGCTTTTGTGCAAGCATTTGAAATTTAATTTGAAAGAAAAAACTATAGTACGAAGAATAAACTAAAAAATGATGACCTGAAATGGATGGGAAAGGATGGACTAAATAGCTGAATAGGATGGGATGGGAGGACAATGGATGAATGGATGGACACAATAGGACAGATGGACAGATGGACGGATGGATACAATGGGATGGATGGATGGATGGATGGATGGATGGATGGATGGATGGATGGATGGATGGATGGATGGATGGATGGATGGATGGATGGATGGATGGATGGATGGATGGATGGATGGATGGATGGATGGATGGATGGATGGATGGATGGATGGATGGATGGATGGATGGATGGATGGATGGATGGATGGATGGATGGATGGATGGATGGATGGATGGATGGATGGATGGATGGATGGATGGATGGATGGATGGATGGATGGATGGATGGATGGATGGATGGATGGATGGATGGATGGATGGATGGATGGATGGATGGATGGATGGATGGATGGATGGACACATGGATGGATGGATGGATGGATGGATGGATGGATGGACGGACGGACAGACGGACGGATGGATGGATGGATGGATGAATGGAAGAAGAAGGAATATTTATGAGTGAAAGGATAAATGGATAAATAGGATAGGAGTAGATGCATAAATGGGATGGACCGACATACGATAGCTCTATATATTTTTTACTCCATTACTAACCTGCCTGTCCTCTGGACTCAATGTTTCCAGTAATCTCAAATTGTTAGTTGAAGTAAACTGCAAAAAAATGGCAAAATTTCACATTAAATATAGACATCAGTAATGTGTAGCATATGTAGCGACCCTAAAAGCAATGTTACACTAGGCAATGTTCCTCGCAACTTGTCTCGCAGGGTACCCACCTGCCATTCAGTTGTAGTAAAAGCCTTCATGATGCTTGTAGCTTTCTCAAGTTTGGTGTATAACCTGTTCATCCTGATGAAAAAAATCATGCAAAAGTGAATGAAAAGGAACTCATGTGCTACAATACGATTTACTATGCGTTTCGATGTTATTTTCGATGACTATGCAAAGGAAACCACACAAGGTGTCATGTATCAAACCAATGAGCTAACTCTAAAGTCAGTTGCATGAGGAATTGAAAGTTAAAGACAAATGTTCTATCAAAGATTTCATTTATTTACTGTGTTTTTGCTTTCTAAATCTGTCATTCAAAGCCTAATTATTTGTCCAAAATGTCCCCAGAATGCAGGGAATAGCATTCTGGAAAACATGTTTTATGATTTCACTGGGATCATGTTCCTGCACCTCTTCTGGTTTTGTTTTGCATAGTCTGTGAGTTTTCTTTAGTGCCAAATTTTTACAGCCCACATCTTTCAGATTTCTGGTTTCGGCCCTTGATATCTAATTTTCTTGGAAAGAACTTACCTTGGCTTTTTGCCAATAAATATGGACAAGGTATCAGCAATAATGGCGGGAATCTTGTGACTGATGTATGTGTAGTAGAAGTGCCATAACCTGAAGATAAAAACATCATCAAAGCAGGCACGCTATGGGGAAAAATCTCTATTATAACGTTCTTTACTGTAGAAATAGAAAACACGTGCACATGTCACTAAGCATCATGCTTCTCCTAACACGTCTCTTGTGTTCTGACAATCCCCAAGTTATTTGTGGCTGCACACAGTATTCTTGCATATTTTCTATCTCTTCATCAGAAGCAATAACTACAACAGCATTTACTTACTTTCTGGATTCAAAATTAAAGTTTGGTCTCCTGAAAACATCCTCCAATGGATAGATAGCAAAGTTAGGGCTTGTAATGGCCACTGGAAAAAAAATCACAACATAATAATAAGTTTTTGAGAAATTTATGACACACTTTGTGTATACATGTATGAACTACAGGGCTATAGACACTTTTAGCTTGGGCATATGGTTTACCATTTCAGACCATGTGTCATTCCTAGAGTATAATTTCTTTGTTGAACAGTTGCACACGAGAATACATATGAATATGGATACAACTCCAACAAAGAATCTTATTCTTAAGGGAATGACGTGGCCTGAAATGGAAAAACATTACACCAAAGCTAAAAGGGTCTGTTTTCCCATTTTGACTATGAGTCATTCCTTTGAGTATTATTTCTTCATCTAACAGTGGCACATGCAAAGACACATGAATACACATGAATAACTCAAGCAAAGATTCTTATTGTCAAAGGAAAACCTTGCACAACCAGGTGTCCAGAGCATGCACAAACCGTCCAATCACAGCGTGCTTCGATGCTTAGCCAAGCGGCCCTTGCCCCAAGTCTCTTCCCAATACAAAAACATGCGTTTCAAAGAATTTAGAGAAAAAAAGTTGAAGTATATGTGTTGTTTAAAAAATTAAAGTAAATCTTTGCGATCCATCTCCTCAAATTCTGTGAGATAAATGACTTTTAAGACTCGGGCGAGGGCCGCTTGAATTACAACAACAATCCTTTTCGCGCTTAGTTTTTCGTACAGCTGGAAGCTAAAAGGGTCTAAAAAAGTCACTCTTAATTCTGACTTACCTAGTTTTCCCCATGTGATAGGATTAATGGTTCCAGTGCAGCAGTTATACACAGGTATACCAGTGCCCTTCCACCTATCATAATAACAAAATTTATAAACTTATATTTTACAACCATCACCAGCTGATCTGAGAAAAAAATAAGCCAATCAGAATCAATAAAATTTGCAAAACTGAGGTGTCATCCTTAGTAGCCTGAAGACTCTGGAAACAGTCAATTCTTTATTTTATTTCACCCTAAATGATGAATATCATACTAATTTTTCCCATAAGGGTCTAAGCGGCTATTCCATCAGGTACACTTATGGAATAAATACCTTTTTGTGCCTGTCTCCCAAGCAACACATATCATCATATTGGCAGCAGTATCCACTGGAACGATATCTGCAATGGCATTGAGGTCACCCTTCATGAACCGAAGCATGCCTTTTCCAGCCTAAAGAAAAAATGGAACAGAATTTGTGAGAGACATACCAGATCTAATGTGAATGTCGCTATCATTGGCATCACCATCATCATCCATATCGTTACATCACGATACATTCATAGATTATCGTCATCATCTTATATCACCATCATCTCTGCTGTTGCTGTCATCATTATCATATATCACCATCATCACTGCTGTTGCTATCATCATCATCATATATCACCATCATCACTGCTGTTGCTGTCATCATCATCATATATCACCATCATCACTGCTGTTGCTGTCATCATCATCATATATCACCATCATCTCTGCTGTTGCTGTCATCATCATCATATATCACCATCATCACTGCTGTTGCTGTCATCATCATCATATATCACCATCATCTCTGCTGTTGCTGTCATCATCATCATATATCACCATCATCACTGCTGTTGCTGTCATCATCATCATATATCACCATCATCACTGCTGTCCTTATACACCTTTTTCATTTATTCTCCTCTTTCTTTTCCTCGTCTCATCCACATTAACCAAACTCACTAAAAATACATTTTGATGCTAGCTGTACAAGCTTACCATGACAAAGAGTCCTGAGGGACCATTGAAATTATCAACCCATCCCTGGAAAATAAAATAAAGATTAATTTTAGTTACTTGCAAAAATAGTGTGGACTCCCATGATATTACAGTGTATAAAAGGGCTCATTGGAAATTTTTAACCAAGTAAAATAATAGGGACTGCTCGTGCAGTCTCATACTTACAGGAATTGGCTCTTTCAATGATGCACCAATAATCGATGGTCTAAAGATGGCTACGGGAAGGTCAGCAGCTTGCTGTGACAGCACATGCTCGGCAAGACTCTTTGTGAAGGTGTATGTGTTGGGTCTTTTGCCAATCACATGTGGTGTGATTGCCTTCACCATGTCATCATTCATCCATCTATTCATCCATCAAGAACAAATTAGCATAGTGTTGTAGAATCCTGGTCATAAGCCCTGGGCTTATACAGTTTCGTAAGATTTTTTTGGTGGGCCTTTGATTGGGGCTAGGGGATGGGGGGGGGGGGACTTATAAAGATCAGGGGAAAAACGTCTGAAATCTGTTGAATTAAAAACATGTTTAATCATGCCCATTTCAATTGAACGACAATGCTCATACAACAATAGCTGTAAAAGCTTTAAGATGTGAATGTCCTCAGGCTGCATAGCTGTACTCCATCAATGGAGGAACTTATTACCAGGCTTATAACTGGTACAACTTTTCTGTTAGTTGATGGGAAGGCTTATTATCAGGGGGTGGGGGGCTGGGGGCTCATACAGTAAGTCTTTAAGTATGACCTACTTTCTTAGTTACAATAACTGTACATAATGAGTTGAGTGTTGAGTTTGTTTGATGTGTCGTTCTCTCCCTTGCCACAAGGGTTTTTCTCCAGGTTCTCTGGTTTTCCTCCCTCCATAAAAATCAACATGTGAGTTGAGTTTGTTTGATGTGTTGTTCTCTCCCTTGCCACGAGGGTTTTTCTCCAGGTTCTCTGGTTTTCCTCCCTCCATAAAAATCAACATGTGAGTTCAGTTTGTTTGATGTGTTGTTCTCTCCCTTGCCACGAGGGTTTTTCTCCAGGTTCTCTGGTTTTCCTCCCTCCATAAAAATCAACATGTGAGTTCAGTTTGTTTGATGTGTTGTTCTCTCCCTTGCCACGAGGGTTTTTCTCCAGGTTCTCTGGTTTTCCTCCCTCCATAAAAATCAACATGTGAGTTGAGTATTGTATGTTATAAATACTAATGTATTGGTAGTCATGTGGAGTGAACCTCACAGAAGACTTACTCTAATGATTTAATGAGTTTTTCAGGTTCAATGGTTGGTGGATAAATCTTCTCCTCTACCACAGTTCTATCACAGTTGGCGTAAGTTGATGAAACATGCAGAAGAACCTGCAAAAATAAAATAATTATCCACAGAATATGAGAAAACATGCCATGTAATGATTCACAGTGTCCTGTGGGTGAGTCATGATGGTGTGGTCATAAAACTCTCACCTCTAATCTCTGCAGTTCAGGGTTCAGTTCCTAACTTTCTCATGTGAGCTGAGTTGGTTGGTTCTCTTTCTGCAGATTGCGAGGGTTTTTATAGCACTCTATATTTTTCTCCCTCCCACTCAAGCCAACTCTAACTAATTCAAAGTGGTTTGAGTTGCCCTTCGAGGTCATACATGGACTGTATAGCTGCTGCCAGAGGCTTCTTCACATTGCTTTTAGTTCAACACATTTTTTTGACCTAAAAAATTGAGCTGTGCCACTGCTGTACTTAGCAGTTAAAAACTCATTTTTTTATGAAATTTGATCATCAAAGAAATATTAGATCATACTATGGTCATGATCATACCTCAAGGTTCTTGACTTCCTTGCACAGTTTGATCATCTGTTCCGTTCCTTTTACATTTAATTGCAAAGAATTCCTGTAAAATTGATATTAAAATTGGTATACAATATTTATTACTCAACTGACAGCCATATTTCTCAACCATTCTTTCATTCCATTCCTTTTATACATATTTTAATTCTTTCTTTCATTCACTCTTTTTCATTTGTTCATTACTCTTTTAACTTATATCCTATCAATCCTTCATTCTGACCATCTATCCATCATTCCTTTCTTCCTTCTTTCCATGCATGCATGCATCCATCCACCCATCCATCCATGCACCCACCCACCTATCCATCCATTCATTTATTTCATGATCAACTGACACCCCTAATATAACAAGAAAACTCACCTTAATTCTTCATCAAATCTCACTGTAGCCGCAGAGTGAAAAAATATTTGAACATTTTCAATAACTAGAAGTCTGTCTTCTTCTGACATGCCGAGACCTGGCTCAGCTATGTCTCCTTTGATGACTACAACTTTTTCTGTAAGCTGTGGAATCTCTCTAACACTCTGAAACAACTGAGAGAACATTTACTAGTTAAGATATCAGTCAGCATTAGTTCAAAACACTTGTCATATAGCTTCTTCCAATAGACCATTTTCAAGATGCGCGAGCGCTTTTAAAAATATTGCAGGTGCAGACATGATCTCTAGGCATTTTCTATAGTACGCACAATCTTGCCTGAAAATGCCTCTTTTTCATGCCTGCACCTGCGATAATTTTGAAATGATCATGCATCTCGAAAATGGTTTATTAATAGGGGAGGGGTGGGGTCACTTGGTACCCACCACCTCTGGAAGTGAAATTCTGGATTTTGTCCTTAAATATATCCAAAACTAAAAGCCAAATTACAGAAATGAATGTGCTATCTATCAATATATTTGTGTATATAAATAAGTCACTACAGACATCCAGTATCAAACATAATTAAACAGGTCTCTGAGGGCCCTGGAGGAAGCATTTACCAGTACATAACACCTACATCAATAAAATAGGGTCCTGAAGTTTTGGACCTCCATTTTTTTTTTTTTTTGATAAATACCTTGGACTGAAAGATATTTTCAATTCTTTGCTTTGGTGTCATGTCAGCACGAGCTCTTGCCAAAACATAGATTTTCTTAATACCCTTGCAAGATCTTAGTAACTTCTCCAGAAGAACTTTACCAAGAAACCCTGTTGCTCCTGTGATGAATACATTCTTGTTTGTATAGAAATCTTCTATTGATTCCATGGTTGTGGTTTTTGGATTCTTTCGATTGAGTTACGTGTAGGTTGAACTCTTTGTTCTGGTAATGAAGTATCTTTACAATAAAACCTTCATAGAAAATCTGGAAATTAAAGTAGATACAAAATTGAAAACTAAAGCTTGATCAAAAAGGTTAGTGGCTGGTGATCATAGAAAGGAGAAGAGTGGTACCCATTGTGTTATATTGAAATAACATGGCAGGGTTACCACCTGACCCAGAAAAATTTTCTGGTAGCTGTGCATATGAATATTATGTGATATATGGTCATGTGCATATGCATATGCCCTCATGTCCAGGAATCAATGTCCAGGTAAAGTAAATACCAAGACGTGACTGGAAAGTTCTATTGTTCTATTCAACTAAGCTTTAATGACACTTGACCTTTGACTTCTTGTCTAGACAATAAACATTACCACTGCATGCAACAATTTAGAATGGTAATAGTTAAAGGACAGCATGTAAAAAAAATTAAGGATGTAAAGCTTGTGGTGATAAAGTCTACAAGAAGAATAAATAGGTAAAGGCCTCTAATTTGACTCGCAGACTCTAGCTCAGTTTTTTGACGAAATTGTACACACCGTCTTGTTTAATGTCAGGGTTCCTTTAGCTAGTAGCTGGTCTACGAGGAGCAGAAGGTGTGAACTTTACCCCCTTCTCTCCATCAGTGCTCTGTTTTAAGAGTTTTG
The DNA here is from genome assembly GCA_964019055.1 of Anthopleura xanthogrammica. Taxonomy (NCBI): domain Eukaryota; kingdom Metazoa; phylum Cnidaria; class Anthozoa; order Actiniaria; family Actiniidae; genus Anthopleura; species Anthopleura xanthogrammica. The sequence continues at coordinate 1,973,680 of OZ025222.1, read as the reverse complement.
AAAGTTAAGATGAAGCTACACAGATTAGAGAGAAGTGAAAACAGACGTGGTGACCCTGAGGTAGCACGAACCAATTAAGCTACGCCTGTCAGTGCAATTGAACAAGAGATCAGAGGCAACAGTTGGCCTATAGCTGCATTCATATATCATTTATGGATAGAACTCTGTCTCGGACAAGGGACCAAAGGCAACAGTATGTTTTATTTAACATTTGCAGCAAGGAATTTATTTGGCCTCATTACCTTCTTTGACCTAACAATCTAGCCCCTATTTATGGATAGAACTATGTCTCAGACAAGGGATCAGAGGCAATAGTTAGTATACAAGCTACAGTACTAAGGTCATTTTATAGAACACTAATACAGCAAGGAATATGTCTTTGTTAATATCTTAGCTTTGACATAACATTTACCTTGCTGTAACTGTATCATGAATTTCTCTAACTCGTAAAGATTTTTTGCAAGAACTAAAAATTAGCCATTTTTTCAAAGGGGGTAAAAACTTATTGGCCACAAAGAGTTATCTAACATACAACGGCCCTCTGATTCTGAGATTGAATTAAAATTCAGAAGCTGATTTTTGCAGAGGAAGGAAAACTGAAGAACCTGGAGAAAAACTCTCCAAGGATAATAATATTGCAGAGACCAACACACAACTCTACACACATACGAATAACTAGAATTATAGTTGCATGGTGTTACCTATATTAGAAATGCTTTTTGTCTCTGACTTAAAATACCAATTAATTTACAGCATCTATAGTCTTACCTGTTAACTCCTAACCTTTTGACTTCAGGCAGAACCAAGAATGATAAAATAACTGATATCTTAAAATTTATATACGAGGTATTAAACTTCTAATCAGTCACATGTACAGAAAACACTGAGGTCATGAACTATGGCACAATAGTTTCTAAGTGTATTGAGAGATTGCTAATGCCTTAACTCAAAGTCCATAAGTCCATCTGGATTCCTATAACCTCTGCGCACTTCTACAGTATACTATCATGTGACTGTTTGTACCAGGACTATACAGTTATCATGAGTTATGTACAGTAACATATCAATTTTTGATCAGTTTTCCCTATGTCTTGCTTTTTAACTATGAGAATTGTATGTTGTAGTAAAGGATGTCTCCCAGTATAAGTACCTACTGAGTTTGAGGCATGTACATAGATGTTACATCATCATCATCATCATGCACCATTATCGTCATGTATTATCATGTATTTAAAAAACTCATGAATATTTAATGAGAGCACAATAGAATCATTGACCATGGAGGAGGCTTTAAATCTGATAAAATATCATCTTCATTTCCATAAACTTTAACTAGGATTTTCTCTGCCAAACTTGGTTCATTTGTAAAAAATTCAGTAGAACATGTGAACATACACCTAGAGGTTTTTTAAGCTGTTCAATAAACTCGCAGATCGTGTTTTATTGGGTCTAAAACCACTCGGCTTCGCCTCGTGCTTTAAACCCAATAAAACACTCCTGCTCGTATATTAAACAGTACATCATGCATAAAAACAGCAAGTCAAAAATTTCATTATAGTAGCACTTTTAACTTAAGTGTAACTGATGGGCTTGATAAACTCCCCCTCCATCAGTGCTCCATTTTACTAGTATTTATAGATAGTTAAAGCTACAAGGAAAGAAAAAGAAGTTGAAACAAGGATGTGAGATCACTGGGAATCGAACTTGGGACCTCTTGCACCAAAGGCCATGCACTAGCCAACTGTGCCATCCTTGCTCCTTACATCATCATGCAACATCATCCCATGATTTCTTGGGAGCAAGCATGATATGCTGTTAATTACATTCCCCCTCCCCTTCACCCCCTCATTTTTAAAATCAAGCAGCACATAAAAATCATTCTATAAATGATACTTGGATGCAACAGCCACATGTGGCTTTAATTCAATAAAGCCCACCTACATAGCTATGTTCCCCATGTGTGACAACCAATAACTACCTGTTTTGACTAAGTTGTAACATTATTTTAAGATATAATCAAAACTTTCAGGCAAAATTTCAGGCAAAATTTCAGGCAAAATTACAAAGGTTATATTTTGATACAATGTGTGGTTCCAGCAAATATCCATGCATGTACCCCACCAAGGATGAAATTGGAAATTCCCAGGGTATGGGGGGTCAGAGGAAAAACAAAATAAAATTACAAGGTTTGTGTGGAAGAAAATTGGAAATTCCAGAGTGGTGGGGAAGTACTTTTTCGGATTTCCTCCATGGTGGGGTATGGATACTTTCTGGAACCAAACAAAATATCTTGTTAGCAACCCATCGCTTCAAAGTTAAAATGATAAAACTTATCCAAGAAGAAAGGATATATCTTTGCTGAAGTTGTACAATCTTTTGTTCACAAGCTATAAAGTGAATAGCTTATAAAATTATCACCTACAGACCATGCAGACGTTGGATCGAAGGAGGCCGGGTGCAATAGATGAATAATAGAATAATTAAAGAAAGGTAAAAGAGACTTTATTTCAAGAATAAGTCAGAGTTCTTTAAGAAGGAATTAAAAATAACTATTTCTAAGTTTTATCTTACTATTAAGTTCAATTATAACCTGAAGAACTGCTAAAACAAAACTCAGTAACTCGTGGCTTAAAGGTTAGTAATAATACTCGAAAAAGTGGCGTGATAATTTTTATATCAGAATCGATGCAGATAAGCACGAAGTCAAAGCGAATTTTACTCAAAAAAAAACTTGACAAATAAAAATTGTTATAATTACCAGCAATGCTCACCTAATACGTTAAATCTACACAAATTATACGCAGTTCCGAAGTATTTTTGCAGGACAATGGTTGGATAATAGTCATGCATATCATTTCTTATGCACAAGTTGACCGAGATTAAATTTAAAAATTCTTACCCAATCTGTTCCAGGTTGTTCTAGATTTTTTAGAACAAGAAAAAAAGTTTGTCTATATTTTTAAGTTTATCATGTTAAATAAAGATCGGAAAACTAGCTTTTTTCTTACCTTTGGATTTTCAATTTCCCCCAGGGAAAGATCCGCGCCAAGCTAGAAGTGGTTGAGCCAAATGAATTGCGAAAGCCTCCAACAAGACGAACTTTTCCTACATAAAAACCAGTATTATTAATAATACAGGATGTTTTCAAATCAAGGGTCAAGTGTGAGCCCCTGAGGAGTAGTTCTGCTTTGATTTTGTGGGGAAATACAGCTTATTTTGTGGAATATTTTACAACTTTCGCTCTTGTTCGGCGCGACTTTGACTGGTTGTACCAACACTTGGCTGTACCAGCTCATTTGCATATAACTGGGGACAGCGGCTGTTTGGACTACATATGGGAGGGGTAGGAGAGGATTAATATTTGCCTTGTAACTAAATATAGAAATATTTGTTGTTGTTTGAGTTATAACATAAGCAAATTAATAAAATTGAAATCAAAATAAAGAGCACTCTCTCATAATTTCTGATGGCACAAATGAATATATATCTGAGCGTCTGTTTTTTCTTGGGGGAGTTGCTTTGTTGTTTTGGCCATGACTGTTAAACTAGTACGCTAGGCATGTGCACCCCACCACCAGTTAGGTTCCAACTTTTCTGTGTTTAATTTAAGTTAATAGGAAGACAGAAATTAAAAAAAAAAAGAACGAGAAGCAGCCTCCCCTCCCCTTCTCCCTCGCTATGTCACTGCTTGCATGATTGGAAAGGATTTGAGAGAGATTATGGAGTAGGTGTTGTTAGTGTCAATAAAAGAGAAATGGCTTGTTAGAACATATCTTTTTGGTGAACCTGAGAAAGCTAAAATGAAAAGAAAATGCTGAAAAGTATGAATTAATAAAGAATAAAGACAGAATGGAAGAAAGAATAAATAAATGAATGCATGAATTAATGAATGGTTTTCCCATCATCAAAACGAGGATGTCCACGGTCATGACCTGGTAGCTAGTGACCTTAAAGTCATCACAACGTAAAGTTTTTTTTGGTACAAGATCAAAAGATGGTCTAAAAAACCCTCTAAAAAACATATGTATCCGACACAAAACAACATGTAAACACGAGGAGAGCTGCCCCGATGTGTGAAGTATTTCTCATAACAATCCTGGCTTTATATCACAATGGAATGGTTAATGGGGTAAGTTTGAATTCAACTGATTTTCTTGAAGCACTATTTATTTGTCCTGTCGTCTTCTACCATTTTGGGTGCGGCGAATTCAAATTTTGAGTCCTTTTTGGAGTAGATAAGACAGGTTTTTCCTCGATATCAAGAAGATTAAACTTAGAAGATATATTCAAGAGTTATCTCCTGTCCATTGATGCCAAACAAAGGGATATTATTAATGGATCGCTTCGTTGACACATCAATGGAAATTTGCTTTCGTCCTTACTTCACATAACAACGTGAACAAAATTTTGTCTTAAATTTTAAGAAATTTTAAAAATAATATTAATGATTGCCGATCAAATTATTAACCGATCGAGTCAGCTATCTCTACATTATTGATGCGAATTGTCGCGTTTTTATGAATATTCTTACTTCAATTTTTAGATATGAATTTGGTCGATCATTTGGTACAAATTTCACTTTCAACTGCACAAAAATAAGAATTGAAAATAAAACTGTTTGTGCTATAAGCATTACTGACTCCATCCTTTCATAATAATCCCAAAATCTTCTCTTTTTCTATCGTATTTTCTCTCAATATTGTTATTTAGTTATGTAACTATCTAAAATATTCGTAGAATTTGTAGGAAATTAAAAGTAAAGGCTTTAGTTATCGTAAAAATTAACGTTTGTGTAAGCTTGCACATGTTAAAAATAAACAATCTTATAATAAAATTTTAAAGTTTGGATATTCTTTCGAATAGGAAATTGAATTTTGAGATGAAAGCTTAATCTTCACGAGATCTGTCTTTTCTAATAAGATGTTTTCAAGAATTTCTTGCTTGAAATAATAGGAATTTTGATCCTGATTGTTTGTGGAATAGCATAAACATTTGGATATGTAACTATGTTATGTTTGGAAACACTAATTGTAAGGTAAATAATCTTTAATAAATCAGACGTTTTAGCTATTTACGTCTATCAAAACAAATAAATTCATTGTCTTTAAATGAAGTTTTAAAAATAACTATTAAGCACAATAATTCATTGAATTTTTAAGTTTAAAAAAAATTATTATGACACTAAACAAAAACAATTAAACATAATAAAGTTCTAAATAAAGTTCTGCAGCATATTTATCGCATTAAAGTCATGTCAGATCTCAAAGCTTTAGGAACTCATTACAAAAATCAAATTTAAAAAATTAAGTCCCTGAATCATGATTCGTGAATTTCAGTCCTCCCAAGATGTGTGACCTGCTTATTTTGAAGACTGTGGTTCATGAAAATTCATATCACATCCTCAATCCTTGTATCAAGGTTAATTCATCAATGCTATTTTGTGATTCGTGAGTATATGAAAAATTGCCTTTGCCAACCTTTTTACAGTGCCTGGTATAATAGATCAAACACAGGAAAGAGTGTTTCATCTGATATTCAAACACCCAGAAGCGGGTTGAAAAAACAAGGCACAGCCAAGTTTTTTAACGGACTTTCAGGTGTTTGGATAGAGGATAAATACTAGTTATACAATGGTTTCAAGTGGCATACTGTGGAATATCCCACGAGTCACTTGTAGTTTCTAGTATACACACGAGCCTTTAGGCAAGTGTGTATACAAAAAAAATACAAGTGACGAGTGGGATATCCACGGTATGCTTTGAGAAACCATTGTATAACCATTTTATCCCACACCATAGAAAATACAAATGCGTGAATTCAACGTGCAGTGCATGTTGGGAAGAAAGAGTTAAATACCAACAAATATACAACAACTTTCCTGCTTTCTGATTGGCTGTATTTTTTATGGTGTGGGATATGAAAATCATGGATAATTGTAGGAGAAAATCAAAGCGAAAGTTTTCTCCTCATTATTATTCATGAATTTGAGAAGTAGTAAGTAGAAGTTCAATGTTTTAATATTATATTTTAACTAGTGTGTTCAAATATACCCTCACACATATGCTACCAAGTACATGCTACATTCAAAATTCTACAAATAAGTAAATACACCTCTTAGCTTCGTTGTTTGTTTGTGCCCATTTCAGACCATGTGATGCCACTCTTGGGAGTTGATTCTTTCATGTGTAAATATTTTAACAAAAGAACATTTCTCAAGGGAATGTCATGTGGTCTGAAATGGGCAATTTGCATACGAAGCTAAAAAGGTCTATTCTCAACTTGAACTTTGAATTTTTTGTTTATTCACACACAATTAATAAATATACAAAATTTCTAAGATATTTATCAAAATTACAAAAACAGTAATAACTGTTATAACTGTTATAAATTTACAAATAAAAACAACAACAAAATAGATGGGAAGATGTGTGTGGGGTTGTCGAAGTAGTAGAAACTTTCTAGTCAACAACCACAGATAGCATAGTGGTTTACTGCTTGCCTCTCACTGCTGTGGTCTGGGTTCGAGCCCTGGCTCAGGTTGGATCATATGTGAGTTTGTTTGATGTGTTGTTCTCTCCTGTGCCAAATGGGTTTTTTTCTCAAGGTTCTCTGGGTTTTCCTCCCTCCGTAAAAATCAACATGTGAGTTGAGTTGTATGAATAGAATATAGTCTACATGTAGGTTACTAGTGTGTGTTAGTGACAGTGGGCCCAATTGCAAACCAATATCTGAATACAGTTCAAATCTTCAATAAAACTCACTGATGATGGCGAGCGATGTCGCCGAAACATGTTTAAACTAAAGGTTGTCGTTTTGTTTCTTAAAATATCTGAATTCATTTATGCTGAATTTGTATCCCACTATAAAAAAGTGATTTAGTTATTTTGATTTATTTTTATAAATTAAATGAAAAAAAAACAACTCAGGTCTCCATATAATGGTGTGAGGTAGGTTGCTAAGCAATGCTTCAACACCTGTTCAAAGCATTCAGATTCGCATGACAGTCTCATGATTTATATCAGTCTTGATGACATACATGTACATTTAATTATTTTAGTTTACCAAAGTCTGAAGTCTCTGCAGGGTTCTGTAAGCCTAAATAATGATTTTAGAACCCTTTGTTGTGTCTCCAAAATTTTCAACATTGAGAGAATGAAGTAGGGCTATCTTGTAAATAAATTGGCTGAAATAGCTTCCAGTTGCAAGTTTTTCAGAGTGGATCCTGTGACTTTACATGGTTTGTTATTATGCAAGCATGCATGGGTGGAACGTTATAATTTATGTGATAAAGCCACGTAGTGTTCTATATTTGTTCTACATTTGTCATTGACCATTTTTTTTTTTTTTTTTTTGCATAACGAGAAAATTTATTTTCCAAAGGAGGAAATTTCTACTGTTTTGCTCTCTAACATGGCTGTCATGAAAAACCTTAACATAAGGATTATAAATTTAATAAATGCATGGTTCTGGATGACTTAGTATAGTCAAGTTCGCATACATTAACATGATTTATTCCATGTATTAATTACAGAATCAGGTGATCCACTCAGGTGATTGTTTACTATGTATTTTCCTTCTTCTATGAGGTCATCCTCTAAACATAAACCACAAAACACTAGCACAAGACATTTGAGCCACAGTTTGCCTGTCTTTTTGGTATTTTTGGGTATATTCCGGGAGTTTATTTGACGTCCTTCAATTTTGTTTAATCTTTATGATCAGATAAGTTTTGCTTTAATAATTTCATTGTTTAAACCAGATAGATATATTTAGGTGTTGTATTTTAATTGATAAGTTGATACTGGGTGGGTTTTCCAATTTAGTTAATCTCTAACCATTCTCCACCCAGTTAATATTATATAACTTACAGTTTTTAAATATTTTTTTTGTAAAATATTCAAAAAAAATCCCAATTTTTCAAGATTTAAAATAGCTTTCTTAAAATCATATTTTAATCAAAATATAAAAATATTTACATAAATCCAGTTCATTCAACAGCAAAATTCAAGTCAATTTTTTCATTCTAAAATATTGAAACAATTTGTAACAAATTTAAAGATCATTTCCAGTAGATTTGTTTTAGTCAGACTTTTAAAAAATATCTTAAAATATCTATAATTCAAACTAGTTGCAAACCTAGAATTAGTATCAAAAATCGTTGATTCAAGACGCTTTGAGCTCATCTATATTTACATAACTTTTTATTAAGAACATCAGAAAGTTAGTTGATCTTGAAGAAACGAGACAGGTTTAAAAGGCTCAATATATGTCTGCATCTTGGTGATTCAATCTCAAGTATATATATGTATATCAAGTGATTATAACCATAATTATTGATGCTCAAAGATGGCAACTGTGTGGTACGAGTCGAATTCCCCTTTGAAATACTTGCTTTCTGCATATCAATTAGTCAACGGTCAGATCTCAACAAAAAAAAGGCATGTACCTCAACAACAATATGAATAATACAGAATATTCAATACTTAATATTAATATAATATGTTACTTAGTGGCAGTAAATCATTAATTAATTTATGGGGGTGAGATGTGAGGAGTGTGTGCCAAAATAGGCATTTTCTGAATTCGATAGACATGATGCATTGTGGTCTAGCTTGGGTAAGAAACCTTATAAGGCATGATGAACAAAAGCTCAACCACAATGCAACATGTTCTATATCTCAGAAAAGGTTCGAGTGGGGGGTTGGGGGGGGGGGGGAGGCAGTTGAGACTAGGAAATTTAAAAGAAAATTTAAAGGACTGTAGCAAAAAGTGGGTGGGGCTATACCCTCTCCCCCTGGCCCCTCCCTCCCCATGGCCCCCCGAGTAGGAGTCTTCACCCCAGTCTGTTTTAAAATATACCTAAGATTATATTCCTTTTTTACTAATAATCAGGAAAGGGAAGAAAACCAAGATTATAAATACAGAAGAAGTGAAGGAAAACAAGCCATATCTAGATGAATCATACCTGAACGACCCCGTGATGGACAAAGCTGCAATAAAAGAAGTTATGAGTCTTCCAAATGGGATAGACTACAATGAATGGATCGCTACACATAGTATGTACTTAATGCACAGACACATAATGCGACATCACACTGTGTGACTACCCATACAATGAATGGATTGCTACACATAGTACGTACTTAATGCACAGACACATAATGCGACATCACACTGTGTGACTACCCATACAATGAATGGATCGCTACACATAGTACATACTGAATGCACAGACACATGATGCGACATCACACTATGTGATCAACCACCCATGCAACATTGCATGCGAGTTGAGATTCATTATATATTTAGTAACTTTGCAACATTGCTAGCAATGTTACATGCATGCATTGCATGAGTAGACACACAGGGTGATCTCCACATTGCAGGCAATATAGCATTGTGTGTGTGCTTCTTTAGTTTTTAAGATTTTGTGGGTGGCATTTTGTGGCCTGCGCTGTACAGTGCTGTTTCTCAGCGCTGTGTAGTTTGATCCCAGGTTCACAGAGGGAGATCTGGAATTTTTGCTAGGGGGTTCAAAAATGTTGTTATGGGCATTCGACTGCACCATTCAGCAGACCTTACTCAAGTATTTAAGAATTAAAAAATTATGAAGAAATTCTTATTACCCAGCAGTTCCTTTCCATCCTGCAATCCTCAATCACCGATTACCATTCACCGTTCACCCCTTCAACCTTTTTTTAAATAGCTATATGATTTGTATATATACTTGTTTCAAATGTTTCTTTGTTTTCAGCTTTAGGTCATTTTAACACACTCAATCTATTATATGGATGTATAAGTGAAGTTTGTACAACAACGTCATGCCCAGTGATGTCAGCTCCAGGAGCACTGTAAGTATAGTCAAACATTCAATAGCAGATATTTCTAGAGCAAAAACAGCTGGCACCTTGTACAGATACTGTATTTTGAGACCCTCAGTGTTAATAGTCCCCTTCAAAGTTCCCTGCACCAACTCAAAAGGTAGCCATGCTTTTGCATCGTAGTGAGACATGAGGTGACATTACAATGATAGATTGAGACGTGAAGGGTGCTATTTGTCTGGCCATGGCTTGAACCCTCCATCTCCTTAACAACGGACCAGTGTCCAACTAATGGATACTAGTTCAATAGTTTTTGTTTTTTTGCCAATTTAGAACTTATTTATGGTACGATGAGAAGGGCAAGAAAACAAAGACATTAATCCCAGCACCACAGTATATAGATTATGTTATGACTTATGTCGAGAAACATGTCCATGATAATTCAGTCTTCCCTTCAAAATTTGGTAAGTAAAGGAATAACCTAATGAATGGATGAATGAATGGATGGATGAATGAATAAATGAATGGATGAAAGAATGGATGGATGGAAAGATTAATGAATGACTAAACAAATGGATTAATAGATGAATGAATAAACAAATGAATGGATGGATGGTGAAAAGATGAATAAGGGAGGGAGGGAGGGATGGATGGATGGATGGATGGATGGATGAAATAAATTATATTATATAGATATGAATAGATAAGGAATTTCCAAATAATTATGAATGAAAAAAGTAAGAAAGGAAGGATGGATGTAAATGGATGGATGAAATTGATGGTTTTATCCAGCAATTATGTAATATGATCTTTTATCTTTTTAGTGCTTATCCATATTAGAGGTACCTTTACTCCTAGACTGAAATAATTATTATTCAATATTTGTAATCATGGTTTTTTAAATTTTTCAGGTATGACGTTTCCAGGTCATTTCGTAGCAACTGTAAAGAAAATAGAAAAGTTACTCTTCCACGTTTTAGTCCATTTATTTTTTGCGCACTACTTAGACTTTGTTAATATGGGACTCCATACGCACTTGAACTGTTCTTTCATGAACTTTGTTATCTTCAATCAAGAATTCAATACCTTGGATCCCAAGGAAATGGCTCCTTTAGAAGATCTTGCTCAAGTGATGGGTCTCGTACCTCCTCCTCCTATACCAGTGCCATAGATGGTGCAATATTGTTCTTCAGCAGATGTGGTTGTGGATTAAGGAAAGGGAGTCAGGAATATGATTGCATGACAGCCCCAACATGCCTATGGTAGCCACTCAATCGAAAGAATTCTCTTTCAAATAAAGCCTGGTTTTTACTAGCAAAAAGGTGTGCATGAGGAAAAGGAAAATTTTTTTGATCCTTGTGCTTGTGTTTGTGCTTGTGCTTGCATAGACCTTTTCTGAGATATCAAATATGGTGCATTGTGTTCTAGCTTCGGTACAAACATCTTTTGTTGACCATGCCTCATAGAGTCTTGTTTGTACTGAAGCTAGACCACGATCCTTATTATTGAACTCAAAAGGTGTATTGAGCCTGTTTTCACAATGAAATAATGATATTTCTTATGCTTAAATTTGTTGCTAGTGAAAACCAAGCTGGATTTTCTCCAGAACTGAGTACTCCATGTCACACCATCTGTGTGCATCTATAGATCAACAATCATATAATAATATAATGCAGTCGGGTCATAAAGTATAGAGATTAGAGGTCAATTCACCAGGCTGTCAGATAAGTGGGGGAACTGGCTAGTACTCCCATCTAAATGTATCAGGAAAGCTTTTTTGAAAAGAAATATTTTCCCCTAAAAGTTAGCAAAGAACTTTTAGAGTAAGTCAGCATGTTTTACACTCTTTTTAAGACCTGATATATTAAAAGTTACATGGACAGCAGCTAAAACACAGCACATTGGCTTTCCTCCAAGTTTCTCTGGTTTTCAAAACCTAACACACCAAATCCCAATTCCATCTGCGTGTTAGTGGTGCATAAATTAAGTACTGGTATACTAGATTTTCTTCTTCAACATGAACGCTGGAAGATACCTCACTATCACGTATATAAGGACCTAGAATTCAATATCAACACCAGCTCCTAAATGATACATTCAGAGCATCCCTGGTACATTTAGACAGCTTTAGAGTCATTTTTAAAAATTCTTAGAAAAATCTTTTAATAAAATTAATATCAATAGAGGTATTGCATCATCACGTGATGGCAGTCACGTTGAATGGCAGGAAGAATACAATCGTTTTTTCTGAGAAAGGGAATTATTCATTACCCCAGAGTAAAGAGATATTATTCTATGTTGGTCTGCCATCTAGCTGCTGGAATATGATCATGCAAAACTTCTATTTTCATTATCAAATTTGGTCACAAGTAAACTTGATGTGGCTGAATTATTTTTGTCTCAGACCGATAGGTTCACAAATTGAACCAACCACGGTTAATAAGATATATTTATTGGAGCTTTTCATAAGGCAGCTAACTTGCTGCCTCTAGTTTTAGGAAAATTCTGTATAGTTGCAGAAAATATCCAGGAGTTCTTTGCAATCCAAAGCATAATAATGAAAAGTATAATGTAAGAGCCAAAATCTAAATAGTCCCTTTCATAGTTCCCTGTGCCATCTTGAAAGGTAGCTGTTCCTTTGCAATGAAGCAAGACCAACGGTGAGCTTGCAATGCCAATAGAGACCTTTTTTTAACACCTTGTACAATTATTTACATGTCTCTATCATTGCAAGCTCTCCCTTTATCTTGCTTTGATGCAAAGGCACGGCAACCTTTCATGATGGCGCAGGGAACTGAAAGGGACTATTAATCTGTGGCACAGCTTTGATAAAATATTGTCTAAAATTATTAATACTAGATAATACACTAAGTCTGCCCCTGATTTGCCAGACAAGTCCTAATTTTGGCTATACGTTCTTTGACTTGCCGTTATTTTTAGCCCTTGGGTATATATCATTCTTAGTTCATATTTCGTTCCTCCAAAGAAGGCATGTGATTGGATGCAAAGGGCCTATAGGTTCATAAAAGTATATACTTTGTGGGATTAAGAGATGCATGGAACTGCATGACTAGAATATAAGATTTAAAATGTTCTTGCTATTTCTAAAATCTTGAAAAACTACAGTTTTTACTTTGGCTGTAAATTATAAGGAAAAAATATGTTCCTGGATGTTTGGATTTTACATAATGTGGGTTCAATTTTTAGGCAAACGTAATGTTAGAAATGTATAATATTTATAGTATATATACAAAATAAATAGTAAATTATAGATCATGTTTTTATCTTGTTTGAGTATCCAGGGAGTTTTTGAGGAAAAACTGGCTCGAGTTGGTATTCCAGTGCATTGTGGGACTGTTTAAGGGGACATTTCCAAGGTGATGTGTATTTTTGAGGTTGAGGGAAAAACTGGGTCGAGTTGGTATTCCAGTGCATTGTGGGACTGTTTAAGGGAACATTTCCAAGGTGATGTGTATTTTGTCCCCTAACTGAGTCCAACTCAGGGGTGCAACTCTCAGAATCAGAGAAAGAAAACATCATTTTGTATTGGTTAACTTCAAAATAGGCTAGGTGCACAAAGTCAAGGCAGGGAGGGGTGCGCACCCCTTGCACCCCTCCTCTGGATCTGCCCATGCATGTCATTTCCTTTACAATAAGATTTTTTGTTCGTGTTGTATCCATATGCATATGTCTTCTCATGCGCAACCTTTAAAGAAAGAAACGATACTCTAGGAAATGACACGTGGTCTGAATAGGAAGAGTCAAAGTAATTCCTTGTTGGGCTCCCTGTGGAATTTCTCAAATGCTGGTCAGCGGTATATATCAACTAAAAACAAAATGGCGGCAGACAGGAGAGAAAAAAGTACCAAGAAAAAACCTGGCAGTAAATGGCGAAAAAGAGCGAATATCGCTGGAATAGGGAGCCGAGAGAAAGGTAAGAACAATCTTATTTAATTGGTTTGGGTCTCTTCAATTTCCATAGCTTCTCATCGGACTTTTTTTGGCTTTGTTTGACGAGTTTTGAAAGCTTATTTTTCACGTGTTGTAGGTCAAGGTTTTGCTCAAGTCCGTAGAACGAAGGCCATCAGAGAGTATAAAAAACTTCTTAGAAAAACAAGAAAAGAGCAGCAAACTTCCGCGTATGTTCAGAAGGTTTATGAAGGTGAGATGATCAAGAACAGTGAACAAGAAAAGCAAGTCACCTCGCAGAGGATCGAACATACTGATGATAACAAGAACTCAAAGAAGGTAAGCTTTCGAAAGGGAATCATGTGTATTCTTCCTTAATACCTACTCAAATAAGAAGAAGGGTTAGAATGGATTTACTTAACCTGTGAAATTCTTGGGGTGCAACTCAAAATGCCTTGAGATATATATATATAACAAAAAGCCACCATCTTGGTTGATATAACAAGATAATTTTAATAAGGAATGCTTTGTATATTCAACCAACATGATGGCTAGCTAGTGACATAACATGCACAAGAAGAGAGGCTTTGCACCATCACATGATGGCAGCCATAACAGGAGGCACAACAAAGAGTTTTTTCCTCAGGCAAACTGAATTCTTGAATTTGAAACTGGATTTATTAATTTTATGTTTACAGCTAAAAGACAAAAAATATGTTAAGAAAACAGAGGAAAGTTCATCATTAGCACCAATTGATAGAAACAGAAAGTAAGTGACATAGGACAGTCTAAAAGAATGCCAGTCATGTCTTGAAATAACCTCAGGGCTGACCTAATTCAGGGAACAGCTAGCTCACAGATCGGACCCTGAAACAACTTCTGGGCTGATCTAAGTCAGGGCATGGCTAACTCACAGATTGAACCCTGAAACAACCTCTGGGCTGATCTAAGTCAGGGCATGGCTAACTCACAGATTGAACCCTGAAACAACCTCTGGGCTGATTTAAGTCAGGGCACTGCTAACCCAGATTTAATTAGAATTTTAAGAAAAGCTGGAGAAAAGCCTTAAAATGAGAGGCAAGTTGATTGAACTACTGCCTCTCAAAGCTTGATTTCCTTACATGTAGTGGAAAGAGAGAAACATCTTTCTTGTTTTGCTTTGAATAATGGTTTATGACTACTTATTTTCTGGGTCTCTAGACGAGTGAACACACAGACAAGGTTTTCTGGTGCAGAAAAGGCATACAAGCGAAAAAAGTTCAACGTTGAACAAAACAAAAAGGTAAGAAAAGCTTAGTTACGTGAATCATTATTTAAAGTGTATATGACATGATGACCCCCCCCCCCCCCCCCCCGATCTGTCCCTGATAGTATTCTCTCCATTATAGGAAAGAGAGGAACAGAAAGAAAAGCGTATTCAAGAACTGCAAAAAAGTGTGAAACGAAGACGACAAACCAACCAACAGCTAATGAAAAGAACAAGACGAGGGCAACCCGTCATGGCAAATCAAATCAATTATTTATTATCTAAAATTAAATAATATTATCAAATACATTGTTCATTAATAATGATATGTTTATGTATTTACATACAATACTCTCCTTCACAGTTCCCTGCGTCATCTTGAAAGGTAGCTGGGCCATTGCATCAAAGTGAGACATGAGGTGAGCTTGCTATGATAGAGAGGTGAATTATTGTCCAAGGTGTTAAAAAAGGTCTCTATCATTGCAAGGTCACCTCATTTCTCACTCCAATGCAAAGGCATGACTGTCTTTCAAGATGGTACAGGGAACTGTGAAGGGGACTATTTGTTATTATATGACTATTGAGTAATGAACTTGGGAATTACAGTACAGGTACAGTACATTACAGCCGGTACAGTACAGTACAGTACACTGCTAAACCTGTCAATACTAAGTGTCCATAGTTAATATAACTATACCCAAATACGCTGTGTAGCATGGGTGCGAACAGATGAATGCAATTTGACTTTTAGATTTTTGAGATATTTGGGGACAAAATCCAAGGTTTAACATCCAGAGGTGGTGGGTACCAAGTGACCCCCACCCCTTCCCTTTAAATCAGGCCCCTAGCCTGAGGTCTGTTCTCTCAAAATTTTATTACCTTACCCCTAAATGTAAGGTCCAGGAGTCAGTAGGTTTCCCCTTGAACTGTTACGTCGAAATAACTTCCCCATTGCACTTCGAAGCGGTCGTGGTGATAACGAGTACTTTCGCTCTTTCTTCTTACGCAGTCCTTCACGGTAAAGTTCATTAAAAACGTCGGTTATTTGTTTGAATCCATCCGAAGCCGAACACTCGAAGAACGAACACTTCATTGCTTCGGCCAATTGATGACCTTCTGATTTTAGTACCTTAAAAACGGTTGAAAACGAAGAAGTCTTTGAATAAAGTAAGTTAAAAATCGCCGGATGGTCTAGAAGTAGGTCCAACAGCAATAGTTATAATGTACCGATTTCCACGTTACAACTTTTGCTAACAACTGTCGCATGCAATCTGCTTACGCCACGCTTACAACACGAATTGTGTCGTGTAAATCAACCCTACGACTGTGTCACGACTGCGGCCCTCGGGCTTTATATGGCTTATTGCCTCCATTCTCGGTATTTATCTCTTACTAAAAGTAAATTTTTGAAAATTTATCTTTCTTCACTACTCTTTATCCAAATTCGTTCATTTGCCATCTTACGCTACTGCACGGAGTTGGCTACTGAATTTGTTCTAGGATACCAGAGGAATTCTCTCGTCTCAACCACCCCTCCAAATAACACGAAATGCATACCTGTCGTCCTCCACTACCCCCACCCCCCCCCCCCCCCCCCCAATAAACGAAATGTCTTCCTTACTCGTCAAAGCATAGCAGATAGTTACCTTTCGCTTATGCTCCAAGTCACTTTTATTAGCCAGTAGTACAACAACAGGTTTGGGTTTAGTGCTGCATAACATTTGGTGGTATGTCATGATCGCGTTGAAGCTTCTCCGATCAGTGATAGAATAGACTAACACGAAACTGTCACCCCACGTGGCTCGGCTTTCCAAGACACGATCTTTCGTTTGACCCTTTGGCTGCAATGAATATCACACAACTGATCACTGGCTACAACTGGGTGGAGGATTGAGGGTGTTGGGGGGGGGGGGGGGACTAGGGGTTGTCTGTCAGTGATAGGGATGTTCCGATCAGACCCCTTGCAGCTTAGTTTGGAGGACAAAACAAATATATTCCAATTCTCAGGGGAATGAAATTCTTTTGTTTTGTCCTCCAAATTGAGCTGCTTCGACGTCACCTTAAAGGGGGCTATACTATGACCCTATCTATGACAAGAATATATCTTTAAAAAAAATACCCTGTTCAAAACAACACTACATTATAAACCTATCTTCAAGTTAGTACTCTTTAAAACAGATATTGTGTAGTTGATTGTTGGACAAGATTTTACTGATTCCGCTGGGAAAACTGCTGCAACGGTGATTGGTTCGCTATTGTCCGAGTTGGAACCATGAATAGGTCAGCAGGATGGTGGACCGTGGGAAGCTGTTCGAGGGGGGGGGGAGTTATTTATTTTGCTTACCAGAGGTCCTGGATCTAGTATTTCTATGTTAATGTGGTCATCGTCAATGGGTGCTTGATACTGGTAGTGAAAATCTACAGCACAAATAATATGATAGGTCACTAAGTATAACAAGAGGAACGAATCTTGAATTGATACAACTAAGAAAGGGGGCTGTTCCAGGTCTATTGATGCACCGATAAGTCAGATCAGGATTATTTAAACACGTCACTATATCGTCACTTTTTCATTTTGGTCACCCCCTTATCATTGATGAATCCGCCCCTGAAGAAGAAAAGACTACAACCCAGAGTGAATGATAGAAATGTCTTACCTTGCGATGAGTCATATTCTCCAATAAACCTCTTCGTTATGAACCTTACAGCAACAGCTATGAAAAAAATAACAGAGACGATTGAAAAATGTTTGTGCCATTCCTTACCATTTCAGATATGCTTTGAAGGAGCATCATTAGGACTGATCATACCCGCGCGCACGTACGTCCTTATATTACGCGAGGTTTTTCTAATCCAATATTTACTTTCTCGTACTACATACCCGTGCGGGCTTCACGGCTGTAACAGGCAGCCCTGGCTATAAACAATAAAGTATGATTCCAGAAACATGTTTACCATGTACCGCGCGCATGCTTCCCTGATGGTTTCCTATTCTATGATAGCCACGTGCGAAACATTGCTACGCGCGACAAATTTTTCCTTCTTCCCTCCCGGCCCACGCCCGCCCAACTTTATAACTAACAACATTAAATATCCCATAGATTTTTAGTTTTCTTCTTTATTCAAGTTAAGCACAAGAAAAAACATATAATTTATCAATATTTTATTAGAAAAAAGGCGCAGAACTTTGGAAACTGAGAACTTACGCCGTTCAAATATATAAAAATTTACAAATATATTAAATATAAGAATTACCCATAATTTTTAACACAGTTATATTAATATTTTTTTCTCGTTAGACAAAATTGTCTTTCTAGCACTTCTTTTCCATCAATTTTTCTGGGCCTGAATTCCTTTTCTGAAGATAATTATCGCCAAAATATATGGCACTATCTTCCTTCTTCTTTAGACTTTCCTGTCCCAGAATCCAACATCCCACATGTCATCCTTGTCGCTGTCCGATGCATACAAATCTGGATCGACTTCCAGATCAAATACACGAACACAGTCTTCCTCTTCCTCTATTTGTTTGGCAGCCCTTTGTCGGACCTTTTGGGCTTGTGCTTCACGTTGTCGCTGTTTCCTAACAACCTGGCTGACAGCTTTTTCTCTTTTGGTTTGAGCTTCTTTCAATTTTCTGTCACTCTGCACTAACGTCTGCTGCGCTTTGGCGAAGTTCCGTGCCTCAGCTATCTTGCTGTGTGTGATGTTGGAGGCCTTTTTAGCTTTGGATTTGACGCCCTCGAGCTGAGCTTGTCTGTTTTCGGCAGCCTTGACTAGCTTTTCATTTATTGTTGCAACCTTGTTCAATTTTTCTTCTTCTTCTTCTAATTTCCTCTCCCTAGCTTGCAGAGATTTCAAAGCAGCGGCTTTCCTTTTCTTTTCCAGCTGCTTGTTTCTGTTCTCTTCTGCTTGTGCCTGCTTCTCAAGCAGCATCTCTCTTGTCAGGACGGGCAACTTCGGATCTCTTGCCAGTTTTCGTGGACAAGTTGCTTTCAGACCCTTTTGCACAATGTTGCCATCCAAATTCAGATCATATGCAACGCAGGTTGGTTTTTCACATCTGCTGGTCTCGGTATCCAGGAACAAGAGACTTGCTCCGGTTTGTGTGGCGATTTCTTTCTTCAAAAGAGCTTTTTCTTTCTCGATTTGGATTTTGGCTCTTCTAAGGACCTCTAGTTCGAAAGGACATGGTGCAGGCGCTACTTTGTTGTCGCGCTTAAATTTAGACTGAAATGTTCCGCACATTTTGAACAATAAAAATCACTTGATAATCAAACACGTCTTGTCAATTCAACTTCTTCAATCAATGTAATTTTTAATTGGCTATGACGTCATTTGAATTCTGTCTGTGACGTAATCAATTGCGCGCGCGGTTATTTTGATGCGCGCAATGAATTCTGGTCAAATGACAAAGTTATCGGGAGTTTTCAAAGCATTTGTTTAAAATATATTGAAGTTTAGTAATCGGCATGTTCGCGTCCTTCTTTCAGATCTTTTTCTTTACAAATTTCCTGGATATTTAAACAGATTGATTGTCTGGTGTAAACCAACTTTAAATACACAATCAGACTCCATTCGTGCGAAACTTTTCTCGTGATCGTTTTCCCCTAGGGTTACGCTCACACACGCATTGAAACTCATTTATATTCTCAGCCCGTAATACTATATACTTCGTTAAATTCACTTAGATGTTTGACTTGCTAATGATGTTATGCAACGTCAAAACGTCGTCTCTTTATCAGTATATTTTCGAAGTTTCTTATAGATTTTAAGAACATTTTATAGCGTTCAATTTTTGTTTTAAAGTTTTTTCTAAATCTCTTATCGTATTTAAAGAATAACGAAAAGTATAATGAACAGATCATCGGATGTTACTATCAAATGTAATACCTGAAAAACACGGCTACCTCGACTGGTTGAGCTGTTGCCGAACGCTGAGCCTTGAACTGTGAGTTTCTGGCTTTGTAAAAGAACTTAGTCGACCAGGTTAAGCGCTTCAGACTGACACCACAGTAAAGTAGCTGCCACAGTAACTTCGGCGACGGAGAACGAAACGACACTAGTCTTTCTAGTTTGCAAATGAGGTCGAAAAATTATAGATTCACTCGCTTTGACAGAAGTGCAGAAGTGAAAATCGACCACCCGTGGGAATTTGAGGTGTTTCTTTTCTTCTCAGCGGGCTTCCTGTGGAAGTTGTTGGAAAAGAAACACAGGTAGCCCACCAATAGAAAAGTATAAGGCTGCTTTTGACAGTTCGCATATCGTTCTGTTTTGAAGGCAATACCAGAAAGATTAATAAATAAAGTCCAAAGTTGATTGGCTAATCTTATTTTTCATTAATCCTCATAATTACTTTTGTTTTCACGAAGATTAACCAGCTCAATTAATTTGAATTTGAGTTTAACACATTTTACTCGCACAAAGGATGCCTGCAAAAATAATTAGGACTTCGCTGATTATTCAAAAATATAGAAAAACAAGATTTAGGCCATTAGAAACAAGTTAGGTCAAAACAGGGTAAAATATTTTTTCAGGGACCCGATTTTATTGATTTAGGCGGTGGGTCCCTCAGAGACCTGGTGAAATGATTGATACTAGGTTTCTGTTGGTGAACTAATTACGCACAAATTAATAAATGCATTATTACCATTATAATTCTAAACTCTCGCTCCTTTCCACTCAACCCTATTTGTCCCTTATCCCGTACCCTCTAGCTCTAATTCCTGGCTCAAATATCCCGTATTGCTGTATATTGATACCTTAGTTTCTACCGTACCCTGCTAGCAGAGTCCCCGTTAATCTTCCCCCGAGCACGCGAAAGAATTCATGGAAAGTGTTCTTTCCTCCTCTCGTCCGTGGAGGAGTAAAAAGAGACTCTGCTCGCAAGCAGGGTACTTAGTTTTACTTGAGGGTCAAAAAAAACACATTTACCCGGCGTTATATTTGTTTGGACACCATGATAAATGGTAAGATAAGAATCAGTAGTTGTTTTCATAAGTACAAAAATATACAAACCTACCTGACTTTCCTACTTGTCTATCGCCCATTAAAACGAATCGTACATCTACATTCTTGAAAGATTCTCTTCTAGTGAGCATCTCCGCGTTAAAGGACGATAATAGTCCACCTTTGACTTCAAGGTGCTTGGAAAATACATTACTCGTTCAAAATAAACAAAGAGAAGAATATAATTGCCGGGTAACGCATCGGTCAACAATCCATCGAAGTTATTTACTTTGAAATCAAATGATGTATTAATCGTTTTGTGTTATTGTTATTGTAATTAAAGTTCATCGCGTTTATGGCATGTTGTTAGGGAAATCACGATCCAGCCTTCCCAGCCAACCCGTAATAGGCCACGTTCGACATATTAAAATTCTAGCGCGATACCGAGGCTCTCCGAAATAAAATGTTTAAAATTACATAAATCTCGAAAGGATCAGTAGAAATAGTGCTGTAGATTTGATTACAATATTGTCCAGTAATGATCGAACTGACTACCAAAATTTAATTCTATATACCAAAATTTTTCTTATTATTGCCGAAAGGTAGGAACGTCGTATAAGGTACATTATTCTATTCCTACCAATAAATGTATTTGGTGATCCACGTTTTTGTACAATACATGAAGTACCATACTTCTAAAGCCTCCGCAATCAAGTCTGAATTTTAAGAACGTGCGTGGCCTATTTAGCACTTAGCATCAAACGGGATACAGTGGATACCGTCCATCATATCAGAACACGCGTGCTACCTGCTTTAAATTCGCAGTTGGGCTCCCTGTGTCATCACAGATTCTATCCGAGTATTAGCTCCTTGGCCACCTCAATCTTTTCACATTTCTCTAACAGCGTTTTACTGCGTCGATTTTGAAGGCTTGAGCTCAGTGCATCACCACAGATTTTATCAATCACTCCGCCGGTTCTTTTCTTATAACCACATCCAGTCATAGTCCGATAAAAGGTCAAGCACTCACTACAATACTGATAAGACGTGTTAGTGTCATCGAGGAGCATTTGTTCACAGCGGGACTTTTGGAGAATCACACATGAAGTATATGCCCTCGGGGAACGTATCCCTAAATTGAAGACAGATAGTGGAATAGTTGTAATAGTATGAATAGAGCTCAATAGTAATGTGTTCAGCATGGTGGTGGGTAAAACAAGGATTCCGTTTAACAAACATTAGCCTCTTTAGGAAATGTTAAGGTGATCAACAGAAAGCTATCTCAATCAAGGTTGAGTGCAGATCCTTGAATATTTTGACGCGCCGCAAAAGTAAAACAAAAAGCAATAACAGGCACAGAAAAGAAAAACAAAACGACAACAACAAACTACCACACACGAAAAACACAAGATATTGCGGCAGTTTTTATTCGAATTTAAAGAATGAAAATCATTTCAGAGAAGGTTGAAGGGATGAACGAGGAATGGGGATCGGTGATTGGCGATTGCACGACCGAAAGGAACTGGGCCCTTACTATCACGGCGACATAAATCGAATAACAATCACGTCTAAATAATTCAGACAATTCAAGCGCTTCACACTACGACTCAACTGCTAAACGGTTTTTGACCCTGCAGTTACTTTCGGTTGTGCAATCAGTATTCATTCACTTATCGCCTCTCGCTGTTCGCCATTCGCTCCTTCGAACTTTTTTGAAATAGCTGTCTTATTTTTTATCGAAATTGGGATCCGTGCATTTTTCTCTACTTTTCGATCTCTTCCCAAAATTAACGCATGTTCTAGATTCGTTTCTGAGTCATGTTTCTTGAATAGTCCCCTTGGCAGTTCCCTGCGCCATCTTGAAAGGTAGTCGTACCATTGCATCGAAGCGAGACGAAGGGTGAGCTTGCAATGACAGAGCTTCGATGCAAAGGCACGGCTACCTTTCAAGATGGCGCAGGGAACTGTGAAGGGGAATATTAGGATGCGTGCACAAACATAAGAGGATGTATTTGGTTGCGTGTACACGCTTAAAACAGAAATAAACGGTGAAAGATCAGACGGTCAAAAAGAACTGTCAAAAAGAGAAAGCAAAATTACCTACGAGGCTAAAGCTAATTTTCCAAGATTCGTCTTAATTATCATTTATTCCTCTCAAAAGTTAACAGTTAATTCTAAAACTTGGCAATTATGTACAATTGAATAGAAAATATTACAAAACTATATCAATATATATATAATACTTGAAATAAAACGTAATTGTTTTGCTATTGCGGATTATTGGTCCCATTTAAAAAAATATTTTCGACTTTGACCTCCAGTCTTGGAGTCACGGTATACGTCAATATTTTGCAAAATCAGACATTTCAAAGGTTCCTTGCACCGGGGCAACCATACCTTTATGTAAACGACTTTTAAATCTAAATCTAAATAGGTGAAGTAATACTACGAGCAACCTTAGTGTGTTGTAAGTTGCAGAGTTGAATGTTGCTCGTATATTAACACGCCGCGCGCAAAATTCTTTGTTGCAGAGAGTAGTTTGTCAACAAAGTCGCGCAAAAAATTTTGTTGTAGCACGGGATGGTAATACGAGCCACATTCACTCTGCAACTAAGTCCAGAACTGGACCCACTTTTCTCGCTAACTGATTATTTTATATCGCAAAAATATAAGGAAAATAGAGCGCGCGCACGAAATACAAATATTTTTACGATTCTTACCAGTCTCTTACCACTACTCGGTTCGTTCTCGCCGCACACGCATCGATAAAACTGGGGACTATTTGCACTCAGCTTGGAACGCAACAATGTTGTGTGACAAGTTGCACGATTTTGTTGTTCGTATTACTGCACCTTAAAGGATAGAGTTCCTTAACGAACGTAATGTAATCCCATCTGATCCTATACACAATCGATGTCCTTTCGGCATCATTAAGAAGAAGCTAGCCTAGTATAAATATATTGCCTTGGATTCTAAAGTGGAAAAAACATCAAGTCCTGAAATACTAATAAATCTGATATATTTGCGCGCATGATCTGATAAAATATTCTTACCTTAAATACAAAACAACCAAAATAAAAAGTTGCGCAAATATTTAGAAATCTTTCAAAAAACTTTTACACAGCGAGATAAAAGAAGCTGCCATGATTCAACTCCGTAAGAATTGAAGTTTTTCTTGTGTAAATTATTTTAGTGTACATGTCATCCAACATGTCTTCAAACATGCGATTTCCTAGATCTACAGTTACGCAAATAGTCGTAGTATGGTTATCGAATATGGTTACCCATAAGAATGGTTATCGCATGAGTAGGAAACATACGGTACTGACTTACAGCACGTACACAGTACATCACGCCGTAATATTGAAATGGCTTGCCATAAACATGGTTATCGTATGAGTGGGAAACATACGGTACTGACTTTCAGCACGTACACGGTACGACATGCCGTAACATTGAAATGGTTTCCCATAAGAATGGTTATCGTATGAGAGGAAACATACAGTAATAACTTGGGACGTGACACGGCATGGAATTGAACCAATCACAGCGCGTGAGTCGGAACACTGCTGAAACAACAAGGAACCCGCATAGCACCATGTAGATTAAAGTTGTCAAATTTTCAAAGGATATCAGACATCAGCTCTCATGTTATAGGCCCTCACCATTCCCATGGCAACGGCATGCTCCTTAGCTTTGAGACGAAGTGCAGCTATACTAGAACTATGTCGAACAACACACTGTCCAGTCTGTAGATCTTGTTCATTTTCTATTCTACAGTCCCGCGATACAGGCGGGCCAGCGGATGGAGGAGAATGTGGTGGATAGTTTGCAATTGATGATGACATGTGATTATGCTGCATTGAAGACGAGGTGATTGTCACATTGGGATGCGGTCCTTGTTGAAGCGCATGCGTCCTGATGTGAGAAGATGGAGCCATTGATGTATTGATGACGTGGTTTGGAGATCCGGGAGGAGACGGTCTTCCAGCCATTGAAGGCATCGACTGCGCATGCACCACAGCACCGTAACTTGGAAGGGTCACGTGAGGAGGGAGATGTCGAGGCATGGGTCCACCCTGGCTGATTCCCACCGTTGGGTCATTACGAGGAGGCCAAGAAGGGGTCGGAATTTGGTCATAAGGCGAGGTGGGCATTCCTCGTACTGGGATAGGAACCTGGGAATAGCGTTCTCGTTTCCGCCATTTTGCTCTTCGGTTTTGAAACCAAACCTGTAGAATAAATGGCAATAAATCTTAACATTTCTATTTTTATTTACATTTATGGTAGGACTTTTAGGAGATCTGTACATAATATAGCATGCTGTAATCGTGCCGCATATTGAGGAAGTAAAGAATAGAATATCCTCTACTCCTTAAATGCTTGTTTAGGAACTTTCTGGTTTGTTGACGTTGTGAGGGAGGATAAAACAATAATATATATCATCTAACAGGACCCAATTTAGGGGTGGGATTATCTAGTACCCACCACCTCTGGAAATGAAATCTTGGATTCTGTCCTCAAATTTCTCCAATAACTAAAAGTTAAATCACAGAAATAAATGTACTGTCTGTTTGCTTGTAAGTTAAACAATGTATTTGTGTATAGATATAGTCTACAGTCATAAGACTACTACGGACACCGAGCATTTCAACATTTTTTTAAGGTGAAGTGACATTGACTGGTACCGACCACCTAAGCCAATCAAATTGGGTTCCTATTTTGGTTTGGACCACTGTTTTGACCTTACCCCTAAAACTACGTGCATGCACGCAGCAGTTTACACTATGTCACCCCTGTATATATCTCCATAGGAACAGTATTAGCCAAAGGACATTTTACTTGCATACAAAATAGATATTTCTTATCCTAAAGATGCTAGTATATCTCCGAGATAAAACTCCAGTATACAGCTGTTTGCTTTTTTTTGGCGGAGATTTAGAAAGATTCAGCTTTGTCAGGACCCTGAACTGACTACACTAAAAGCCCTAAGGCAGTTGGCAACGCCTTCTGCAAGGTTGACTAGAAGGTGAGTGTATCATATTTGCACTGATAGTTCGACGAAATATCTATAACATTTATAGCGATAATTGCAAGGAAAAATCTCTGAGAGATTGGTGAGTTGATTGTTGGAGATTAGTGTAGATTTATAAGGACGATTTTTGTCGAGGAATGGATCGATTCTGGTTAATGTTCTTGTAAAGCCCTTGAGGCATAAATAATGCTTCTTCTGTGAGAAGCGATGAGAAATTTCTGGCCAGATGAGGATACTGTTGGAACACCTAATCCATTTTCAAAAGCAATGTGATAACAACTTCAATAAGAATCGAATTCAACTTTTTTTAACCTTGCTCTAAGCCAAGAGAAAATGTTTAAACTGCATGTTAATATGGATTCAAATAGCCATTTACAACTGGAAAAAAAACATATCAAAATTCAAGATACCATCAGCGCTTTTCTTTCTTCTTTTCTTTTCTTATAGACTGAGGAAACGTATCCAAAACATAACCATTATAAACCTTGTCATTGCTACCGTCATTATCCATTATTTTTTTTCGTTATTATCATCATTAATGACATTATTGTAACATAAATATATTGATATTCAATTAATAATATAAAAGCTGAATCTTGTTTACGAATTAAGAGGAAGTTCTATATGCATATCCCTTACAGCTTTAACAAAATATATTTAGTGAAATTTTTGTTGGTTCAATTCAAGCAAATGTGTGTACTGCAAAATCAATTGCAGCTGGAGTCATCGCGGTAAATTATAACGAAATTATTTAAGAAGCTAAAACCAGGCTATAAACCAACATGTTTTATCTATTCTAGCCAATACAACTCTTTGTTGTATAAATCAGGGACAGAATACAGAATAGTTTTCTTTACTTTGCACAGGGAGGTGCATGAGAGGGAGATACTTTGCATGGTGGATCAATCATCGCGGTAAATTATATCGAGTCTTGTAGAAGCCAAAACCAGGCTCAACCAACATGTTTTAAGTATTGTACAGGGACCGCGTGAGGGGAGAGGCTGGTAGGGTTATAGCGCTAGCCCTATCACTTTTTCCCTTTTCCCATACTAGTCTCTTATATTTTCCAATCTTAGCCCCATCACTTTTTCCCATACTAGTCTCTTATATTTTCCAATCTTAGCCCCATCACTTTTTCCCATACTAGTCTCTTATATTTTCCAGTCTTAGCCCCACCACTTTTTCCCATACTAGTCTCTTATATTTTCCAATCTTAGTCCCATCACTTTTTCCCATACTATTCTCTTATATTTTCCAATCTTAGCCCCACCACCGTTTTTCCCATACTAGTCTCTTATATTTTCCAATCTTAGCCCCACCACCGTTTTTCCCATACTAGTCTCCATATAGCCCCACCACTTTTTAAGGTGCTCTGCGGTCCATGTTGTAGCCAATACATCTCTTTTTGTATAATACAGAATACTGCATGGTGAATTGCAGCTCAAGCTATCGCGGTTTAAAAAATATAACGAGAGTCTTTTAGAAGCCAACACCAGGCTAAACCAACATGTTTTACCTATTGTAGCCAATACATCTCTTTTTTATAAAAACAGAATACTTTTCTTTACTTTGCATAGTGAATTGCAGCTCGAGTCATCGCGGTAAATTATAATTATGACTGGCGAGAGATTTTTAGAACCATAACCAGGATAACGGGTGAATATATCGCATGCAGCTCTTTTTGTATAACTCAGAATTCTTTCTTATATTTGCGTCCATTTTAGATTGGTAATAGTCTAATAATTCGCTAGTATTCAAAACATTAAGTGAATATGTAGAATAGGAGGGCATCTTAAGCAGCAAAATAGAACTAGCCTCTGTGCTGTATCTCTCTCGTGTAAAATTATATCCTACTAACAAGACATGTACGTCTTAAGCCCGTTATCAATCCAAACCCAATACAATATACTAAAATACTTCCTTAACAAGTTGTGATCAACTACGCTAAGGTTATCATGCATCGCACAAGTTCATGAACTCAGGGACTAAACGTAAAGGTACCGATCCATGGGGGCGTTTGGGGACGACTCCTTTCAGCATTCACCAACGGGATGTTGTTAAACATATTGCACACACATGATCCTATAGGAATCATGTAAACCGGGTTTTCTTGTAATGGCATTGAGATTAAGGCTCGTAATATGAGACAATCTATCTCTTATAAGTATAAATAAATTGGGGAATTTAAAAGGAGATAGTTCAGTAGATTTTGGGCAACATCTTGCTTCCATATGACGATGAACTAAAATCCGTAATTAAAACTTCAGCGATGATTATTGATGTTACTAACTTGGCATTGCTCTGCAAATATGTATTCGATATAATTTTTAGCGCAACATCAATGAAAGTAGTGCAGTTGCCTGTACCCAAAATAGAACACAAAGATAGCAGTTCTGCTGAACTGAACATCTTGAATCCAACAATGACAAGGTTCTTGCATGTGGAATGCAATACTGACGAGGGGCACTATACCAAACAATGCCGGTACAAATTACAGTGAGGACGCTCGAACCGTGATCACTTTGAGGTTTTTTCATACTTTTTTTCTCCTTTATCCCTTGTGTGAATCAATTGGAAATATGATTTATTTTGAACAATAAGATTATTTGAGTTCAGTGCTTCATTTTCAGAAGGTTTGAAGCAGTAGAAAGTTCATAAAATATAAAAATATCAAGTGTCCATGGTTCGAGTGTCCTCACTGTAACACGTAACATTAGTTATAAGTTACAGTTATATTAGTTATAACTGCACTAATAAGAACCCTGCCAAGAAGGACTTGTTTTTGTCAGCGGGGCTTCTGTTCAAGAAAAGACTAGAATTGGTGCAAAAGAGGAAGAATGACAGGAATGACAAGAAGAAAAATTTGCAAGAGCTGAAATGAAAGAAGAACGGCAACAAAACAACGAGACAAGAACAACCAGAACAACCAGAACAACCAGAACAACCAGAACAACAAGAACAAGAAAAAGAACTGACAAGAACTACAAGAACTACAACAAGAACAAGAAAAAGAACATACAAGGACTACAATAAAACACGAACTGAAGAACTAAGACGAACAAGAGCACGAGAAACTAATACAAAGAGCAAGAAGAAGACTAAAAAAAATGAAAAAGAAGATGAAAAAGAAGAAGTCAACAGAGAAATTTTGAATCAAGATTTCAGACGGTGAATGACGAGTGGTCGAAGCTTTTAGTCTTTCATGCTTCCGTGATGAACACTGAGGTCAAGAATCGACATTATCTAGACATCTCTGTTGTAATGAGGTAATTATCACAAAGCCGACAAACTAGTTATAAAACTCCACCGCTTTGGACTAGATAATTGAGGTTTAAAGCCACGAAATGATGTAACTTAAGCTACGAAGAACACATGATTTCAACAGTAATTTTTTTACTTAAAAGTGAAGAAACATTTTCGAATTTTATCGAACCCTGAAAGTCTGGGCATGGCAACTCACAACTTAAACCCTGAAACAACCTCTGGGCTGATCAAAAACAGGGCACAGCTAACTCACAGATTGAGTCTTGAAACAACGCAGAGCTAATTTTAAATACATTACTATGCATTACCATCTAAGTAACATTTGGACATTGCAACTGATCCTGATCTTTTAAGCATCATCTTCGTTTATTCTCTTAACCTCAAGGGCTCATTAAAACGAAACCTTGCAATGCACTACTACATAATCCTCACTACGTGATGTTTTCCGCCATAAATGGTACAAGTTCTCGACTCAAATCTCGAGTGATGAACACAAAAAGCAGATGCGAGTCCCAAGTGCTGAAAATCTAAAATGATTACATCTAAATCCTATAAATATTCGCGGCATTTTGAACTACGAATTCTTTCTTTTCCAGAGGAGCAAATTAGTTATGGGGGTCATGTTGTCGAGTTAGCTTGGGCAAGTGTTGAAAGCCTAGCTGGATGATGATAAAAAATATATATATCTTTTTGGAGATAAGTTGTAAACACTGTGTAAACGCTTTGAGAAGAACACTAGAACAAGAAGAAAAAAATGAAGAACAAGAAGAAGAAGAAGAACAAGAAGAAGAAGATAAAGAAGAAGAAGAAGAAGAAGAAGAAGAAGAAGAAGAAGAAGAAGAAGAAGAAGAAGAAGAAGAAGAAGAAGAAAAATTAAGCAAAGAACAACAACAACATCAACAAGATAATGAAAACCTAAGAGTTGCTGTAAATAATGGCTTCAAACCTCCAAACTTTTATCGCACCCTGAAACAACCTCTGGGCTGATCTAAGTCAGGGCATGGCTAACTCACAGACCAAGCCCTGAAACAACCTCTGGACTGATGCAGATCTAAGTTAGGGCACGGCTAACTCACAGACCAAACCCTGAAACAGATCTATTTGGTGGTCTTACCATTTCCTTCTGTCTCACTAAGCATTTTCCTTTGGGTTTTAGAGTATTTCCATGACCAACAGCAATGAAACGTGATACAAAATGATCAAATTTCATCAAGATTTGCAGCTATACTATATCAGTAATGTTCTTTTAGTCAGCACACGAATTAAGTTTTGTCATTTTAACATAGAATAATAATTTAATGAAATGTTTTGTTTTATATATTGTGATTACAGGAGAAACGAAAATGATAAGTGAGGAAAAAAGTTGATTAAAAGGACGTTCAGAAAACGTTTTGGAAAGAAAAAGGGTTCAGAGTACAAACAAGCCATATGAATGGCAAGCATCAACTCAGTTCTTGCGGGATGATTCGAAAAAATCTTAACGATTAAACTTAATAAATAAATAATTAATGCAAATTACTAAACAAGCTCCCAAAAAGGATATAAGATTTCTAACACTATGAAAATTATTAACAAAAAAAATATCGACAGATAAATTAGGAAAGAGATGTAGGAAAGGTGTTTCCTCAAACGGGAAAGTCTACATCCTCTATGGAAAATCTGCAGTAATTCTTTTCGTAATGACTTAAGTAGAATAACTATTTTTAATAGTCTTTGATAATTTAGTATTACTTAATGATTGAGTAATTTTACAAATGGTTGAAAACCGTAAGCTTCAATGGAAAAAAATTCTACAAAATCAATAAATCAAGTTTTGTCCAGTATGCTCATGTCCGACGACCCGGTGAATTGATTTTGCGTACAGATAACAGTCTTCCCAATTACGATTCCTAGCTAGGACTTGAATTTTTCTTTTATAACGTAACGCAGATTAAACGATAAATCCATATCTTATGATGAATAACCCGTGCGAGAAGTTTATAGCAGAGATAAATATTTTCACACGGTTGGGTACCGGTTTCGGGCTGCGAAGCTTCGATCATCTTTCTCGATCAATAGTACTTGATAACGAAAGTGGTCCGGCTCAAGAATGTACGATCAATAAAGATAACAATGGGAGTATTAAGTATAAAATTTCCAAATTTTTAAGGCATAAACATATTTTTCTTACGAATTTTTATCATAAAATGATAAAATCTAATAATTATTGGTAAGTAATTCGCAAAACGTGGGAAAATACAACTATGGATTTAACTTCCGAAGCGCCTACCTTTTTTCTTCGATCTTCAGTAATTTTTGCTTCGTATTTTGCGGAAAGTCATTCTCAAATAATCTTATGCAAAAATATTATTTTTTAAATAATTTCCAGCCTCTGCACTAATGGATATTTATCCCAAATAATACATTATTTTCTTGCTATTGGCATGTACATATCTTTTCTTGTTTTTGGCGACCGTATGCATCAAAGCACGGCTAATTTGTACAATTACAAGACACAAAATTGCAATCACTTTTAGCAATGTAACTGATGTACATGTCATTCTTTCTGCAATTTTAAAAAGGCTTAAAAGATAATTTTTCATCTTGGTCGATAATTTTTGTTGCCAATAAAGATGTTATTATATCTTTAAATGATAATTTTTCAGGCGAAAACGATTTATAAAGTACAGTAATATAATACCAGACAATGTTTTTACACTTTTGAAGTTATCGCAGGCTTTTGAATCTCAAACGCAGCCAAGTTTGTTTCCTTGGAGCGAGCGAATGGACAATTTCTGCGACGGATTCGAAATCGATAAAATAAGAGTCTATCGGCAAAATAATCTTAATACAATCTAAAAACAAGAAGAGAAGAGTGTTTTATCAAGTATAATTAAAGAACTTTGCTTGAATAAACAGAATTTGCCCTCAAATAAACTGCAAATGTTACTCGTACGACAGTTTTGACACTAATTTATTTTTAATTGATTTTCTGTGGTAACGAAGGTCGTTTCATCACAAAAAAAAAATGTTTCCCCCCAAATACACAAACTTTATAGACGCGATCTAAAAACCAACCACTTTTCTGAAAGTAACAAATAAAAATTACCTTTTATGATTCATGAGCAATACTTTACGGAGATATTTCAAACCGATGCTTCGACGGTTCAACGTCGAAAAATACAGAAACAGTCTATCAGTCTTAAAACGGCGAAGGATGCTGATTTGAATCTTGAGCCGAAAACGTGACTTGGCCCTTGGACTAGTATACGTGGTGATCTGCTTTCGGATTCTTTAGCATAGAGCATGGAATTCATCGCGTGTTCTTTTGTCTTTCTTGTTGAATGGCTTCCTAACATTTTCGCAATGAAGTCTTTAACATCCAAAATCCTTGTACGACAGTCGGCTACGAAGGAACTACATCTTAACCATGTATATAAACGTCAAAATATGAATTTGAAAAAAAAAAATGAAATATTGATTTTGGTTTTGGTATGCGAATCTCAGTTGAATAACAGAATACTGAGAGCATTAATGTTGATCGTCTCTCCTTATAATAAAGAGCGGTTATTTTGCAGGCACATTGTAACTGATTCTCTGGAAGATTGAAGTTTGATTTATGTTTAATTGATGAAGGGCTGAGGAAATCCGGAGAAAACCTTCAAATCACGGGAGAAAACCAACCAGTCAAGCAACTCTACTCATGACTGGGAAAGGGGATCTCTACTGGTACAAATTGCAAAGATGAGAGGCGAGCCGACAAGACGTCCTTTTCATAAAGCACTTTTATATTTTCCCCTATTGATGCCAGGAATGGCTTCATAATCTTTTTTAATGTTTTATGCACGTTACAGTTTAGAAATATTTCCGTAAATTTTGAATTATTAAGCTGATTTTGAAAGTCCATTTACTAAATGTGGTCACTGAGTTTACCTATTACTAATACGTTCAATATGGCTGCCGTACGTACAATGGTTATGCTTTTCCCAATGTCATCATGCTTTGAACTTCAAAACTTGTTAAGTGCACAAAAGACCACTGCCTCTGAACGATCACAGCTAAAAGGTCGAGAAAAATCCCGGTTTTTTGTCATACGTATTGTCCATTATCTATTCGCTTTTAGGTTGATTGATAAATTTCTAAAAAAAAATCGTGCCATTCAGTTTTTTAAATTGGAACTGAAATCTTCACTGTCCCAGAAGTCAATATGGAATTTGCAGGTTTTTCAGATTTCCTAGACTCAACAGAACGAAGCATTTTCATGTTCTACTCAGTTGTTCTTCAAAAAAGTCGCCAAAGATTTTTTCAAAGCATTAAAATCTTTTTTATATATATAAGTTCTTAACTATAACGTTGGAGACAGATCTATAGCAACAGCAGCAACGACAAAAAACAGCAGCAGCAGAAGCAACATCCCCCACAGGGCGAAGAGGCAGCATAACTAACAGCCAAGAAGCAGCAGAAGAGTGCCATAAAGTATAGCAAAAAAAGTGGTTAAATCTAGTAGCGATATCTGTAATCTTGACCAAGAGGATACTAAGTAGTAAACAGTGGTAGCTATTGCAGCAGCAGCAGCAGTGATCGTAGTAGATGTGGTGCATAGTGGTGCATGGTGGTGGTGATGGTGGGAGTGGAAAAAATAGTTATCATAATACATAGTAGTAGACACTAATTCCATTGTTTTCTTTTGTTTTACTTTGACTATTAGTCACTAATTATACAACTTTATTTCATGAGCTAAGTAAAACCAACTTTCGTAGAAGAAATAGTCTAAGTTTCTATAAGGATAGTCCAACAATTACATATTGGCCAGAGCTACAATTGCCGGTTCCTCTGGGTTCCTCGACAAAAAAACCTTTTCCATTCTAGTACCCAATAAGCTAGAACACTTTTTAAATTGTCATCAAAGCTTTGCAGTGTATTCGACATTGAAAAACTAAGGCTTTCTTGAAGTTTTTTTTGTGAAAGGAAAAATAAACATGCACAGAAAACGTGCATAAAGGTTTCGTTAACCTATAAGAACTCACCCAAACACAAAGTACCTATACAACATGCACAATTACAACATACTTTGGCCATCATTGTGACCCAGGAACACATCTCGAAATTCATCTTTACAAAGACAGACAATACAGTACAATACATTACGATATTATTTGTATATGCAATCCTCATATAAAGTCGCCAAACAGGAAGCAAGGTCCAAAACGCGGAAGAGAGTTCAAGAATTACTTCAGAACATCTTGAACATTACGCCGCTTTTGTTACGAGATCACGATATGTAGAACTAGGAATAAACTTACGTTTGAAATCGCTTTCTCGTAGAAATTTGCAATCGTAAATAAATAAACATCTACAGTGTAATGTTCTATAGTTTTCAAAATTTGTTTCTGTGGTTAAATTGAGCTATCGAAGTGCATCTTAAAAGTACATTAGACAAATGTATAAAACATCCACTCGAAAGATCTAGTCAACAAAAACTTCGACTCAGATCTGTAGGGCATTTCTAAAAGTAATGACAACTGTTATATAAAATCGTTTTATCAATAAGACCTTTTAAGGGAGGTTCTTTTGCAAGACATTCCTTGAAGACTATTTGGAAAAAGTAAGAAATATCGACTGTTAGTCGTGTTTAATTTATATTTTGACGTTTATATACATGGTTAAGATGTAGTTCCTTCGTAGCCGACTGTCGTACAAGGATTTTGGATGTTAAAGACTTCATTGCGAAAATGTTAGGAAGCCATTTAACAAGTTACATTTTTGCTAATTAGATAATTATACTCTAGTAATCCTCTTTATATATTTATTTAGCTCAATAACCGAGTATTAACTACAAATTAGCACTAGTTATTGTAATGATTTTCTATATCTTCTCTTTCTTCCAAGATTGAAGTCTGTAACAATTTTGAATGCTGAAAAAAAGACACACGTTTCGCAGCGGGGAGTTACAAATTGGTATCATTATTACAACAAAAGAAACACCAAATAATCTATTATCCTAAGTAAAATAAATAAATAAACACAGGATACTTGGGTAGAATTAAACACTTAAGAAAATAAATAAAATTTTCTTGAAGAAAAGTAGCGTTGTGGAGTGGTGTCCGAAAAAGTTTTAGGCCAAAAATATTTACCTGAAATCCCTGGGTTTTGTCCGTCAACAGTAGGCTTATGAACTTTAGGATTATTAAACTTTTTGCTGTTTAAAATTAAAACGAAATTTAACACGAAAATACCGATACCATTAGTACTTAAGATCAAGACGAAAGCTCTGCAGAAGCGACGTGAATATTCTCTGACTTTTTCTAATAATAATCTCATCGAAATGAGGAATCGAACTTTTTGCTGTGCCAGAAATGGTTCATATAATTGAGAATAAATTTCAATATTTCAACCCAGGCAATTTATACATAAAGCTGAATATTTCGCATGAAATGTTTTAAAGAAAAAGCTCTGAGTAACATCTTTGGTTAGTTTTAACCAAAGGATGTTTTGAAGGATTTTTGTGGGTTCTTTTCTTCCTCCGACTCAGCTTAGAAGACACCACCGAGGAGTTTCCTAACGACAAAGTAAGGAATCTCTTCTAGCTCTACATTATCAACTGTTGATTAAATCTCGCGCGAAAAACTTAATTTGAAAATAACTTTACAATCCCCTTTACCCAAAAGTGTTTTGTAATCGAATTATTCCGAGAAAAATGCCGTTGGACTATCTTTATCAAGGCGTTATCGAGAGAGCTTCAAATCTGAATTTGTGTTTCATAAACTGACCACAACGCATTGAGTCGTGAAATGTTGGATATTCAGTAGTGACAACGAACCACAAAAATTCAACTAACTTAGGTTATCATGAGTGAGAAACACCGCTATAAGGTTTGGTTTGTGTTAATTCACGAATTGTCCAAAAGCGTTGAAAAATTTACGACTTCAATATCGGAGCTGCCGAAAGCCTTTCATTAGTGCGGTATACTTAGGCCAACGTGAACTTCGTCATGTAGGAATTTTGCACTAGAGTTTTAGGAGAACATGTTTACCTACGCCAAATTATGAAGAACTATTTCATAAGAGAGGAGCTTTTTCCTTCTTTTTAGGAACATAGCTGTGAGATTTTTATCGATGAAGAAATACGAGATATTGCCGCTTGAGGCCCGTACGTTGTTGACTTGTTCACGATCAAGTATGGACGTGACTGACTGATTTGAAAATGCGAAACCACCAATGGTTAGTTGACCGCATGTTTTGAGATCTTACCACTCGGTTCTTTTGGGAGTACCAACCAAACATGTTTGTTTATTTGTCTTAGATTAAAGAAAACAATGCTTATGTTTAAGGAGATGTACGGAGAAATAATATCAATAAGTAACTTGGCCATTCAATGGTATATTTCTTGATAAATCATAAGTGTCTAGTAATGATAGCTGACCTAGTTCAACTAATCTTCAATTCGTATCTTGTCCGTCTATACACAAACCACTATCAAATCTGTATGTACATATAATTGAATTAAAACTGAAGAGATTGTTAAAAGTGGACTACAATGTTGTAATAACATTAGCACAAATGACTTTGCCCTTGATTAGCCTCAACGGTCAAGTAGCACCATCAAGGGATCTAGGACAAAGAATAACTTGCTTCGTGCATTTATTTTTTTAATTACCTGTACTCTTGCTTCTGTCAAATCACACCGCAAGGCTAACTGTTCCCTTGTGTACACGTCTGGATAGTGCGTCTTCTGGAAGACCCTCTCCATTTCTTCGAGTTGATACGCAGTAAACGTCGTCCTGTTTCGCCGTTTCTTCCTCTTCTGTGGAGATTCGTTGCTTGAAGAATCCATCTCACCGCAAGATGGTGAGCCGTGAGAAAGCTGTGAAGATGGCGAAACGCTTTGATTGTACTTCTCTTCTAAAACAAACCAAAGTCAAATAACCATTACCTCATGAAACTCAACTATCAACTGCTGTTTTGAATACAATACTACGTGTGAAACAAAATATATATCCGGGATTGTGTTACGTAAAATAAACGGCTATAAACTTGGCTATAAGTTAGGGAGTGAGGGGGAAAAATTGCTTATCAATTTACCGCGACTGTGCAGTACTTTTATAAGTCACTTGGCGTAATTAACTTCAAGATGTGGATTCCAGGGGTATGAATATGATTACATGTGGACCGCACTTATAATTACAGAAGCGGTCACCCCGTGAGATATATTTAACGAAGACAAATGAGTTTGTTAAGACCTTGGAATAAAAATGGTATGAATTTCCTAAAGTGTTTACCCATGTCGCTTGGGTGTGCAGGTAGATGTTGCAGAGGTACAGAACCTCCCTCGTGGTGGACCTGTACGTTGAGGCTGATTTCTCGTGATCGTGGGAGCATTTGTGGACAGTGTGGCATATTCGACAAAGAAGTATACTGTTGTTGTTTTCTGACTTGATCCATGGAAGGCATGAAATCAGGAAACTTTTCCATCACTGGAATGGAATCTTCAGCTCAGTTTCTAAAATGACGGATGAACGGGAGCTCAAGAAATGATATAGGTGCCCTAAGAGCACTCTAGCAAATGCAAGATCATATGGGGACAGGCGCTGATGGATATATTTGACATGCGACAGAAGCACTGTCCAATCCAAACGACCGTTATATCTCATCTGCACAATAAGAATTCCAAACAATGTCATGGCGCTGATTGTAAAGATAAGGACGGCCGTCGATGAAGGCTTTTGCCCATTGCCGTTGGACATAGCGAATCTAGACATATGTCAACCTAGTTCACAGATATACCAGCGATCAAGACTGCTATAAACAGTATGTCTCGTGTTTCAATGGCTTTGATTCCATGTTCAATGATCCCACTTGACTGCAATCTAATGTTGAGTATCGAGAATAGTTTATAGTCTTTTGAGTCCAGATAAAGATGAGTGGCTTGGAGCAAAGGCTTAAAGAAGAAGATGTGTGACTAAAGTACTCTTGACTCACAAAGGCAACCGCCTTTTCCGGTCATGCCAACGTTTTCTTGCCGCCAATGAACATATGGTCTACTCTCAAAACCCTGAAATATCCATCACAGTTACAAAACATGCTCTGTTAACTCATATACC
Source organism: Anthopleura xanthogrammica (assembly GCA_964019055.1). Classification (NCBI taxonomy): domain Eukaryota; kingdom Metazoa; phylum Cnidaria; class Anthozoa; order Actiniaria; family Actiniidae; genus Anthopleura; species Anthopleura xanthogrammica. The sequence goes on along the minus strand of OZ025222.1, from coordinate 1,935,374 downwards.
ACGGTGGCCAATCTCTCCTAAAAGGTTCTATTAAGTTTCCATCTTCCCTCTTCCTTAACAAGAATCGTAAGTTCATATAATTAAGCTAATGATCCGCTGTGTTTATATTTTACGGGCGAGCTTGTTAACCCCACTAATTCAATACTTAGCCATTGTATAATAATATTTATGGTTAGCATAATCTGTAGCTAAGTGTCAGCACTGCCGATTGCAGATACAGAATTTTATCTACAAGGATCGCAGAGGACAGCAACGAGATATTTTCTCGACAACAGAGTCCCAGCCATGAAAACCCCTGCTGACTTCACACGATTCTACCAAGCTCGAGGCGTAAAGCTCTTCCTTTGAAATCGCCGCAGAGTGAAAACAAAGCATTCAGACTGTCAGCTCTTCATCTGTAAGATTGACACTTACAATACCTCTTGTGGGTATTTTTATCCTTCGTTTCTCAAGCCCTGCACCGAATAATTCCCCATATGGAGCTCGTGGTAGACATTGGGACAGTTCTACGACCTGAGGTCAATAACAGCGCTGTCAATTGCTGCGATAAATCTCGATAGTTTATTTTTATGTGGAGGAGTTTATACATAAAAAAAACTCTTCACCAATGATTTGTTTGCGGAATTTTTCGGTTTAAATAATTATAATTCGTTTGATATTATTTTATAAGTGCCGCTAGTATTTGTCAAATTTTAGTCCGTTAGCCTATGCTTCCTTTTGAATTTTCTTCTAAGGTTTTTTTTTGACATGCTCTCGAAAACATTCCCTATAATTTTCTACCAGATTCTATTTATTCTTGTTCTTCAACTTAATCATAATCATCATCACCAATATTATATATCCTCATATCAGTTATTATCAAAATCTTCATCATCGTCGTCGGTCATCATCATCATCATCATCATCCACCTCCTCTTCTTCTTCTTCTTCTTCTTCTTCGTCATCCCTTTGTTCCAAAAGTGTTAATTTTCTTTTGTCTTGTTTTTCTTCAGTGTTCTGTCTTGCTTTTTTCAGCTTCTTTCTTCTTCGTAGTTCTTCTTTTCTTCTCTTATTCCCATTCAGTTGTCCTAATTGTCGCTGTTGTACATTGTTTTTCTTCTTGCTCTAGTTTAAACGGTCTCGCCAAATTCCATTTCTCCGTCATTATCGATTACCGTTTCCTTTTTGACCCACCTCATGTTCATCCCTAGCTGTTGCTTACCGCTACATACAACACAATCCATGGCTTTCAAGTCTCGTTGACAGCCTAAAATCGGTCTGAGTTAAGGTAAATGATATCCCACAATGTGCCAGATCTGTGCCGTTTAGTTTCGTACCATCAGTTCCGCTCGTGGGAGAGTGAGGGCGTAGGAGCATGTCATTCAACAAAAACTATTATTTGTTAAAAGAAATTGCTTTCAGGGTGATCATGAGTGGGCTTATTTTCCTTCAAACCTTTTAGCATGTCACGAGACTTTATCAAATCCAGATTGTTGCTCCGAGCCGTACTTTTCTTCTCTTCTCTTCTTTCTTATTCTTTTAGCGCGTAAAAGTTTGTTTATCATGGCGTCTTTCTAATTCTTTCATCGTAATAACTATATATATTTATATGATAACGTATAAGTCTATTATGTATCCTTACAGATAATTTGTTGAATCGCCTTCAGCTGATGAAATGTCTGCGTCCCAATATATTTGAATTGGGTAATATTCATATATATAGATCCATGACGCAATCGATGCCTTTGTAATTTCTTTCAGTTTACCTGCAGTGATGATGGCTTCTGTTTGTCCTCATTGATCAGGTTATCTGGTCTGTAACTTCATGTCAAGGACACTCTAGGCTTTATTTCTGTCTGTCTGTCCATCTTGTCTGTCTGATTCATGTGGATAATTTATCTGCTCATTGTTCCGTAAACACAAACCTGACCTCACAAATGACCATTTTCCTTGGTCTTTAGTCCGCTGACATCGACAAATCCTGATAAATGCAATGCTCTTTTCTCACTGTCAAATCTTATTGACCTTCTCACTATGATCCTGAACAGATCTTTAAAAAAACGTTGGCATGGTATTCCTGTGGTGCATGGTTTACAGCCCCGATCTATTTTTAATTTGGCCTGTCGAGTGAAAATTCGGCGGGTAAAAGTGGCAGTGGTTAGCAATAAAAGAGGATGAACAAGGAGAAGGAGAAGGAGAAGGAGAAGGAGAAGGAGAAGGAGAAGGAGAAGGAGAAGGAGAAGGAGAAGGAGAAGGAGAAGGAGAAGGAGAAGAAGTAGGAGAAGGAGAAGGAGAAAATAAGGAGAAAGAGGAGGAGGAGGAGAAGGAGAAGGAGAAGGAGAAGGAGGAGGAGAAGCCAATCTTAGTCTCAACCGGAGTGTTTAGAAACTAGCGACGTAACGCGCACACTATCACTTGTCCTGCGGTTTCAAACCAATTAATCTGTCTATATTTGAGCTCGAGAACGGATGAGACATGCGTGCGTGCGCATTCTGTCTGTAAACTGAAAAGCAGCATAATTTAAAACGAAACCTATCTAGACAGTGGGACTGTTTTAGGGGACAGAATAGACGCCATTTGAATATTTCCCCTCAAAACAGTCCCATAATGCACTTCAATGCCAACTCGACCCAGTTTTTCCTCGTTTACCTTTTTTGGTCTCCAAAAGACGTGACTGCGGTTGTACGTACCTAAACATTTCCTCCAGGAGTTCAAGAAACAGCATCTTCATTTTACTGCTCCAGACGTGAGTGCGAGCACACAAAGAGTGCGTGAGAAGAGTCATATCTCAGCTAAGGACCTCCTAGCCTGTGGGTCTTGCTCTGAGCCATGCTTACAAGAGGTCGTCCGCAGGCCGGATTTGAGTCTAAATTTCTTCACACGGAATTTGCTATTAATGAAATAAATTTTAGGATTAAATGCATTATATGGTATTTGGCATTGACATTGACTCAATAAAGATTCCAACGTACGATCATCGTTTTGGAACTCTACTTACTCAGAATTTTTTTCAATTTAAATGTTAAAATGAACATTCTCATTTCTTTCTATGGGGAGAGCCAATTTTTTTCTCTTAAAAGAGTAGCAAAAACAGCAGCAACAGCACCAGCACAAGCAGCAACAACAACTGACGACAGCAGCAACAACAACTGTAACAACAGCAGCAGCAACAGCACCAGCAGCAACACTGAACAACTGACGACAGCAGCAACAACAACTGTAACAACAGCAGCAACAACAACTGACGACAGCAGTAACAACAGCAACAGCACCAGCAGCAACACTGAACAACTGACGACAGCAGCAACAACAACTGTAACAACAGCAGCAACAACAACTGACGACAGCAGTAACAACAGCAGCAGCAACAAAAGCAGCACAAGCAGCAACAGCAACAGAACCAGCAGCAACAACAACTGACGACAGCAGCAACAACAACAGCAGCAGCAACAACTGACGACAGCAGCAACAACAACAGCAGCAGCAACAACTGACGACAGCAGCAACAACAACAGCAACAAAAGCAGCAGCCACAACAGTAATAGCAACACAAGTAACAACAGCAGCTGTTAGTCATCAACAGACAAGCACACCAACAGCAAACTAAAGCAGCAAACAGCAACATCAACAAGACGAACAGACAAAAAGTCATAACACCAAACTCGGGCAGTTTCTTTGAAATTACAAAATTTAAAAATACGCCCGAGATTAATAAAGCCGATGACAGGAGGGGTGTCCTGAAAGTGGGACAACACAGTCAAACAATGGAATTACCTGTGTTTTGGTCATGGGTAGATCCGCCTTCGTGTGGGGGATTATAGTAAAGTCATAACCCCTTAAATCCTCAAAACGGAATTCACGAAACCAAAATGTATGAGTCTATTTCCACCTAAGATATATTATATATTAGTTGAGCCCGACGATATTTCTGTCGGTTAATTTAAGAAAATTCTTAGAAATTTTTACGTCGAAGGTAAGACTTCCTGTACTTAGGTAACGCAATCCATTTTATCCCACAACGTCGTTACTATTTGTTCGATGGTTTTCTACTTTTTTTCCATCAGACATTTTAACCTAGATATTTTCAATGATATGGGATGAAATACTTAAGCAATGACTTCTCGTAACACGGTCGTGGAATACTATACCGTGCTCATGAGCCTCATGGTCAGCAGCTGCTCTTGAGAAATCCCATCATCCTCTACGCTATCGGAAGACGGAGAAGATAGCAGATCGAGGAGAGTCGTTTACACTTAATTTCTTTTAGTGAAAGGAAATTGTCAAGGGATCCTAGAAAAATCTTCCTAAATCAAACAAGGATGTTGTTATAACTCTTTTTAAGGCTGTCAAAGTCGCTTTTTTCGTTCTCATTATATATGAGCCACTAATTTAAAACTTATGTCTTGGTCTTGTCATGCTATATAATCCCTGAAACACCTGTCTTAGAGTGATTCCGTGCATCAATACTCGAAAAATCAAGCACTATTGTTTTTTTAAAGGAAAAAAATAAAATAAAAGACTGATCACAAAAACCAGACAAATATACAAAAAACTAACTAACAACGAATGGAAAAAATGGAAGGAAGGAAGAAAGGAATACATAAGAGAAGGATACTTGCTGCTGCGCTCCAGATTTGTCTATAGCTGAAAAAATAATAAACAATCAAACAAAGAAGCAAATTGAAAAACAAACTGAGAAGCAAAAAAGAAAAAAAAAAAAAACAACAAGCAAACAAACAAACAAACAACTGCACTATAGTGAAACAAAAAAAAAACAAGCAAGGAACGAACGAAAAACAAACGAACGAAGGCAAAAACAAAAACCGTTGTTTTGACAAACGAATTGAACGATGGCGTATTTTTTTGAGAAAGCGAAAACGTGTTTACTTCCAACTTGGCCAGCTAGTGCAGTTTGAATCATTAGTAGCTTTCAACGATTAGAATAGACTTACTCATTTTTCTTTAGATTTGACAAGAAGGAAACCTGATTTGAAGTAGGTAATGGACCTTGTCATCGCACCGACAAGAGCAGTGTTAAGTCTGGTTACTTTACGAGGGCTTAAATCTTGTTGACACTCAAAATGTTGCCAAAATACCTGGCAAAGTGGCGTGTTGCCTTATGACTCATTGTATCTTTTTGTATTGCCACAGGCAGCCCAAGCAAACTTTCTGTGCATGTTTTATAGGGTAATGTATGGGGCTAGGATGCAGATAAAAAAATAAAATCTTTCACTCAACATTTTCCTTTAAAACTTGCTTTGCGGTTTTGGGGGTAACAATAGCAAAAATTATTTGAAAATTCAAAACTTTTCGTGGAAAGTGTTGAGTATATTTGCTATTATCATTGAAAAATCCCAGTATCAGTTTAATCAGAGTTAATTCCACACGCATGGGAGAATGAAACGTTTGGTTTTACAGAAAATGTGTCGACTTCCCAAGAAATGTCATGACTTTTGCTAGTAAACCTGTTGAAATTTTTTTTTCTTCTAGTTTTTGTGAATTCTGATAGATTCTATCATAGATGTAAGTGTAAGTAAGTCTAGTCTGGTCTAGCATTGCCAGAAATATTGGACATTGTCAGCGGTGTTACGCATGAATGAAAATGAAGTGTTTTTCTAGAGGAAAAATATAACTACATGGTTTCCAAGCACATATTTATATTCAACTATGATGTTAGTAAAACAATTCTTGCCAAAAAATAGTTACTTGACAATCAAAAGAACAACTATTATTTTTCTGTTGATAAGCCTCACCACAGGAAGCCCATGAAGGACAAGAAACAAGTTTCAAACGTAAAATCGTTACTTTAAGCTTCCTTATTGTATCTCAGCAGTCAATAGGAGCTTGTAAAAACAAAATGGCGATATTTAGGGGGTTTTGAAGCTGTTTGGAGCAGTTCTCTGTGGTTTCTTGTCATTTTTAACTGAAAACTACGAGCTAACAACGCGTCGAATCGCTTAAAATTTAACCTAACTTCAAGCTTCTTGGGAACCTACATTCTGAAGGCATGCTGTCTATTTTGAGCAGTTTTGGATTTATTAAACACTCGTTTGGTGATATCGAGGTGGAGCTCTTTTACGTTTAAATTTTTTCGAGCTCAAATAAGACGATTTTGGGGTCAAGTGTGGCCAGATTTATAGACGATGTATGGAATCTAGAGCTTTCGAAGCCTTTCGAAGGCAAGTAGTCCGGGAACCAATATGTCGCATGATTCAATGATCATTTTACGCTTATTTAGTAGCTTGTAGGGTGGGTTGTTTGTCGCGATGTGGAGCTCAGAGTAAATAAAACCCTATTCGCCGTAAATAGAGGAAGCTCTATATTCCCCATACATTTCCTATAAGACTCGGCGGCTATTTTGTAAGCTGAAACGCATCATTGCGCATGTATGAGCAGGCTCATGTCCCATATTTCTGGCAATGGTCTGGTCTAGTCTAGTCGAGAAACAAAATGCAAATGCTTGCCTAAAATTCGGGCGGAATAATATTGTGTTTTGTAGAAAAAGATACAAAGATCAGTGTAAGATTCTTCGATATCAGTTATAACTTCCATATAGAGAACTGAGATATTTTCTTTGAAGCAGCGGCTCGAAAGATTCGAGTACCACTCATTTCAGTTTTAATGATGAAATAATGGCTTAGGCTTTCGGAAGCATTATTGATTTGTAGACTTTAGAACTCCTTAGTTTGTTGTATATTGGATCAGAGACCGACAGCTTATATCAACAACTACCACAGTGAAGCTTAATTGCCGAAGAATTAATGGTAATCTTTATCATACAGTTCTTAAAGCTTTCTAGTTGCTCGGTGCTATTAAAAATAGCTCTGACGTAGTGCTATTAATAATAAATATTTATTAAAAATAGCATTTATTAACTTTGACGTATTAACAGCTGTCTCAACAAGTCTAAAGAAAACTGCTGCTTAGTTTTAAGCAATAAAGATTAAGGAAATGTTTTCCGAAAATAACTCATATTTAGTATAAATTTAGACTTGAATGTCAATGGTCGAGTGCGCGACCAGTAATTATGAGACGATATTCGCTTCCCGAGCGTTGATTATGAGGTTTGCCAAAGTTTTCCGGAGCAGAAGTCGTATATCTTATCCAGAATTTCGTCTTTTCTCTGATATTGTAGGCTAAAAATATATTATTGTTAATTATAAATGCTGTGAGGAAACAATTGCCCGTTTACAAGTATTTTGTACTTTTCCATGAAAAGGCAGTGCCATTGAGCACTAGCAAACGCATGAAATTATAAAGTAATGGCGGGAAAATACACTGCAAGTTTAAAAATCTTTGTCGGGTTCAAAAAGGTTTAGAATTAAGCTAAGTTTGCAGGGTAAACAGCCCATGAGGCTAATATTATACATATTGAAGTTTTGCAGCTCTCGAACATTGATTCAAGTTATCTAACAAACATTTTTGTCACTCTTCACGCACTGGTGTGTGTATGTATGCAAACACTCTCCAAATGATTACCCAGAATACCTCTCGGTGTTAGCTTCGAGGATTCAGTTGAATTATTGAATTTTGTGTCTGAGAAAAAGTTTATAATGGTTGTTAATGTAAAGGGAGAGCGGAATACTGTTAAAATATTACCAGAATATAAATTACATACAAAATGTTACAAAAAATTTGTAAAATTACGTAAAAAATATTACCAAAATATATTGTAAAATCGCATAAAAATATTACCAAAATATATTGTACATAAAAATACACCAGGTTATTGTAAAATTACACAATATTAAATATAACTAAAATATTATAAAATTTCACAAGAATACGGTCAATGTATATTGTAAAATTTCATTAAAATATTTCCAAAATGTTGTAATAAAATATCACCAAAATATTGTAAAGTTACATCAAATAAGAGCAAAATAATTTGGAATAATGGATTAAATAAAAATATCACACCTGTCAATCACTCATTTCCATGAAATTAACGTGAATATTTTTCTATAATTTGCTCTAAATACACTATTTTTGACATAATATTTAACCTCTTTTCAGCTGTGTTTTCAATTTCTGATTTTTTTCTTTTCTTTTCTTCAGCTGTAATTTTGTCTGAACGGAATATTTTGTCTATTTTTTTTCCAGTGGTATATTCTTGATTTTATTAGTATAACGAATATTGACGTCTTCTCTTAAAGTTTCATAATTACTTATTGTAATACTCTTCACACTTTACTCCCACTAGCTGATCTGCAAAACAGACTGAGCCAAAACAGAGATAATTAAATTAGGGAAACTGATTCTCTGGTTCAAGAATATTCCATAACATTTTAACACTAAAATAAATATTCCTTAATCCTACAAACAGCATTTTGCTTTTCTGAATATTCATAAGGCATTGCCATTCTAATGGAATGAGTTGGAAAGTACACTTATTGGATCGTTATACGTCACCGTTTTGGGTTTTTTTCCCTCATTATATTTCAGATCATGAGATTTTTTAATGATTAAAAAGTTGCTCTTGACAACTTTGCTAATAATGCAAAAATATGGGCAACCTGTTTTAACATGTTAGTCAGTAAGCATATGATTATAAGTTAAAAAGCTTTCGTACTGGATCTTTGCACTTGGCAAAATCAGTCACGTTTCTACGGTGAACATTAACAGAGACAGCCAACAATTTATCAAAATGATTGAGCAAGACTTACTGTAAAATATCCTGTAGCGATGGCAACCTGCATTCATTCTCTGTTTTCATGAGTGGGCGAAAATAAATTGCCCAAAATAAACAATTTCCATCCCGTTTTGAGTGCCAAAAACAAGTACTGATCCAAGGTGAAAGGCTTATTTTCCATCCTCACACTCAGTCAGACTTTTACTTAAAAAAAAAAAATAATAATTTTGAAACAAGTAGATCTATTTTCGCTAAATGTTCCAAATTTCGCTATTTGACTTTAACTTTATTTGTATGAATCTATCTTGGGGATCTCTTTTTTTTTCTACGTGAGCTATAATAATATTAATATCTATATGCAAATCTTGACTTCCGACTTGAGGATGATAATATCAACTACAACCTAAGTGTTTGAAAATCTGGTTGAGATTCAATATTTTTAATGGTTATTATACTTTAAATCTAGTCAAGGTACTATGAATTTATCCTTAGTAAGTTTGAGGTTTTATACAGGCGACTCATGTAGAAGAGTATAGCAGTTTAGCTTTGCCATTGTCTAATATTTCAATTAGACCACATGCTAGTTCTTGAGTATTATTTCTCTCTTTAATAAAGGTTTGTTAGATGACGTGGATGTTGGTGTAACTCGACGAAAATAAAACAGAATATCTGAGTTGATTGTTTTTGATGTTTGAAATTCAACATTATTTTGCTCCAGTTGTCAGAGGATTTGTGGCACTCAGCCGGTTGAGATGAACTATTTACATAAAGAGATCTTTCGTACAAACAAAACCTGCCATTGTTGGTGGAAGAAAAAGGCATTTCAGTTTTCTCTTAGAAAATTTAGAAGCGTTTTTCAAGAATTTATTTAAAATTTTAGATTTTTTTCTCCTACCATTTCTCCTACTTTAAACTGCGAACACTGCCAGCGTGTAATAACCTGTTATAACATCGTTAATAATTTATTTATGTCATACTTATTATCTAAGTCATCGCTCATATTAGCATACATTGAGCCCGTCATTGTAAAGCTAATGAAAGTGCTAAGCCAGATCTAGACGTAATGTACTTGAGCCATACTGCTTGCCAAACGTTGCCTACGGTTATGCCTGAAAACTGAAGGAAAAATCGCGTCGACCAACTAAACAAATACTGAGGAAAACATTCTTGTTTTTGACAGATATATACTGTCATTCCAACTCGGTATTTGAGTCTAGCAATTATAGCACTGAATATATAAGCGAAAGAGTGAACACTGAATTCTCCATCGCAGGACAAATTCAAAGAAATTGCCACTGAAAATGGCAAAGCTCAATTCTTGTTTTGTGTTTGGAGCTTTACAACTTTTGTTGGGGTGTACTTTTCTAACATTTGCTGCAGGTAAGTTTTGACTTTACTTGAAATCTCTAAAAGGCAAGTAAAATACAGCTTCGTACCGTTGGCGAAAATGTAGCAATCGCTTGAATTTAATGAATGTGTGATTGCACGTAGACTTGCTCGATTAAAAAAATTTTCTCATCTTGCTGTCGTTGACAATGAAATTCAATAAGGTAACTTAAATTTAAGCTAGGTATTCGAAAACGTTTTTGATAAAAGAATTAAGAATTTTAGCTATGCTATAAGTAAATAAACTCATATACTTCGAAAGAGAGAAAGAAAGAAAAATAATATTCTCTTTTGAGGTCGAAAAAGTAAATATTGTCAGTGATTCGAAAAACTATCATTATTAGTTGAAATTAAGCAAAAAGGCATAAAATTGGTCTAGGGGAAAATTAATTTTGTCATCTTCCTCAGTGGACGCTTTCTTCTGGATAACCTATGGCTTCAAAACCACTTGATTGTAAAATTACTTGAAATTTAGAGTTGGATCATAGTGTTTTATCAGAAGAGTTAGGACGATTTAAAAAAAAGTTAAGGGTTTGTAGGCGTTCGGGATTTACAATATCTTTCGCGAGAAAACGATTATTGCAAAACCCATTGTTTCCCATTTCCAATCGAGAAACTCTCTCAGCACATACTTCAAATTGAATAAGTATTTTTTATGTTTGATTCCGGAAGAAAAGGTTTAAGTTTCTAACTTTACGACGTAAGAAAGAAAGAATGAAGGAAAAGTAAATTTAAGAAAAGCGGCGGGCTTGATTTTATATCTCAAACTGTCAATCAGAAAATTTGGTTTTCGGAGACACATCAAAATGATCTTCCTACAACAACTTCACAGCCATTCTTAGTCGATAAAAAGGCTTGTTTTATTGAAATTAGATATCGAACTCCAAATCATCATGTTTTCTAGATTATTGTAGAAAATATAAGCATATAGAACACAAAGAATAATCTGTAAAACGACACTGAGATAGATTTGAAGAGAATTTCAGCGGAAATATCAATATGTTTACGATTGTATATCTTAGTACCTCAACATTTCGGCGCCAAAAATGATTACTTTTTATTAATGTTTTTCCTTTCTCTTTTACATTACGAAGCAACCTACTGAACTAGCTTTTGTTCGTTTCTAAGAAGCGCCAACAACCCCATGGAGCCATGGCGTGGGATTAGTTGGTAAATACAGCGATTTGACAAATCAAACACGGTCTGAGTGAGCAGAATTGCCGGCGTTCCCTTGACTCACAAGCTACCCTTGTGTCTTTTTGATTGGCTCCTACGGAGTAAGTTGTCTGGCTGTCAAAATCCTACCAAATACGTACAAAAAATTCTAAAAACCAAAAAAAATACAAGCTATTCGCGTGAAAAGTCTTGTGACATGAGAGTTTTCAGCTGGCGCGTTTGCAGCTGCTTCCCGCCAAAAACAATATTCGGTTACTAAGCGTTACTAAGGGGAAGCTTGTATAATCTGTCATGTCACGCCAAGCTATCGAGCGAAAAGGATAAAGGATTCCTTTTAGTTTTTGCTCGTAATTCTGATTTAAACCACGATTACTCAAAAAGGCTGGAGTGTTTCGCCATAGATTTTTCTGGAATAGTTACACACTGATAGAAGTACCTGCTATGGCTTTTTGCAAAGTATTACTGCAGGTTGCAATATTATGCAAATTTCTAGCGACGTATTACAGTGAGGACACTCGAACCGTGAACACTTTGAGGTTTTTTCATGCTTTTTTTCTCCTTTATCCCTTTTGTGAATCGATTGGAAATATGATCTATTTTGAACAATAAGATTATTTGAGTTCAGTGCTTCATTTTCAGAAGGTTTAAAGCAGTAGAAAGTTCAGAAAATAAAAAATATTAAAATATCAAGTGTTCATGGTTCGAGTGTCCTCACTGTAGCTATGTCCTATGTCCCCTCTATTAACTATGCTATGTCCGAATAGCCAGCTGTTCTGAAATAGTGACGAAAAAATTAGGTGTCATGAAGTCTGCGAAAATTGACACACAAAAGTTTATATCTGAGATAATTCTAGATTTTCAGAACGTTTTGATATTTTACATACATTTACTATGATATTCATCATTGAGTGTAAAAATAAAATAAAGATATAGCCGTTTCTCGAGTCGCCGGGCTACTAAGGATGACACCTCAGTTTTGTAAATTTTCTCGATTCCGGTTAAGATTTTTTTCTCAGATCAGCTTGAGGTTGGTATCAAAAGACGGCAATTCCCGCGGTCTGGTGTGATGAACGAGTTTCGGTAGAAATTGACATGGATTATTTAGCATTTAGCAGACGATTTATAAAAATCATTCAGTTGATTGATGCCAAGCAATAGAATGCTCTCTAGCTGATAGCACATGACGGGCAGTGTTTGCTTGTTATCGTACGCTGCTAATGAGATTCATTAGATTCATTCAGCTGATTGAAACCAAGCGATAGAATACTCTCTGGTTGATAGCACATGACGGGCAGTGTTTGCCTGAAATTGTATGCTAGTAATGAGATTCATGAGATTCATTCAGCTGATTGATACCAAGCAATAGAATACTCTCTGGTTGATAGCACATGACGGGCAATGTTTGCCTGAAATTGTAGGCTGCTAATGAGATTCATGAGATTCATTCAGCTGATTGATACCAATTGCAAGCAATAGAATACTCTCTAGTTGATAGTACATGACGGGCAGTGTTTGCCTGAAATTGTATGCTAGTAATGAGATTCATGAGATTCATTCAGCTGATTGATACCAAGCAATAGAATACTCTCTGGTTGATAGCACATGACGGGCAGTGTTTGCCTGAAATTGTAGGCTGCTAATGAGATTCATGAGATTCATTCAGCTGATTGATACCAATTGCAAGCAATAGAATACTCTCTGGTTGATAGCACATGACGGGCAGTGTTTGCCTGAAATTGTAGGCTGGTAATATAATGAGATTCACGAGATTCATTCAGCTGATTGGTACCCAGCAATAGAATACTCTTTGCTTAATAGCACATGACAGATAGTATGTAACAATATATTAAAATAGCTATTGCAAGCAACAGAAGACAAATACTATCAGCTCTTCTGGTTTGAGACTAACCTTAAATCCTTGTTTCTTTAACGAGATTTGTCATTTTGACTCCTTGCACAGCCAACCAACACATTAGACCAGGAGTTTGCTAGAAATCTCCAACTAAGGCGTATATTCTTTGGTTGATGTCTGGCAACTTTGATCCTTTTGACGATCCCTTGGGCTATCGGTTTATTTTAATTGGATCAGGAAAGGTAACCATTTTTTCTTTGTAACATTTTAGTCGATAATACAACTGTCACGTCATCAACAACTACGTCAAATTCTTCATTGAGTCAATCAACGATCTCACCAAATGCAAATTCTGTGAATGCGTCAGGGATCTTGCCAAACTCATGCAGTACTATTCGATCGTGCATTAAGGCAACAGTCAATGCAACTGGTAGGTATAAAAATAACAGAAAAATGTGGTTAATAATTGAATGGATAAAACTAAAGAACTGAGATGCGAGAAATTGTGAGAACCATGGAAAGGAATAAAGGAATTGTTAAAAAGTGAGGAATTGTGACTAAATAAATCTAATTGCGGTCTATTTTGTTAGGAAACGCTTCAAATACTTCTGTGAATTCATCATGTAGTATGGTAACTGTCAGCTGCTTTGGTAGTGGTGAGTTATAATATAACGTAAAAAACGTCTATTCTACCATCCATCCATCCATTAATGCATTAATTTCATCAATCCATGCATCCATGCATTCATTCATCCCTCCAAGCAAGCAAGTATTCATCCAACCATTCAACCAACTAACCAACCTCATGCAACAAACCCACCCACCCACCAACTGACCCACCAATGTATTACGCAATAAATGAACTGTCAAAGAACATTTTCACTAGAATGGTTTTACCTAATCCGTGATGTAGTTAGAAGATGAGCTAATAGAGCTTAGTAGATCCTAGAGACCATGGTCTGTTGGTAGATCTTATTGCCATTGTTTTTCTTTTTTGTGTCTTTTTGACTCTAGTACCCCATTCACACCAAAACCTGTTTAGTTAAACTGAGTTTTTATTAAACAAAATGTTTAGAGACTAGAAAGCTTCAATGTAATTATTGAAACCTAATTATTTTATCTCTAATCTGTTCAGTACAATATGAAGGATAGTTTATATGTATTATTTCATCAAAGAGTGAAATGTTTGTAAATAATTTTCTAAACATGTTTAGTTAAACTACTTTAAAACATGTTTAAGCTATAGTGTGAACGGGGTATTAGATTAATTATTAGACATAAGCTTCATATGAAGTATTCCTATATTTTGATAGGAGATTGTATTGGAAGCTTCAACACTACCACTGACAGCTCATCCTGCAATTTCAATTAATGATGACTATCAATTTTTTTTATCCACAGCATCCTATGCAACAACACCATTAAGTACATCTCTCTCTGCAGTAGCAACAACAACAGCAGCAACAACAACAACAGCAGCAACAACAACAGCAGCAACAGCAGCAACAACAACAACAACAACAACAACAGAACCAATAACATCAACAGCGACACAAGTAACAACAACCATTGTTAGTCATACGTCGTCTAGTGTAGGGTCTCAACAGACAAGCACAGCAACGCCGCCTTTAACCAGTACTTCATCCTCACCAACGACCAGTTCTACAGCAACTAATGCAACACCCAACGTTACATCAGCTGATAACCAAACAGCTACTCCTTCCAGTAACTCCACAAGTTTAGCGAACACGTCGTCAGTCAAGTCCACCACCTCCAACTCCACAACAGCAACAGCAACGACGCCCTCAATAACTCCAACTCCTTCAGCCAGTAGTGTATCTACATCACAGTCATCGACTACGAATGCCAGTCAGTCAACATCAGTGTCACCTACTAACACTTCTCCAACAAATGGTGTAACAAATTCAACGATGATCGCAGCAATATCATCATCTACATCACAGTCAAGCTCTAACGACTCGACTGTTAGTAACAACCAATCTTCAACAGTGTCGCCAACTATAGCTCGTACAACAGTATACGTCGCTTCTACTTCTACAGTCGTGGTACCTCCTACATCTCCACCAAAAATAGTGTCTGTCAGCATGAAAGTTACCTTTGAAATTCAGTTCAAGGAAGAGTACAATAACAGACAATCTAAAGCCTACGAAGACCTGAAGGACAATTTCACCAAAATATTGGAAGAACCTTTAAGTAAAATGGATGGTTTTATTAGGGTAGATATCCTCTTCTTCCGCAAAGGTAGTGTCGTCTGTAATTTTGATGTTATCTTTAACGAGACAGCCAGCGCAAAAGCAGAAGACGTCGAGAAAAATTTGCAGGAAGCAAGTAAGAGCGGCTGGCTTGGAGGTTATGCTGTTAAAAATATTGAAGCCGAAGAAGAGAAAAAAGATGATGAGAAAAAAGATGATTTGCCTTTGTGGGCTACTGTGACGTTAATTCTTCTTGGAGCTTTGGGGATTGTTCTTCTGATAACAGTCATTATTCTTGCGGTAAGTTATCATCTCTTATCCATGAACCTTATGGAAAAAGGGAAAGGAAGAGAAAAAATGAAAACAAGATTAGTGGGAAAGGAAACACAAAAACTCCTTATGGAGAATGAAGATACCAAACACGAGGAGGGTGGGTTCTATAAAAAAGAACACGAAAGACATACCTCTCTTAATAGTCCTTTTCACAGTTCCCGAATAAATAAAAAAAAAAATAAACAAACAAAAAACAATAAATTGAATACACTATACATACACTACAACAAGCTGTAGAAATTATTAGGGAGATTGTAGAAGGAAGACCGAAATTTAATGCGTATAGCAGGGGCGGATCCAGGGGGGTGATTTGGGTGACAAGTCACCCCCCTTGTAGTTGAATATAATAAGAATAAAGGATAAGATAAGAGCAAAAAATACACTATATAATGCCTTGCTAGGTACCAGTCACCCCCTTGGAATCCTTCTGGATCCGCCACTGTATAGTTAAGCTTTTATATAATTACTTTTTTTAGGTCTTATTAAGACGCAATAAAGAAAGTAGTCCACTCTATCAAGTGAGTGGCGAGGACTGGACCCAGTACGAATCAATGTCAATGGGGGATTATAAAACGAGAGCTGCAGAAGTCGAAGGTGGAAGACTTCGTAATGGAGGGAATAACCAGCCTGTTTACGATAATCATCCTACTTCTCACTCTAATTTGGTAAGTTTATATCGCAGCGAATCCATAGGCCAGTTGCTTTGGTCATTGGAAATAAATATCTTTTTATGTGGTTCGTCTATATACGGACAGGCAAAACATACTTATTTGATAATGTTGGTTTGCGTATGGTGATGGAATATGAAATGTATATGTGATCGTACCATACTGAATGGACTCAGAAAAAATTCCCAGAATTTTTTCTGTGTCCATTCAGTATGGTACGATCACATATACATTTCATACTTATTTAATCAGGTCAGGACAGAACAAGATAGGACAGAGAACAATGTGTAGCATGTAGCATGTAGCATGTAGCATGTAGCATGTAGCATGTAGCATGTAGCATGTAGCATGTAGCATGTAGCATGTAGCATGTAGCATGTAGCATGTAGCATGTAGCATGTAGCATGTAGCATGTAGCATGTAGCATGTAGCATGTAGCATGTAGCATGTAGCATGTAGCATGTAGCATGTAGCATGTAGCATGTAGCATGTAGCATGTAGCATGTAGCATGTAGCATGTAGCATGTAGCATGTAGCATGTAGCATGTAGCATGTAGCATGTAGCATGTAGCATGTAGCATGTAGCATGTAGCATGTAGCATGTAGCATGTAGCATGTAGCATGTAGCATGTAGCATGTAGCATGTAGCATGTAGCATGTAGCATGTAGCATGTAGCATGTAGCATGTAGCATGTAGCATGTAGCATGTAGCATGTAGCATGTAGCATGTAGCATGTAGCATGTAGCATGTAGCATGTAGCATGTAGCATGTAGCATGTAGCATGTAGCATGTAGCATGTAGCATGTAGCATGTAGCATGTAGCATGTAGCATGTAGCATGTAGCATGTAGCATGTAGCATGTAGCATGTAGCATGTAGCATGTAGCATGTAGCATGTAGCATGTAGCATGTAGCATGTAGCATGTAGTGTGGTGTAGTAAAAAGTGTTTTTAATGAAAAAAAACTCTTTTCTCAGTCTTACCAGGTTCCTTCAAATGGACAGTAAACGAATAAAAGACCTAAAGAAGCAACACCCTACCAAACGAATTATCTTACATTTCTCATACGAATGACTTTGTCAAGATAAAATTCGCATCGTGCCGATGCTTCAAGCCAAATAAATTACAGAGATCGTCTGCATCACGAAGGTAGGGTGACCCCTGCTTGGGCAAATTCTTTTGTTTCGGAAGTTTCCTGGGAATGGAAAACAAAATACTTGTCCTTCGCACTTAGGGTCACCCAACTTTTAATAAAGTACGGTAGAAATACGAAGATACGTAGCAAGAAACAATAGATGGAAACTAAAGTAGCTAACAAGAAATCTTTGAGTAATGAATGGTACACCAACATCATATGGTGGTGGTGATAATGTCACATGATATAGCTAAGAATAGAAGTATGGCAGCCATATTGGTGCACATAAAGAATTTAACCAGAAATTTTGGGTTAACGGTACACTGACATGGCGGTCACATGCTAACTAAGAATAGAGGCATGGCAGCCATGTTGGCGTACATATAAAAAAGAGAAAATAACCAGAAATATTTGGTTAACGGTACACTGACATGGCGGTGATGATGTCACATGCTAACCAAGAATAGAGGCATGGCAGTCATGTTGGTGTACATAACAAGAGAAGCTTAATAGAAATCTATGGTTAATGGTACACCAACATGGCAATCTAGTTTGAGTATTTATAAACTATATATTGATCAGTGATCGAGGATACATAGAGGATATTACATGGTCGCGCGGAGATACGAGAAGCACGAGAAGACAAAATTCGTATCTCCAAGCGGCCATGTAATGTTCTGTTTATTATATGAAATCTTCAATGAAAAATAATGGAGAATTTGACTTAAGTTTTTATTTGACACCACCAGTGTTGATAAAAATCGTATCCCCACTGGTGGGAGTGGGGATATCAATCTTATCCTTTTGATGTCACTCAATATCACACTCTATTTCATATAATATATATACGCGGGTACGTGGCATGTATTGTTCCTTTTTAGAACACATTTTTTAGTCGTTTTTAACCAAAAAAATATGTTGAAAATTGGTTTATATTAACCCGTGAAATAATTAGTAGACTAATATAGGTTATAAGTAGATCTTATTTCCATTGTTTGACACATGAACAAGTCAATTTTCGGATCGAGTTGTGATTTTGTCTTCGAGGAAATTTTTCTTTTTTGGAAAAAATTCTAAATTTAAAAAAATGTAATTTTTCTATCACGGGTTATGTGAAATCACTCTATAAAAATGTAGCTTATTGTACTGGTCTAAAATTTACTGCGCAGGCGTAGAATAAATACTTATATTATTAAAAAGTATATGATTACTGTAAACCATAGTTAATGGAGTGGAATGGTTTGGAAACCTATTGTTCTAGGTTTTTGTTCAACCTTTTCTATTGTTATATGACGTTGACCGTGCACAGAGAAGAAAAAGTTGCAGCGTTTGTTCATCGTAAATTAGAGAACATAGACGTTTTTTCCTTAAAAATGTTCTAAAATAGGAGATATTTCTTAATTAATTCTATATGATAAAAATTAATTGTTTACTGAAAAGGGTAATCACCTTTTTGAACGCTTTCTTATCTATCATCTAGTAACTTAACTGTATCTGCGCGGAATTATTTATCCTCTTCTTTGTAATCTTAGAATGAAAATTTTACACTTTCAAAATGATCGTACATGAAAACAGTACAGAAACTAGTATTTTCAGCCATACTTGCTTTGGTTCATTGTGCACGGTCAATATCACGTGATGGTACGTTTCAACATCGCTCGCCAAACAAAAACCTAGAACAATAGGTTTCCAAACCATTCCACTCCATTAACTATGTGTAAACCAAACTCGCGTTTGCTAATATCCCCGAGCATGCGCAGTAAGGATATTTATTATAGAGAGCGAGAGACTCGATCATATTAACCCAATCTCAACTCTTTACACAAAATTTGAAACAAAAAGAATTGGGACGTGACTAAAATTAATTAGCAGTAGCACTAATGCTTTCTTTTAATACATGTGCTTGTTAAAACGGGACCATCTTATGCATTGGCATCCTTGTGCGACCTGTGCCCGAGCCTTATTAGTTACACATGAAGTCCTATTGTACACTTTTTTTAGACTGGTAACTTCTTATATATATAATCATTATTAATCATCAAGATGAGATGAATATAAAAATGTGCATGGTAGTTTTTCACAAGTGAAATAAATTTTAGATATTGTCTACATTTAAAAGTGATTGTTATCATTAGTGTCCTGAGACAAGGGGAAAAGGTGAAGAAACAATGGCGCTCACAATACGACGAGGACATACACCTGTTCGATTATGTCTAACTTCATCCAATCTGATTCAGGTCCGACATTCTTATTCCTATACGCCCATCCAATCCATCTCGTGTACATTCTTATTCTGATACGTTCATCCAATCCATCTCGTGTACATTCTTATTCTTATACGTCCATCCAATCCATCTCGTGTACATTCTTATTCTGATACGTCCATCCAATCCATCTCGTGTACATTCTTATTCTGATACGTTCATCCAATCCATCTCGTGTACATTCTTATTCTGATACACCCATCCAATCCATCTCGTGTACATTCTTATTCTTATACGTCCATCCAATCCATCTCGTGTACATTCTTATTCTTATACGTCCATCCAATCCATCTCGTGTACATTCTTATTCTGATACGTTCATCCAATCCATCTCGTGTACATTCTTATTCTGATACGTTCATCCAATCCATCTCGTGTACATTCTTATTCTGATACGTTCATCCAATCCATCTCGTGTACATTCTTATTCTGATACGCCCATCCAATCCATCTCGTGTACATTCTTATTCTGATACGTTCATCCAATCCATCTCGTGTACATTCTTATTCTTATACGTCCATCCAATCCATCTCGTGTACATTCTTATTCTGATACGTCAATCCAATCCATCTCGTGTACATTCTTATTCTGATACGTTCATCCAATCCATCTCGTGTACATTCTTATTCTTATACGTCCATCCAATCCATCTCGTGTACATTCTTATTCTGATACGTCAATCCAATCCATCTCGTGTACATTCTTATTCTGATACGCCCATCCAATCCATCTCGTGTACATTCTTATTCTGATACACCCATCCAATCCATGTCGTGTACATTCTTATTCTGATACACCCATCCAATCCATCTCGTGTACATTCTTATTCTGATACGCCCATCCAATCCATCTCGTGTACATTCTTATTCTGATACGCCCATCCAATCCATCTCGTGTACATTCTTATTCTGATACGCCCATCCAATCCATCTCGTGTACATTCTTATTCTGATACACCCATCCAATCCATCTCGTGTACATTCTTATTCTGATACGCCCATCCAATCCATCTCGTGTACATTCTTATTCTGATACGCCCATCCAATCCATATCGTGTACATTCTTATTCTGATACGCCCATCCAATCCATCTCGTGTACATTCTTATTCTGATACGCCCATCCAATCCATCTCGTGTACATTCTTATTCTGATACGCCCATCCAATCCATCTCGTGTACATTCTTATTCTTATACGTCCATCCAATCCATCTCGTGTACATTCTTATTCTGATACGTCAATCCAATCCATCTCGTGTACATTCTTATTCTGATACGCCCATCCAATCCATCTCGTGTACATTCTTATTCTGATACGCCCATCCAATCCATCTCGTGTACATTCTTATTCTGATACACCCATCCAATCCATCTCGTGTACATTCTTATTCTGATACGCCCATCCAATCCATCTCGTGTACATTCTTATTCTGATACGCCCATCCAATCCATCTCGTGTACATTCTTATTCTGATACGCCAATCCAATCCATGTCGTGTACATTCTTATTCTGATACACCCATCCAATCCATCTCGTAAGTAAGACATTATGGGATGCTGAGGGGAAATGCTATTGGAAAATGTATAGTATGCACAGCTGTTAGTGTCTTTTTATATAATTTAATGTTATCCACTGAAAAACACATCTAAAAACCAATTGAGTCTGCTGGTAGTTGGAGCACTGAATATGTGAAACACTAAAGCGTAAAATCAGTTATTTGAGAAAGTAACCCCGCCACACTTTACTTTATAAACATGTCCACGTTTGCCCCCTCATCATCCCATAATACTCCAGTTTCACATTCGATGGAAACCGCTGTTTTTGAAGACCACAGACTCATTTGTACAGGCTTAGCCTCGTTTATAAGTCATCTATTCAAAGGCACCATTAAAAGTCCGTGGGATTGGTATTATTCAACTTGCACATTCTTTACATTACAGTTGGCTGTTGCTAATGATTTGCATAAGTCAACCATTAATGTAAAGAATGTGTAAGTTGAACAATACCAATGTTTTGAAATCCCACGGACTTTTAATGATGTTGTTGAATAGCTGACTTATAAGCGAGGCTAAGCCTGTACAAATGAGTCTGTGGTCTTCAAAAACAGCGGTTTCCATCGAATGTGAAACTGGAGTATTCAAGATGGCCGCAATATCGGTAAGAAGATCTATTCAGGTCTATCCACTCTCATTCCTATACGCTATCCAAAGGCGATATTTCAAAGATGTTTAAAACACTGCATGCATGGCCCCTTCCTCGTTTTTTTGTCGTGTCACTGAATTTGCTTCAAAATAATGAATAAATCAGTAATACATTTGCATCTAAAAGTGCATCCGTGACGGCGGTAGAGATAACAGAAAAAGACAGACGAGTAGCACAGTTGTGCAGCATCGGACTGCATCGGACTTAAGCAACTCGAAATCTAGGACGGGACGTGAGACCCGAGGTTTCAGAACTGTAGTTTAATGATAGAGGAAGATCTGGAAATAGGTGTTACTTCTTGATCCAAGACGTGAACGACGTACAATTGCTGAAAATCGCACTTTGGCAAGAACGATATCGTCTTTTCTCGTTTATATACTGACGTTCCCGTTTTAGATTTCGAGTTGCTTAAGGTCCCTAATACCCCCCCCCCCCCCCCCCCCCGGGCCTAATAATTCCTTTCCATGCCCTAAAGCAGCACGGATACGATTTTGGCGGAAACTCGTTTAGGAAAGAGGATTTTGCTGCTAATCCAGAATAAATCAATTCATCCAATGAACACTTCATTTTTGTTATTCCTTATTTCAGTAAATAAGTATCCCGTCCCAACATATTTTCATTTCTATTTTTTCAACATTCTTCAGCATTCCATGGTACATCACATGATCAAAACTTTGAAAATGGAAAAAGTTTTAGCCGTCATTTTGGAAGAAATTGAAGAAGAAATTTCAACTTTTTCTGTTCTCTTGGGACCATATCTTTGCTTTTGGTTCAGATTTTTTCGACGCCAATAATCTATTATTGTTATCCAGTTTTTCAGTCGATCAGATCAGATATATTACATACTGATATATTTATTTATTGACTGATATATCCATTTATTTATATATTTTCTTATCATTCTACTATATATTTATCCATTTATTCGTATATTTGTAGCTTTGCTCGTCTATTTGTCTGTCATTTTAGGGAGTTTTTACATAGGGATAACCTCTTAACTTCCTTTCTAGATGCCCTTTTTTTTAGTTATTTTTGTAGTGTGTTGCCTGCTCTATTCAGCTTTTATATTTTGTATATGTATCTACTTAGTTGCATCTGGAATAAATCTTTATTGTATTGTATTGTATTGTAGCCTGAGAATTGAAGGCAGTCGCGTTTGGTAACCAAGCAGGAATAGAATAAATATGTCAGACCATATTTACACAAGTAAACCCTAAAACTAACACTTTATGATTCACGCCAAAAAAACGTATGACCCAACAAACTGTTAAATATAATTTTTTTGAAATTTCGTCATTAATTCAGCAAATTAGAGCCATTTTGTTCCGGTTTGGTAGTGGATACCTTTGGCATCCTTCACGAGAAATCGATTTCGGCTCGAATTTCTTTCTATAAAAAGCAGATCAAATTACACCCTTTTTCAAGCCATTGTGCTTTGCTCGGCGTTGATAAACTTCTCGGGGTCAATACTTTACGAATAATCGACTGGAAAAGAGGGTGGTTCTGCTCGAAAGGTACGATTTAATACCTAAAGTAGTTATACATTGGTAGTTCATCGATGTTAGAGGATTTGGTAGTTAGTAAAGTGAGTTCCAAGGAAGGTAGAGAATTAGAATTATGTTCGTATGTATGTCGTTTGATATTTTGCTTAGCAAACAACGGTTTTCATCAAAATCCAGAGTCTCGGACTCCTTGTGGACCTTGTAGAATTCTTGTCTTACCTTCTGTAGCGAAGGAACGTTGTCTAATCTTTTACAACTGTGTGTTTTCTGTATTTTTATTCATCCAGCTCTTCTAGTTTGACGCCGTTGCTCAGTCTCTTCATCGACCGACAGAATGCACAGACACAGATTTATAGTTCTTTGCCTTGCGACGTTATTCTTCGTTTTTGAGTCAATTTCTTCTACAAATAGTGCCAGCACCAACGGTGAGTATTATATTTATCAAATTTCTTTACATTATTTCGAATTTCTGTAACATTTGTACCATATCTTGTTCTACACGATGTAAAATGTTAGAAATTTATGTGAATGTAAGCGACCACGATTTGCATGGTGTGACAGCATATTGTGCAGAATTGTTTAATTATTAAGAAACATGTTCTTGTATCGAACTCTTTCAAGGTCACAGCTTGTCGAGTCTTCACGATAATGCTTATCCTTCATGTATTTTATTATATATTATTGTAGTTTTTCATCGAGATTAAATTTTGATGCCGCAGTAAGGACTACACAGCACTAAACAAACAGAAATATTCGTAAACATCACGGCTTTTTTTATATCAGACATCACTTTCCTGACATCAGAATCTCTGTTGTAACGTCGTTCTTAAATATTTCATGTTCGTATTGTCTTACTTGTTTTACAAAAATGCCTGCTAAATTTCCGGGTAAAAAAATCATAATCAAACTCATAGCCAGATTAGTTTTGAAAGAACATTGTGACAGACAAAATAATCCTATTTGTGTGACGTTCTGTTTGACGTCAAATCAAACACGAGACATGTTTGTTACCAAGGGAACGGCGTATATCCGGGTCTTACGAAAGGCTGGAAACACGAGGAATGTTGCTAACTTTGAAAAGAACGTACGTCAGAGATTTAATTCTTGTTCACCCCAGCATTTTGTCTGCAAAAGTAAGGGAGAAGGGAAAGATGAGGTATAGTAGAGGGTTTTGGGTTAAACTGTGCACATTCTAAAACATGAATGGGTACGTCTTATGTCAGGGCTGCAGCAAGCAAAAAACTTCTTTGGTGGGGGGTGGGGAGGGGTGCATCTTGGCAACCAAACCAAAGGATGCATATGGCATAGTCACTTAAATTTCATCAGTCACTTTCAATATCATTGAATAAATCATTCATAATTGTTTTCCTTGATGACAAATTACTTGACAGGAATAAGATTATGACTCAACAACAACAACAACAATAACAACAACAACAACAACAACGTCTGTGTTATTTCCTTGGTTTTGACTCGAGTATAATGATTACTGGTACTGATCATTCATTGCTAATGAGGATCAATATTAGATGCCAGTGGTTTGTTCCCAGTAGCAACCAATAGACCTCATCGGCTAAGGTGTAATGTTGTCCCATTTCAGACCACGTGTCATTCCCCAGAGTATCATTTCATTGTTTAACGGTTGCGCATGAGAAGATACATGAATATGGATACAACTCAAACAAAGAATCTTATTCTCAAGAGAATGACACATGGTTTGAAATGGGACAACATTACCCCAAGCCGATGAGGTCTATTCTTTGTTTTCTCAAGTGAGGCTTACTTAATTTTGGCATCATTATGTAATTTTGTGACACTTTAATTTCGTGATTTTTTCGAAATCATGAAAATTCCATGTAATAAGGTAGTCACTAAAAGCATCAGTGCACGAATGTTCATTTAGGTAGGAGGGAATATCTGACAATGTTTGCATCAGGTGCTTATGTTCCAGGAGATTTAGTCCTTCGATCAAAATTGTCAGTTTCTGAGTCCATTGTTTTGAACAAGTTCGAAGGATGCTAAAAATAGGAATGAGGTGTAACCTTCAGGTCATTGTTTTTTGTATCATCTAACACATTTATTTTTGTTTACATTCCCAGCACCTACAACAACAGCAATTATACCTGGTAAGTAAGATACTTGAAGCAGACTAGAACTTCATGCCATGCAGTCACAATGAAAGCATCAGTACACATTATGTATACTGATGCTTTGGTTCAAGGACTGCTCACTTGTTTGTTAGGTTGAACAGAGTGGCTCAATATGTCTTTTTTTTTTACATTTTCAGCACCTGCAGCAACAACTAGTAAGTAAGATACTTGAAGTAGACTAGAACTTCATGCCATGCAGTCACTGAAAGCATCAGTACACATTATGTAGATTTGGCTCCTCACTTGTTTATTGGATTGAAGGGAGTGGCTGAAGATATCTGCATTTTATGTCCTCATCGATCTTTACTTTCCCAAGAGATTAATTCTTTCAATGAAAATCGTCAGGTTCATTACTCTGAACAATTATAGGATGCTAAAATATTGTAACCTTGAAATTATTTTTTTAAAGTATCTTGAAATCTATATTTGTTTACCTTTTCAGTATCAACGGCACCAGAAGCAAACTGTAAGTAAGATAGCTCCCAGACTTTTATTACTTCATTTGATCCAGAACAGACCACTTTTTGCCAGTCACTAAAAGTATCAGTACACAGAATGTTCATTTTGGTTCCTTGTCGCTTGTCTGATGGGCGGGAGGGAGTGGCTGAAGATGTCTGCATTATATGTCTATGAAATCCATCTTTCCCAGCAGATGAAGTATTTCAATGAAAATCGCCAAGTTTTTTCTACTGTGAATAAATTTATAGGATGCTAAAAAATAGGAATGAGTTGTAACCTTGAAATTACTTCTTAAAAAGTATCTTGTAATCTATTTTTGTATGTATTTTCAGCAACATCACCAACAACTAATGCTACAAACTGTAAGTAAGATTGCCTTAAACAGGACTTCATGCCAGAGTCACTGAAAGTATCAGTACGAAGAATGTTCATTTTGTTCATCTTTCCCAATTAGAAATAATTCTTTCATTGAAAATGAGCAGGTTTATAGGATGCTAACATTGATGTAACCTTGAAATTACGTTTTTATGATTATCTTGAAATCTATTTTTGTTCACATTTTCAGCATCATCTACAACAGCTGCACCAACTAGTAAGTAGGATATGTAAAGCTTGTATAGCTTTTTCAAAACTTCCTTTCATCGATCAGAGCAGAGTATCATTAAGGCGGTGTTAGCCAAGACGATTTGCAACGACGATTTTTCGCGCTGCGAAAAATTCGTCATTTTGAGTTGCGAGAATTTGACTTTAGATCAGAAAACACGCAACGTGTTCCTGAAGTCGAATTAAGCTAAAAATCGTTCCATCTGGGATGTTACATGGTATGAATATGCGCATAAGCTTTGCAAGAAAAATTGTCGTTGCAAATCGTCTCGTGTAACATCGCCTTTATGCCAGCATCAGTACACAGAATATTCATTTTGGATCAAGGACTAGTCGCTTGTCTGTTGGATTGGAGGACGTTGCTGAAGATGTCTGCATTATATGTCTATAAAATCCATCTTTCCCAGGAGATGAAGTCTTTCAATAAAAATCGCCAGGTTTCAAGGTGTAACCTTGAAATCACTTTTTTAAACGTATCCTAATCTATTTTTGTTTATATTTTCAGCAACATCACCACCAACTATTGCAACTACAAGCTGTAAGTAAGATTGCCTTAAACAGGACTTCATGCCACAGTCACTGAAAACATCAGTACACAGAACATTCATTTAGGACTTGTCGATTGACTGATGGGTGGGTGGGAGCACTTGGCTGAAGATATCTGCATTAGATGTCTTTGAAATCCACCTTTCCCAGGAGATGAGGTCTTTCAATGAAAATCGCCAGGTTTCGAGGTGTAACCTTGAAATCACGTTTTTAAACGTGTCTTGTAATCTATTTTTGTTTATATTTTCAGCAACATCACCACCAACTATTGCAACTACAAGCTGTAAGTAAGATTGCCTTAAACAGGACTTCATGCCACAGTCACTGAAAACATCAGTACACAGAATATTTATTTAGGTTCAAGGATTTGTCGCTTGTCTAGTGTTGGATTGGAGGACGTTGCTGAAGATGTCTGCATTATATGTCTATGAAATCCATCTTTCCCAGGAGATGAATTCTTTCGATGAAAGTCGCTAGGTTTCAAGGTGTAACCTTGAAATCACTTTTTTAAACGTGTGTCGTAATCTATTTTTGTTTATATTTTCAGTAACATCACCAACAAGTAATGCAACTACAAACTGTAAGTAAGATTGCCTTAAACAGGACTTCATGCCAGAGTCACTGAAAGTATCAGTACGAAGAATGTTCATTTTGTTCATCTTTCCCAATTAGAAATAATTCTTTCATTGAAAATGAGCAGGTTTATAGGATGCTAACATTGATGTAACCTTGAAATTACGTTTTTATGATTATCTTGAAATCTATTTTTGTTCACATTTTCAGCATCATCTACAACAGCTGCACCAAATAGTAAGTAGGATACGTAAAGCTTGTATAGCTTTTTCAAAACTTCATTTCATCGATCAGAGCAGAGTATCATTAAGGCGGTGTTAGCCAAGACGATTTGCAACGACGATTTTTCGCGCTGCGAAAAATTCGTCATTTTGAGTTGCGAGAATTTGACTTTAGATCAGAAAACACGCAACGTGTTCCTGAAGTCGAATTAAGCTAAAAATCGTTCCATCTGGGATGTCACATGGTATGAATATGCGCATAAGCTTTGCAAGAAAAATTGTCGTTGCAAATCGTCTCGTGTAACATCACCTTTATGCCAGCATCAGCACTCAGAATATTCATTTTGGATCAAGGACTAGTCGCTTTTCTGTTGGATTGGAGGACGTTGCTGAAGATGTCTGCATTATATGTCTATGAAATCCATCTTTCCCAGGAGATGAAGTCTTTCAATAAAAATCGCCAGGTTTCAAGTTGTAACCTTGAAATCACTTTTTAAACGTGTCTTAATCTATTTTTGTTTATATTTTCAGCAACATCACCAACAAGTAATGCAACTACAAACACAAGCTGTAAGTAAGATTGCCTTAAACAGGACTTCATGCCACAGTCACTAAAAGTATCAGTACACAGAATGTTCATTTTGGTTCCTTGTCGCTTGTCTGATGGGCGGGAGGGAGTGGCTGAAGATGTCTGCATTATATGTCTATGAAATCCATCTTTCCCAGCAGATGAAGTATTTCAATGAAAATCGCCAAGTTTTTTCTACTGTGAATAAATTTATAGGATGCTAAAAAATAGGAATGAGTTGTAACCTTGAAATTACTTCTTAAAAAGTATCTTGTAATCTATTTTTGTATGTATTTTCAGCAACATCACCAACAAATAATGCAACTGCAAACTGTAAGTAAGATTGCCTTAAACAGGACTTCATGCCAGAGTCACTGAAAGTATCAGTACGAAGAATGTTCATTTTGTTCATCTTTCCCAATTAGAAATAATTCTTTCATTGAAAATGAGCAGGTTTATAGGATGCTAACATTGATGTAACCTTGAAATTACGTTTTTATGATTATCTTGAAATCTATTTTTGTTCACATTTTCAGCATCATCTACAACAGCTGCACCAAATAGTAAGTAGGATATGTAAAGCTTGTATAGCTTTTTCAAAACTTCATTTCATCGATCAGAGCAGAGTATCATTAAGGCGGTGTTAGCCAAGACGATTTGCAACGACGATTTTTCGCGCTGCGAAAAATTCGTCATTTTGAGTTGCGAGAATTTGACTTTAGATCAGAAAACACGCAACGTGTTCCTGAAGTCGAATTAAGCTAAAAATCGTTCCATCTGGGATGTTACATGGTATGAATATGCGCATAAGCTTTGCAAGAAAAATTGTCGTTGCAAATCGTCTCGTGTAACATCGCCTTTTATGCCAGCATCAGCACTCAGAATATTCATTTTGGATCAAGGACTAGTCGCTTGTCTGTTGGATTAGAGGACGTTGCTGAAGATGTCTGCATTATATGTCTATGAAATCCATCTTTCCCAGGAGATGAAGTCTTTCAATAAAAATCGCCAGGTTTCAAGGTGTAACCTTGAAATCACTTTTTTAAACGTGTCGTAATCTATTTTTGTTTATATTTTCAGTAACATCACCAACAAGTAATGCAACTACAAACACAAACTGTAAGTAAGATTGCCTTAAACAGGACTTCATGCCACAGTCACTGAAAACATCAGTACACAGAACATTCATTTAGGACTTGTCGATTGACTGATGGGTGGGAGGGAGCACTTGGCTGAAGTTATTTGCATTATATGTTTATGAAATCCATCTTTCCCAGGAGATGAGGTCTTTCAATGAAAATCGCCAGGTTTCAAGGTGTAACCTTGAAATTACTTCTTAAAAAGTATCTTGTAATCTATTTTTGTTTATATTTTCAGCAACATCACCACCAACTATTGCAACTACAAGCTGTAAGTAAGATTGCCTGAAACAGGACTTCATGCCACAGTCACTGAAAACATCAGTACACAGAATATTTATTTAGGTTCAAGGATTTGTCGCTTGTCTGATGGGTGGGAGGACGTGGCTGAAGGTCTCTGCATTATATGTCTTTTAAATCCATCTTTCCCATGAGATGAATTCTTTCGATGAAAGTCGCTAGGTTTCAAGTTGTAACCTTGAAATCACTTTTTTAAACCTGTCGTAATCTATTTTTGTTTATATTTTCAGCAACATCACCAACAAGTAATGCAACTACAAACACAAGTTGTAAGTAAGATTGCCTGAAACAGGACTTCATGCCACAGTCACTGAAAGTATCAGTACGGGCACAGAATATTCATTTTGTTCCAAGAACTAGTCGCTTGTCTGATGGGCGGGAGGACGTTGCTGAAGATGTCTGCATTATATGTCTATGAAATCCATCTTTCCCAGCAGATGAATTCTTTCAATGAAAGTCGCCAGGTCCCTTTCAACTGAACAAGTTTATGGGATGTAAAAATAATATATGGTCACGAGATGTAACATTGAGTTCACTGTTTGTTTAGTGTTATCCAACCTATTTATTTGTGTTTACATTTTCAGCACCTGCAACAACATCTAATATTACAACTACAAGCTGTAAGTAAGATTGCTTTGAATTCAGCTGTTTATTACTTCATTTCATCTAAAGCAGAACTTTATGCCATGCAGTCACTGAAAATATCAGTACACGGAATGTTTATTTGGTTCAAATACTAGTCACTTGTCTGTGGGTGGGAGGGACTGGCTGATGAAAGATGCATTAGTGCATTTTCCCCAGACGATGGCTTTTTTCAACCAAACGTGGTGTGACTTCACAACCTGTTCATTTTGTGGAAATGCAGACTTGACTGACTCTATCTGCATCAGACATTTTGGCAGGAATCTTACCAAGAATTTGTTTGGTTTTACCCATTTACACATGCACCTGGATGAGGCAGGGACAATATGTAAATAAAGCATCTTCAGCTTATCAAAGATAGTGCTTTAGATTAGACATGCATTCTGCAAAATGTCATAAATTTATATGGCTTTCCAATTTTCATCGATTTAGCAAAAAAAACAACAGCAACTCCTACATCTCCACCAAAAAACAAGTCCATCAGCGTGGAAGTAACCTTTAATATTACATTCAATGAAGAGTATCTAAACAAAAAATCTGAAGCCTACAATGACCTGAAGGAAAATTTCACCGAAGTATTGGAAAAACCTTTAAGGAAAATTGAAGGTTTTCTTGGGGTAGAGATTCTCTCCTTCCGCAAAGGAAGTGTAGTCTGTGCTTTTGATGTTATTTTCAAGGAGGCAGCCAATACCAATGCAGTAAAGGTTAAGAAAACGTTACAGGAAGCAAGTGATAACGGGAATCTTGGAGGTTATGTGGTTACTAAGATTAAAATTGATGACGGTAAGATATCTTTGAAATCTTGTTTAAGAACGTTCATGAGGTGCTTAATTTAGACGTATTGTAGAATGTATAACCCAGGGACAGATCCAGGAGACAAAATAAATGTAAGTACAAAATAAGTCAGATCAGGATAATTGATGACGTCACTATATCGTCACTTTTTCATTTCGGACACTCCCCTTCCAAATTTCTGGATCCGCCCCTGTCACCAAGTAAAATATTCTACTTGGAATAATTTGTAAATCAGATACAGAAGTCTTTTGTGTTCGACTTCAACATGAATTTTCTCGGTCAAATTCACTTCAAAATTTCAAAATTTCATTCTCAAAATTAGTTAGAACATGAAAATATACTCGACTTAGAAAGTTGCATGATAAGAAGTATACAATCTTGGGCTTTATATTACTTGCAATAGGCGCCCTGTTATTCATAATATATAACGTAATTAATTTCATTAGCTATATGTATTCTTACTGTTCGAATGTGGTGTTCTGTACGTTATGCTTGCTGAGCCATCATTATAACTATACTTTCTATCTTAAGTTCAAACTATAATTGCATCAACCCCAAGCATCACAGTATCGGTGATGTAAGCTATTCATTATAATCATTCGTTTCTACTATTCTTTCAGTTTTATAGTAGACTTTTTCGCTTGGAAATATGTTTTATAAATACCAAACAGCTCACCTTTCTCTTGTGTTCATATTGCAACACTTTGGTTAATTTTCAGGTTCTTCGACGTCAGCACCGCAAACGACTTCTGGTAATGAAAATACTTATTTTAGCTCAGGGTTTTTAAAAAGGAAAGAGGGATGCAAGAAAGGAAGGAAAGAAGGAATGAAGACGGAAGGGAGGGATAGAGAGGTACTAGGAAGGAATGAAGGAAGGAAGGAAGGAAGCGAGGGATGGTGGGATCGAGGGAGAGAAGAAGGAAGGAAAGAAGAAAGAAAAAAAGGGAAATAAAGAAACTGAACAATTAACATACCTTGCTTTTACGAGTCTTGCCTCTATGAATAGTTTCTTTTCTACTAAGTAAAGATCTTCTCCTGTCAATGGTTTTGAACCAGTCTTTTTTCATATTGCAGCACCTAAACCTAAACCTAAACCTACAACTCCATCCAGCAATAAATTCTGGGATAAAGTTATAATGAACTATTTGGGAGGAACGCTTATCAGTTTCATCATTATGGTGGTAGCGGTGGGACTGTGTCTAATCCTCGTCATCGCACTAATATGCACATGCGTAAGTCTTATTTACCAGCTGAGTTGATCGCGTTCACCGAAAGGAATTATGGGTCAACTATTTTTTGTTAGTATTTTTCAAGCAGGAACATGGGAAATGCTAATCAAAATACAATGTCGAATCCTGAATACTGATTGGTTGACCTTGAGTTCGTCGTGATGGTCAACTCAGCTATTGTTTTAAGTAGATTATTCATGACGATACGAAACATGGTGGCATTGACCTTTTCCATCGATTGTTTTGAAAACAAAACAGTTTACGTGCTTTGTTGAGTTATGAGAAAATAAGAAAACGAGAAGCAACGTTTAGGAAGTGTCGGGCAAAGCACCATTCATAGCTTCGTGTTCACTATATGATCCAAAATCATTATCTATTTGCCATATGAAAATTCCAGAGTTTGTTTTGTATCATTCTTTGAAGACTCGCTTCCTTTGAATAATATAAATGGGAAAATCTTGATTGTTTTTTTTCATCGGCGGAAATTCCCTCATGAAAATTATTAGAGGGGTGTTTAAAAAGAACAATGCTTACAAGCAGGCGTTCACTCCTCTCCTACTCCTCTATCCTTTTCACCGACTAAATCTCCCCCTCCCCGATTAAAACCAACCAGGAACATCTGTAATGCAACCTATAAAAGTTGAATAAACGTTGTTGGTTTTTCATTGGGGAAATTTTGTCCCCATGAACATGGAGCTATAAACCCCTCGCAGCACGTTAGAATGCAGCTCATTTTTAAAGACAAATCAATTGGTTTTCCATTCTCAGGAGATTGAAATTATTTTGTTTTGTCATCCAAATTGACCTGCATTCCGACGTGCTGCAAGGTCTATGTTCATCATATGGTTTGGCAATGTTCGGAGAGTTATATAGAACGCACATTAACCAATAAGAGCGCACATTGAACTGACCTCATATAAATGCTATTCGTTTCGTCTTGTAGCACCATTACCGAAAACTCAAGAAGAAAATACAGTTTCCTAAGGATGTGATCATCAATAACGACAGTGCATGGATCAACAGCAATGATAATTTACTGATGTGGGAACGAAACCTAAGAGCCACCGAAGTGAATCCAGGCAACGCTCCAAATCGTCCTACAAATGAAAAAAGACCATGAGCAGTGAGGGAAAAGGAAATTAGATGGTAGAAAAATAATTATACATTTGTATTAGTCCGAAACTTTCCCATTTCAGACAACTTGTCATTCGCTTGATTACAGTGTTATAGACCCCTTGCAGCACGTCGGAATGCAGCTCAATTTGGAGGGCAAAACAATAGGTTCTAATCATCAGAAGATTAAAATGATTTTGTTTTACCCTTGCAGGGGGTCTATATTCCATTTTTTTATTGACCAGTAACGCTTGAGGTCATGTGTTGATTATTTGGTTGAAGCTCTAACGAAGAATCATATTTCCCATTTTGCATCGTCTGTTCTCTGGCCACAAACAAAGCATTCAATCGAGTTTGCAAGGTAGTTTCAAAGGATTATTTCTATTTGAATCTTGCAGCCTCGACTAAATGCTTTGTATTTGACCAGTGAACCGATGTGTTGCAAATGGTGAATTCTCGAGGAAATGACGAATGGTCTGAAATGGGAAAACATTACGCCCAAATAAATTAGGTCCGAAGCTAGAGGCATTCTCATACTTTTTTAGCAAATGTCTTTAGATTTTAACTTCCTTTTTCGTTTCGGTTTACATTCGTTTTGGATAGCACGCACGGGAATCGTCGTCGCAACGAAGCAGGTTTTGGTGGACGTCAAACCCTGGTTTTTACACGACGGCAGTTGTACAAGAGACCCCTTGCTGCACGTCGGAATGCAGCTCAATTTGGAGGGTTCCAATTCCCAGGAGTTTGAAATTCTTTTGTTTTGCCCTCCAAATTGAACTGCATTCCGATGTGCTGCAAGGGGGCTATTGCTAGCGTGCTAGTGAGAACGACTTTGGTGCCATTTATTGTTTCTTTTCTTGTCGTGTTCGGTGTCTTTAGATTAGAATCTTTTAGCTATATCTATTTTAATATAAAAATATCAGTTGCGAAAAAAGTAATATACAAGAGAATAGCATGTCTGAAATGCAAAAGCATTAAGTTACTGTTCTTGTAGAAATGAATATTTTACGGTAACGTTACGTAGGGTTTTTGAAATTAGTCTTTTGTATTTTGGGGATATAATGATTTAGGCAAACCCTGATTTAGCATAGTTAAAGATTGACGTTAAACTCCAGCCTTGGGCACGATGGTTGCCGCCCATTGCAGGCCACCTGTCAATATTTTCGAAAGATTACTGCTTGAGAAGTAATATTGCTTAATATATCTCAAGAGATTTGAAAGAGGCCATTGGTATAATGGCGTCATTTGCTACCACTACCAAAAAAATGTCCTTGTTTTACGAGGATAGCACTTAATACACTTGTTTCTGTTCCATCTACAAAGCCCAGCTACAACGGCTTTGTTGCATTCTGATTGGCTAGATTTTTGGTGTTAGTTTAAATAGACCCCTTGCAGCACGTCGGAATGCAGCTCAATTTGGAGGACAAAACAATAGGCTGCAATTCTCAGGTGATTGAAATTCTTTTTTTTTTGTCCTCCAAATTGAGCTGCTTTGACGTCACGTGAAAGGGGTCTGTCTATAGTGTAGCCCATGCATGGTAGGCCATGATATTATCTAACTACTTTGATCGATATTTCATATATTTCATAGGAGACCAAGAGAAGATTTAAGAGAACATTATATGTATCAGTCTTGCAATAGACCTAATTCGTTGTAGTGCAATGTTTTTCCTTTTCAGACCATGTGTCATTCCCTAGAGAATAAGATTCTTTGTTCGAGTTGTATCCATATTCATGTGTTTTCTCATGCACAACCATTTAACAAAGAAATGATACTCTAGGGAATGACACGTGGTCTTGAGAATAAGATTCTTTGTTTGAGTTGTGTCCATATTCATGTGTCTTCTCATGTGCAACAGTTAAACAATGAAATGATACTCTTAGGAACGACAATAATGATCTGTAATAGCTGGGTTTCAATCAGCTGATAAAAGTCTTTGAATCTCATTATCTGCTCCAAATGGTGGTCAAACACTGACCACCATATGCAGTCAGCCAGAAAGAATTCTATTGAAAACTTGTGATTCAGCTGATGAACATTCTGCACGAGACAGGAAATGACGTCAAGTGAAACCCAGCTATAGGAAAACATTGCACTACGACGAATAAGGTCTTAAGACAGAGAAATTTAGTAGATATTGGTGTAGATGACCATATATGGTCAATAGCTTGTCAAGTCAACTTATAAGAGACTCAAAGTTAGAGAGTTTAGACTCCATATATGGTAAATCGTTTTCCAGATAAATGACAGATTTTTTTATAGACTTGATCCTTGATGCACAGGTCTTACAGTAGAGAAAATGAGAGACAAAAAGGGACCATATATGGTCAACGAAACATCAACCGCCTGGTGCATTTGGAATTCGTATACGTTTTAGATTTAGTTAGAGGATCATGTCATGATATATACTCAAGTCTCAAATAGTCCCCTTCACAGTTCCCTGCGCCATCTTAAAAGGTAGATGTGCCTTTGCATCGAAGCGAGACATGACCTTGCAATAATAGAGACATGTGAATAATTGTCCAAGGAGTTAAAAATGGTCTCTATTATTGCAAGGTCACCTCATGTCTCGCTTCGATGCAAAGGCACGGCTACCTAGTTTGGAGCACAGGGAGCCCAGCCTCTATTGTGTAGAATATTCACATGTTCCGTGAAATTTTAAAGGTTTGCATTATTGAAGTTATGCATTCTTTACTTTACCATTGGTATTCGTGAATATTTCGACGCTGAAATGAAGCTATCCCTGAGTAAATGAGTCTAGAGTCAAGATACACAGCGACAAAGGTCTATACAACAATTAGATAGCGGATATATTTCTTTTATACACTTGAACTTGAAGAACCTTTCGGCTTTGCAAAGTGCACTTAATTTTATGATTAAAATCTACCTCATTCTTTGCAAAAGTAATTTTGATTCTTAATAAATGATTTGCTCAAAAGCAATGCAGTAGGCAGGTTTTGTTAAATGTCATCTTAGTGGACCCCATGCGGAGGGAAGGGGGTTGGGTTACCCGGTACCCACCACCTCTGGAAGCGAAATCCTGGATTTTGCCAACGAATATATTTGAAACTAAAGGTCAAATCGCAGAAATGAATGTGCCTTCAGTTTGCACTAAATAACGCATTTGTGTATAAAAATAGTTACTATGGACACCCAGGACCGCACATTTCAACAGGTCTCTGATGGGAAGGGGGGGGGGGGGAGAGTATTTACTGGTGCCCTTAATAGTAAATACCGGCCTCCCCCTTAGAAACCAGGGGGGACCAAATAGAATGCAGTCTCTGGAAATGAATGTAGAACAATCGTTCTCATACGTAACGAAAATGTTTTTAAATATTTTCGCGTTCTAAAAGAATAACTCGCGCGCGCCAAGCAACGTAACAATCCCTGTGGCACCTAGTCCTTTAGACCGTTTATTTATCCATCCAAACTTCTACTCCTACTAGTCTACAACTCAGCTCTGAGCCTTAAACATTTCCCTTCATCACTAATGTACAAAACAGAAGGTACAGAACCATAAACTGTTAGTATGTGTTTTGCAAATATTTTACATGAAAAATTCCAAGCCAAAGTCACTATATTTGTCTAGTACTATGACCGCACCAATGTTTAATATTTACATTAAATGTAGGATATGTACAGGCCATATTTTTGACGGAGGGTAGCTAAATGTATACTGTATCAAGCGCTTATTAAAATTTCGCGCCCAAAAGGCGGCGCTTATTCGCGGGCGGCGCTTATTTGAGGACGGCGCTTATTTGAGGACGGCGCTTATTCGAGTAAATACGGTAATGGAATCGCCTCCCCTAAAAAACAAGATGATGCAAGAGTTGAATGCGAGAACCCAGAAACATGAAAAGAGCTCTGAAAAGATACTGGCTAAGAAGTACTTATTTATAAAATACATTGCTGCGTCGTCACACGTCATTCAGACTACTGTAGAAACCTTACGAAGCTACTAATACCGAGGCAGTGCTAATGCAAGTCAACGCAGCTTTCGTGCACAATGGTTTGTCAATTCGTGGTTATACGTCGCCGGCGGCTTGTCTTTTTGATCCCTGATGCAGCCAGTTTAAAACCTACGCCATTTCTGATCTCTTTAATGAATAGTCAGTAATTAACAGGAGTCCATTGGTTGATCCTGACTGACAATGTAAAATTTTGTCTCATATAGTTCAAGTAAGAAAAGCTATTATTCCATCTATATTCATTAACAGCAAACAGGAATGTTATGGCATATTCCAATAAATCTGGCGACATGATTAAGAAGATTAGTTTCTGTTTTGTATTGGGTTTCTTCTTTTGAATTCATATCAAGTCAGCTTGGGGCCACTCTTGGCAAACACCAGTGCGCTCCTTCCCTGCGAGCAGTGTCTTCCCCCTTTCTCTCCCTTCGGTAGGCCAGTACAAGGGAGTATATACTCTGCTACAGTAGGGAAACGCACTCCCTACAGTCGTGATGCCAACCATCGTATGGTGATGAACTGTCATTCAATATTTCTTTTCAACTCACAGTAACATTTTCATTTTCAGTCACTTCAGAAGTCGACTGCGCATTTCTTCTCCACATCCCAACGATCATCTGCAAGCAAGCTTGCTTTAACTCCTTGCTTCGCCAGCCATAAATTATAGGAGTCAGGCACGAATTGACGTACAGAAGCGTAAATGTTATTTCTCTTGCGATGTTTAGTCGAGCGCTTCGTCCATTTATCGCGATTCCAATCACCACCGTTACGAATGGAATATAACAACAAAATAATATTGTCGTGATGATACCCATCGTTGCAAGTGCTTTCTTGTATTGAGCAATGTCAAAGTTCTTGCTGTTAACCTGAGGTTTTGGATTGCTTTTGGCAACCCCAACCTTAGTCTGCAACGTTTTAAGTGCTGCCAAGCTCTTTGAGTAACAGTACGTTATTATCACTAAGCAGAAAAACATGATTACTGCAGCAAATGCCATGTATTTTTCCTTCTTTGCAACAACTCGAATAGATGTTATGGTTGCTGCAAAGCACAGTGCTGCTAGACCCGTTAAAACAATCTTTGAAGTGGTCACAATCTGCCTGTATTTTATGCCCATTGTTATTGCCAAATAACGGTCCACACTTGTAGCAGTAACAATAAAGAATGAGGGACTGCAGATCAAATGCGCTAGGATATCTCCAGCCTGTAAAAGTTTACAGTACAAATCGTAATTCTTTTGCAAAGCCGATACTTTTCGCAGTATGTACAACGGTTGCACAATGACACCAACTCCCAAATCTGTAAATGCAAGCGTGCACATTAAAAAATACGAAGGTTTTCGTAGATTCGGTGTCCTTATTATAGTTACAATGACCAAGATATTGAATAAGACAGTTGGTACGACGAAGATGGAATTTATCGTGCAGACGATTATCTCGTACGTCGATCCCCAGTTTTCAGAATCAGTAGATTTTGCTAACAAGAAGTTAGCACACAATCTAGTTGAGTTCATCTTGAATGTGATATTTGTATTCCAGGCACGCTCGTTTTTAATACTGATGTAACTCGATTAAATATGCTGAAGATTCTTCCAGATGTAGTCAAGCTGTCGCCACTTGAATTAGAAATTCACAATCTGAAATAGAAGTATTAATCCATGATTAGAAATATTTCAAAAGCTTCCTTACCAAACGCCCTACTTTATGGAGAGCTCATAGAGCTCTTAACCCTGGGCGTATTGTTCTCCTATTTCTGACCTCCTATTTCTCTTCTCTCGAAGAGGGGGAGAAACAAAATACCTCTTTACCTTGGGCGTAATGTTTTCCCATTTCAGACCAAGCGTCATTCTCATGGGAATAAGATTCTTTGTTTGAGTTGTATCCATATTTATGTATCTTCTCATGCACAACCGTTAAACAAAGAAATGATACTCTAGGGAATGACACGTGGAATGAAATGGGAAAACATTACGCCCAAGGTAAAGAGGTCTATTAATATCATAAGACTTCTTTCTGAAATAGAAATAATCCAATATTAGAAGTACAATATTAAAACTTAGCTTCCTTATGAAACGCCCCCTCGAAAAAAAAAAAAATTAAACTAATATGACGTAGTAAGTATTATAGATCGTTGTTACAGCGGCGGCGGAAGCTGAAAATCATTGGGGGGTGGGGGGGGGGGGGGGGGGGGGCACTACAATTTTTTTTTTACAAAATACAAAATACAAATGCCTTTAAAAATATTTATGATTTATAGTTTATGAATTATCCAAACCACAATTTTTTTGAGGGAGGCCTTATTAGTATCTATTCCTGTTATCATTCCGTGGTCTACTTTTACTAATTAAGATATTTTATCTCACCTAATTAAATGTTTACTTCAACGTTTTTGGATTCAGTTTGTATTACGTTAAAAATCTTCCAGAGTTTTCTTAAACGATGAATTAATTTAATATCAACATAATTATGGATGCACGCGCACGCAAGTGTATCAACCAATCAGAAAGCACAGAAGTACATGAGCGGAATGTAATTAGTTTTATTAGCCTAGATGCCTCTAATCGGTTTAAGATAACAACTCTTATACAAGATAATGAGCATCAGATATTATCTCCTTTGGAATAAAATTTTTCGGAAGAAGGAATATTTTCATAATTATAAGCGCTAGCAATCCGTCAAGTATCTCAAATATATTGTAAATATATCCATACTCTGTTATGAACCTAGATAAGTGTACCGTATACCGTTTCCTTTCCTTTCCTTTTTCTCCACTTCTTTAATTTCCTTTTCCTATCCCTTCCTTCAGATCTTCTTTTCATTTCCTTACCTTCATCCTGATTTTCTTTTCCTTTCTTTTCCTTCATTCTGATTTTTTTTCTTTTCCTTTCCTTCATTTATCATCTTCATTTCTTTCCTTTCCTTTTTCTTCTTCTCCTCTCCTCTGCTTTGTTTTTCTGTTCCTCTCTCTTTTCCTTTCCTTTGCTTTGCTTTCCTTTCCATTCAATTTCTTTTTCCTCTCCTTGCTTTTGCTTTTGACCCCTATCCCTTCATTCTCTTACTTAAATTTTCTTCCCTTCCCGTTAATTTCCTTTCTTTCTCATCACTTTTCTTTCCTCTTTATTCCATTCCTTGGAATGAATTCACATACCTTTCCTTTCCTCTCCTTTCTTTCAACGGAAAAGCTAAAGCCAAACACTACCACATCCTCCCAGCTAATGTTACTGATTTTTTTCCAACCATTTGAATGGACTCTACTTCCTCAATCTCTACTCACAACGAATCAAGCAGACACAAACACAAACACATTAAGCATCCTACGCCTCTTTTCTAGGTTCTTTCATCCTTTTCTATCTTACCATCCACGCTCTTAGCCTTGTTTTTTAACCCTCAACCGTTGAAACTAAAGATATATTTTTCCACTCATCCCTTTTCTGCCGCCGATATGGCTAGCACACTACTCATTTACAAACACTGATGACCGGCGATGACTTTAAGTTCTAAAACATTGAAATTTAAACTCACAAATCGAGAGCTGCACGATCTTAGGTTATAAAAACGACCGATTTAGGACTTCCTCTACAGAACCGAAAATGCGATTTGAAGTTAACGAAAAATTCACATTACAAGATTAAAGAAAAACCGCTCAAAGATCTCTCTCGACTTACCTTTAGATCAACTCGTTCAATCATCCGTTAGACTGCAAGTTCTATGCACACTTATTTATGAGGAAAAAAAACTATTTTTTTCTAATTCAAAACACGCTGGGATTGGTTACTTAACTCTCTGGCCACGCTGCGTCCTGATCAATGTTTCACGATGCCCAGATTGAAATTGAAATATGGAGGATAAATTTAGGTTTAATCTTCTTGCCGTATTTTCGTTGCCCAGGAAGTACTTCCCACTTATGCTTTGCAAAGATATAGGCACTGAGAATCGCTAAACGTGATAAAATCCTTATACGATGAATGGATGAGAGACAGGCGCAGATAAACCAATGACGATTCAATTTAGCTTAAATCAACAGCACACAAAAAGGAACATCCAAGGATCATTAAATGTCTGGCTTAAACTTTTAGAATTCGTACACGTTTCACGAAAACCTAAACCAGTGAGATGTTTAGCTTAACTACAGCATCGATAAAAAAAATAAAGTTTAGAATTTGTCGGAAATTTTACTTCGTCGGTCAATGTGTGTATCACGTGACCGGACGAGAAGCTTATTTCATATGCAAATGTAATATATTTTAGGGGATTTTGAGTTAGATTTCCTGGCCGTAAATACATTTTATCAGTTACCAGAAAAGATAAGGCTATCGCATTGGCGTCACAATCTAAGCTGTCTTACTTTGACTGTATATACGTGTGAAGTTATATTAACGGATGTTGGTACGAATTTTTGTTTCCTTTCGTCGCATCTATATACATACTTCGCCATTTCCTTCTCATTTTAGATATTAAGATAGCTTAATTTCATTTCATTACTTTTACTACCCGAAGCACGGACTAGTTCTTTCACACGCAAACATGCAACACAACTTCGAGCTCAATTACTACGGTCAAAATTAAGGTTTTGTAACGTCAATATTTAAGGCTCATTTTGTACGCTTTTGCTTTTAAAAGTGATTAACATCTACTAAATCTAAATTTCATTCTATTTAGATCGTTATTTTGATGGTTTCATGTGATTCACAACAGCTTTTAATGACTTGTAAGTAAATAATATTTCTTTCTTTCTCATGTCGAATGGAGAGCTTTTTAAAAAAATACTGTAAAAGTTTGTTTATTTTCGCCAAATTTCTATATACCTTTATATGTATTGTTTTAATAAAGGTAGAATAATGCTTCTAAGCTTCATGGGTCTAGAGTTAGATAAAAGAATAAATAGATAATTGATTTGTTTCCTATAAAGTAGATCTTCATTCATTCATTCAAAGTAATGGGATTTTCGAAGCTGATTTTGCGAAAACGAGGAAAATTGGAGGAGCACAGGAAATCCAACTCGTTATGATATATAACAGTACAAAAACTCTTAAACTAAACTTCAAATTTGAATTAAAATTTTCGCCACAGATTTTTTGGGAAAGTTAAATAAAATAACCTACAAATTTGTTCCTGCTTTTGTTTGCTTGAAGAATCTTATTTAGGCCTAAATAAACATATCTAACCAGCAGGTGGTGATGTAATGATGTTTTCATCTAGGCTAATAAAGATGTTTGCAAAATAAAAAAATTCAAAATTTGGAATCCAATATAATATGCATTTATAAGAACACCTATAAAATTGTCAGGATA
The DNA here is from genome assembly GCA_964019055.1 of Anthopleura xanthogrammica. NCBI lineage: Eukaryota > Metazoa > Cnidaria > Anthozoa > Actiniaria > Actiniidae > Anthopleura > Anthopleura xanthogrammica. The sequence continues at coordinate 1,892,441 of OZ025222.1, read as the reverse complement.
GGATGATATATAATAACATAGCGATACGAAGAAATATTATCTACATAATACATATACAGCGTTATGCAGAAATTATGATCCTCCTGACATATAGCTTTATCTTACTCTTATTTTTATAGTGGTTTTATTTTATTTTGATTTAGCTTGGCTTAAAGCTTCCTTCTCAATCACAAGCACCCTATAATTACCCTGCTTAAAAAATACCTAAAAAAATCTATTTGGCCAAAAAAAAACGTGTCATACATTTTGCCGATATTATTTTTACGTATTTTGCTCGAAAACTAGTCGTTATCATTCATATTTTGGTTAAAGATTCAAAGTATGGTGCGTAGAAGTAAAGAATCATATGGCAAACTGACTGCCAAATCTGCATGAACATTTTCTCAAACAAGCATTTTTGAAGCTGTTTTAAGATATAACTAATGTTGGCAGGGAAAATGAGGTTACAAAAAGGGCGGGAAAATTTTCGAGAAAATTCTAGCAACCAAAATGATGACAATTTAATCTTAAGAGTTCAACTGAATTTTTTTAAATTTTAGCGGAATAGCTCATATCTTAAGATTGTCCTTATCGCAGTCTAAAATTGTTTAATGGTAATATTCGTGAATGAGAAGCATTTTGTAATAAATAGAGAAGATATAATCGCTTTTTATCTCTCGTTTAGATTAGTTCTTTTATCGAATAATGTGTAAGTAATGTCTGGTTTACAATAGCGACGCAGGCATAAGCATAACGACATACACAACCACAGATAGTCTTTCATGGTTAGTTAACCCCTTTATAATTGGAAAGAACAAAATACTCAGGCATCCTTAAAGACAGACAGACAGACAGACAGACAGACAGACATACGGACAGACAGACAGACAGACAGACAGACAGACAGACAGACAGATAGGCAGACAGACAGACAGACAGACAGATAGGCAGACAGACAGACAGAAAGGCAAATAGGCAGGCATACAGACAGACAGACAGACCGACAAACAGACAAACAGACAGACAGACATACCTTGATATATTTATCGATTGCGAGCATATCTTCTAAATGAGGAAAATTTAAGGTCTTGTTACCTTGGCGACATTCTTCCAAATTTTGAAATTTTGCGTAATAATTTTTTAAGGGATGAATAAGAAGCTGTCAAAGTTACCAAGGCAACGAGTCATAAAGTGTTACTAATAAATCTTTAAACTGACGACACTTCTACCTTATTTTTATTTGGAGTCAATTTAATTTGACCTCAAAATTCTAATTTTATAAAGAGCACTCTTAATCAGTATAACGTCTAGTTGCCATGACGACGCGCCTGAGGCTTTTAATACTAATCATTTCTTTCCTAATAAAAAATCCCTTTGTTTGTTTTATACTTCAAACTAATCGCATCTTAAACTTCATCTCATCAAGTTTAGGACAAAAAAATATTAAAATGTCTAGACATTCAAAAAACGCATAAAATAATTCCAAAATATATTTTTTGTGTGGAAGATTTCAAACGAAACTCATTCAGAATTAAGCACGATGGAATAAACTTAAAATTGTTGAGACTCTTTGGAAAGATGGATTCATAAAATCCCGATTCAATTTCCCTTGTACTGGCGACGGGCAGTTGGACGGGAAGTCAAGATAATGATTTACCTAAAAACATCATGGCTCAGGATGTGAAGTGAAGAGAAAACAGTTGGAGTTTGTCTTGTTGTTTGCCTTCTAGATTCTATATTGGAAGTTGTTTGAGTTGTTTAAGTTAGAAGTAAATCATTTGGGAAAAAAGAAAGAAAGACAGACAGACAGACAAATAAACAGACCGAAAGAAACAGACGAAAAAAATGGATGGATGGATGGATGAATGGTTGGATGGATGGATGGATGGATGGATGGATGGATGGATGGATGGATGGATGGATGGATGGATGGATGGATGGATGGATGGATGGATGGATGGATGGATGGATGGATGGATGGATGGATGGATGGATGGATGGATGGATGGATGGATGGATGGATGGATGGATGGATGGATGGATGGATGGATGGATGGATGGATGGATGGATGGATGGATGGATGGATGGATGGATGGATGGATGGATGGATGGATGGATGGATGGATGGATGGATGGATGGATGGATGGATGGATGGATGGATGGATGGATGGATGGATGGATGGATGGATGGATGGATGGATGGATGGATGGATGGATGGATGGATGGATGGATGGATGGATGGATGGATGGATGGATGGATGGATGGATGGATGGATGGATGGATGGATGGATGGATGGATGGATGGATGGATGGATGGATGGATGGATGGATGGATGGATGGATGGATGGTTGGATGGATGGATGGATGGATGGATGGATGGATGGATGGATAGATGGATGGATGGATGGATGGATGGATGGATGGATGGATGGATGGATGGATGGATGGATGGATGGATGGATGGATGGATGGATGGATGGATGGATGGATGGATGGATGGGTGGATGGAATAGAATTGAATGGAATAGATAGATAAATTCAAGGATGAGTCTCAAAGCCTAAAACCAGAATTACCCCAATTAACCAAACTATCATTGAAATCATTGAAAAATATCTGTACTCTAACACGCTAAATTCCGAACTGTCAGTTAGCTTTGCTTTGATTTTGATCAGCCTAGAGGTTGTTTCTGGGTATCGATAAGATTCAAAATTATTATGGGGACATTTTTCTAGCGATGGAAATGTCTAAACATGGTCCAAAATAATTACAGATGTTCCTGTTAGCCGTTTGAATGATTGAGTGATGAGTGAATGATGCTGAACATTGATGACAATAAAGAAAAAGTGGATAAGGAATTCACCAAATAATAAAGTTTGAATATCAATGTCAATGCAGTCTTTGTAATTTATAGAATTGCCAGGCGTCTGGTCTGATATTTTTTTTCCGAAAAAATAAAGACTTAAAAAAAAAAGTTGTCAACAGAAATTCTAGCTACATTGTCTTGTTAGCTTTTCTGGTAGAGAAAGTAATAGTATTCAAGGTATTAAATTGTATCATTCATTATGCGCAAATGATCTGAGTTAACCTTGGCTTTTGTAGGAAAGCTCTTCGTAAGGATATCTTATGAATTGAGGTCACACGGCTGTGAGAGACAAAAAAAAGATGGCGCCCTAATCAATTGATGACCTCTTACCCATCCATAACAGCAACTCTAGACATGGTTTTTAAGATTCAAATCTGGCTCTGACAAATGGATGAGAAGAAGCGAAAAATGTACTAATTTTTTTTTAATAGTTGCAGGACTAAATTAAAGTGAAGTTTATTTTTCAATATTCAAGCCAAAAGGCCGCAAATTCGACGGACTCGGCAACGTCGAGACACTCGTACCGAAATGTTTCTGTAACCTATACTTTCCTTGGCCTTAGCCCTCGTTTTTGACGATTTATAGAATGAAGAGTGGGCATTTCCTTAACATTAAAATAACTGACGTCGATTCGACAGATTCCAAAGATTTATGTCGTGTCGTTGTCAACACCATATCTCTCGGTAAAGTAAGATCATAAAAGTTTCCGAAGAAAATTCCGGTACTTTCCGTAAGATACAAACAATTCTGTAAGCCGGCCATTCATCGTAAATGTACGACTTCCAGAATCGATTTGGTTGGCAAATTGCCATCTAATTTTCTTTCACTAATTCTGAGATAAGTGAGTCAGATAAAAAGAGCGGTGAAATTTCTTTTAGATTCTATTCTTTTAAGCCGAGGAAATTCTATTGTTATTGAGATTTTGAGGAAGTTAATTGGTATTTCGGTATGTGTAATTTTATAGTGATCATCACGACAAGAGCCTGACCACATAGTCTGTACATGTTCGTGATATCTTTTTACGCTGGATAAAGAAATAACATAGCCGGATCATCTACAAATGTTAATAATAAAAATAACAATAACAATAAGACCATCTTTCAACACTTTCCGAAAGAGCGAAGTTTAAATCCAATGCTTGAAAATTACAATCATATAAATTGGAACTAATTGAAAAACTCATGCGTTTTCTGTTATTTTCAGCACGTAAGCTTGTTTACCAGTCTTGGCCGCATTTGGTATTAATTTCTATATAACATCTTATATCTAAGTAGATATGTATGTATTATATATCGAGTAACAGAAAAACATTTTCTCAACTGTTATAAAAATAGGCTGACATTTTTTTAATAGTTGCTTCATTACCTTCAAGAAGTTGGAGTCGTCATGGTGATAGATAAATTATTGCTACAACGCACTGAATCACAGGAGAAAAAGGACTTTTATAGGAGAACTTGTAATCCGCTCTGCGCTTTTGAGACAAACTCCCATCTCAAATAGCCGGTCTTTGAAAAGCAAATCCGAGTTATTTTCTCGGCAGAACATCCGTAATTTAAACCGATACCGGCCGGAAAGATTGTAATTCTCAACACGCGCCCGAATACAAAGCTCTGCGGAATGATCCCGAAAAAATGGAATTTCTTATCATTTCTCGATTACAATGATAGAAAAAAGCCGGTGAAACTTCCTCCTTCATTCACGCAATCAAATCAAAGCTTTTTTTTAACTCAAGCAAAGAGTAACTTACTCATACTGACTAACCTTAAGAAAAAAGCGATGCTTACGCCATGACCCAACAACCTCTGCTCTGGAATACTTAACGCTTCAAGAAGACAACTCAGCCAAACCTTAGGACCGATTTCAACTTCTCTTGTTCGAGAAAATTCTATTCGTACCTGAATTCTAATTGCCAAACAGCACATAGCGTTACATAATGAATTAGGCTAATTCTTGATTCTACTCCAGTCTACTTGTCGATCGGCTGAAATGAAGACGGTGAAAAGAAGATTGTATAAAGTTATCTCAGCAGGGTTTTTTTTTACTAACTCTCTGTTTTTGTTTTTTTATGGTCATAGGTTAACTGAGAAGCTCGAAAAGAATTCTTATCGCTAAAAATACATCCCGAGGAACCTCTCAAAGCTTAGCTTTCCTCAATTCATTAATCTCTGGGCTTGGAGAGTCATATTTGCTTATTTGTACGGTTAAATTTACCAAGTCGGCTTTTTTTGATTGCCGCGCCGATTCAATGGTTGTGCCGCAGTTTTTTTTAGAGAGTTATTCAGATGAACTCGTCAACTACAGTTTGCTTGATTAAAGTTTTAGGGATGTTCTGTCAGTTTTTTTTTTTGTCATTTGTGCCATTGGACCAAAGATATTTCATTTATCAGTAACATGCTATGTACACATCTACAATACTTATACGTTTCGATGATACGATGAGACTGAATCTCACGAAACAACATAATGAACTTTCGGCTTATTCTCTCAGAATATCTACAACTAAAACTAAATATATATATATTTCAATTTAAACATATTTTTTCTCTGTGCTCTCTTCAAGAGCCGATAAACGGCTCATCGAGGAAGATTACACTAAATATCTATCCCACTCGTATCAACCAACCCATTATTCTTTTATCAATTCTGAACTTTTAAGTTGTAATAATTTTTTTAATACTACTGACCTGGAAGAGAGCCTGAGGCTGAACTCCCTTAAGATTTTAGCTCACAAATAGTTGATAAAAATATAATTTAGATTAAGTAATTGATTTTCTGGCAACATCGGCATTCGCTTGTTAAGTAATAAAGTAATAAAGCTATTTTAGTGTGCTTAGATTTTTAGGGGGAAAAAAACCTGAACTGTCATTACACTTGAACGCGACACGTTGTGAACATACAGTAGAGGTTGGGATGCCATGTTTTTGGTTGCGTCGGCGTTTAAAAAAGTTCTGTCTCTGCCATTATTGTTTAAATTAGATAACATTGAATAAAACTAAAGAATTACCTTCAGGAACCCACGCAATGAAATAAAGATGTCCCAAAAAAAATCGTCGAAAATCAGATGTAACTACGGTACGAACCCGCCTTATTGTCGAAGGGGTTGGTTTGCGGTTGCGAAAGGAAATTCACTCATATGTTCGGGGTTAATTGACCTGGGAAACGAAGCCTGCACTTTCTGAGTTCATCATTTACGCAATTCCCTAAGAGGGTCGTCGTGAAGACCCGCGAAGCTTTACTCAAGTATAGATTAAACGTCTTTATCCTCGAGAAAGGGATTATTTCAGTAGAACACTCGAAAATGGCTCAAAAAGGTCTTATCGTCAAAAGGCCCTAGGAATGGTACGTACACAAATATTCGTATCTTCGCTTGCTTACCTCGAAACTCAGTCTGCAGGATATGAATTCAACTGATAGCAGCCAGAAGGTCTTGTAAAATGAACTTACTTGTCGCTTAACGCCATACTATATTAATACTGATGTATTTTTAATTGTGCAGGCGTTGGGGGATCATCCGGCTGGTATCAAGGCAAGCGGCTCGAAAAATCTGTCTCATTAAAGACTAATATAACTAAATATTGACCAAATTCCTGTAATTATCGCAAAGACTATTTATCTCTCAAAATTCAAATGGTTTCTGTTATTTTGTTCAATTAGTTTTTTTTCTCGACCTTGGGCCAATTTTCAGCGCGTGAATATCTGGTACGTGATGTAGCTGAATGAGAGTGAGCACGTTTTCTTTCAAAGTGATTGCTATCTTGACCGGGTTTGATATTAGATTTCCTTTAAAAATCTCAACTTTGATATCTTGTCCTATAATTTTGTCATTTTGGACCGTCTCTGTACACAGACAGGCGTCATACTGTGTCCGACAATAATTGATTTGGATAAAACATTTGAGTTCAGTATCATTTTGATCTAAGTTTAATCGAGATTTTATAGCATTTCTGACTATGATTAATCTTCCATCCATCCTGACGTACCTCTAGACATTATCTCGACTTAATTATCTTTTAAACGGGAAAGATAATTATATTCTAGTGAAGAAAGTTCATGACTCAAAACGCATTTTTGAAAATGAAAAGATCAAAAATAATGAGCCGTTGAGACGATGTAAATTGATTGATTATCAGCAGTCAGTCCATTATAACGTGCGCACGCAGGTATATTGATTCCTAACCTAGGACTAGTCACTTAAATTAAAATACTTAAAGTTTCATATATCTTTTGGACAATCACAGCGGCTTGGTGTATGTACGTACTTTAGAAGCTTACTTAAGTATCTGCAAGCGCGTCTTACAACTAAAAGTGACCTTTTGAGAGCGACCTCGGAATATTGCTCATTTATCACTGTCTAGTCTCAAGTTACGTTTCCAATCTTTATTCGATGATTACTATGGCGCTGTATTGAGTTAGCATCATCCAACATGGCTGCCACTTTTATCAGTTTCGTTAGAAATGATTACAAACCACCTATAGTGAACATCATCCAACATGGCTGCCACTTTTATTCCCTTAGGAATGATTACAAACCTCCTATAGTGAACATCATCCAACATGACTGCCACTTTTATCAGTTTCGTTAGAAATGATTACAAACCACCTATAGTGAACATCATCCAACATGACTGCCACTTTTATCAGTTTCGTTAGAAATGATTACAAACCACCTATAGTGAACAACATCCAACATGGCTGCCACTTTTATTCCCTTCAGGAATGATCACAAACCACCTATAGTGAACATCATCCAACATGACTGCCACTTTTATTCCCTTAGGAATGATTACAAACCACCTATAGTGAACACCATCTAACATGGCTGCCACTTTTATTCCGTTAGGAATGATTCCAAACCACCTATAGTGAACATCATCCAACATGGCTGCCACTTTTATTTCGTTAGGATGGATTCCAAACCACCTATAGTGAACATCATCCAACATGGCTGCCACTTTTATTCCCATACGAATGATATAGTGAAGATTAAACAATATGGGTAAAGATTAAACAATATTGATCGCAAGCCACCTGTTCTAGCTTCATTTTATGATCATATTTTCATTTACTTTTGAAGTCATGTCAGCTCTTAATAAATCCTCATTGCAGTCTGGTTAAAAAGCAATTACACCAACATCAATTTGGAAAGGAAATGAATAACTTCTAAGGCTTCCTCTACAACCTAAATTTTAAATTTACAGGAACCAATTCCATTTCTAATAGGGCTCCTATTTATATACATTAAGTGTTAACGTTTCGTTTTATAGCGAGTGTGTTGATAGGGTTCAAAAAAATCTAATGAGTCTAGACAATTAAGAAGAACCCGTTTTTCCAGCTTATTTAGCAGATGTTTTCATAGAGTTAAAAGCAATCCACTAGGCAGTATGAAACTTGCATGCACAACGTAGGCGAAAAGATTAATGGCGAATCAAAAATTTAACTATAAAAATGTTCAGAATCTTTTAGAAAAAAGATATTTAATTTTTATGACGTCTAGGATCTTGAGCCCTTCATCGTACAGGCCCAGGCCGGGCCCCTTTTTACTTAAGCTAGGGGAGAGGACAGATAATATTTTGGGAATCAAGAGGCATGGTAGCGCACTCACCAACTGGTACCTCTTACCTATGTGCTTTCATGTTCCATTCCTGGACTCAGCATCACGTATGAGCAGAGTTTGTTAGGTCTCTCCGTTGATCAAGAGTTTTTCCGGATTTTCTCCTTCCGTAAGCCCTAATTATAACAAGCTAAATTCCAATTCGATCTGTGAGATAGCCGTGCCCTGACTGGTTCAAACCTATGGATGTTGTTAAAATCTGGGCATTATTTCAGAATGAAGGTATATGTGTACTCTCTTGCTCACAATGCACATGAACATTCCCCTTATACAAACTGTGAAAGAAGTTGGAAGAAGGGCAACATTATCAATAGTCAATCATAGAATGATAATCTCAGTGATGTTCAGTGAAAGTTTGTTCCTACTCTACCTGTACTTTGGAAATAAATCGGCAAGAAAGCCTTGCTTGCAGAATCTTAGCATCCAAATTTTCCGTTTCCATTCAATATATCAGGTAGTCAAATTTCTGCGATGTTATTTTAGAAAAAAGTTTGCCTACTCTACCTGTACTCTGGAAATAAATTGAGAATAACTCCTTGCATGCTTGCAGAATTCTTAGCATCCAAATTTTCCGTTTGCCATGCACAATATCAGGTAGTCAAATTTCTGCGATGTTATTTCAGAGAAAGTTTGTTTCCTAATCTATCTGTACTTTGGAAATAAATTGAGAATAAATCCTTGCATGCTTGCAGAATTCTTAGCATCCAAATTTTCATCTTGTCTGTCTTACTTTGCCATGCACAATATCAGGTAGTCAAATTTCAGCGATGTTATTTTAGAGAAAGTATGTTTCTTACTCTACCTGTATTTTGGAAATAAATTGAAAAGAAAGCCTTGCTTGGAGAACCAGAACCGCTTCAGTGGCATCCAAATTTTCATCTCGTCTGTCTTACTAAGGTGCCTCAGATCGTCTATACTAAGCCAAACGCCAGGTGTTTTTATCATTTGCCTCGGGTTCTAAGGTTTATCTTTAATGCATATATCAGATTGGCTGGGTGGTGTTGATAATTATTGGACAGACCAACATACTTGATGATTTTTTAATAGTGAAGGGATTGCTCTCAGTAAACCAGACTTGCCGGCATATTATTGAAGTCTTGTTATCAAATATCAAGATATTTTGGACTAAGGACATCATTACAACAATTGAAATGGTATCACGTTTTCTCGATGTTTTTTTAGAAAAAAGTTTTGACCAGCCTTCTTGTCGCTTTAGTCCAGTGAACAATGGGCCTGAGAGGTGACATCAATGAGAGATAGTATACCTTATGAAGCCTTTTTGGCACCCCAATTATTCCTAAATCGCCGTTTTTGCAAACTAATTTTCACACTGTCATTGATCAATACATCGAGTATATATGTCATATGACGTCATGTTCTTATGATACGTTATATGACGTCATGTTTCGATCGTCTCTAATTGTGACTTCATAATCGCTCATCAAGCATGCATGCCATGCCTGCTAAAATTCAAATCTGACATGTTCTTAACTACGAAATATATAGCTTGAATGGTTAGTATGTTGCCTGCTAAGCAAGAGATCCATAGTTTGATCCTCACACATTTGTTTCAAGGAGCAAGTGTAGCTTGGTTGGTTTCTGTGTTGCCTGCTAAGGCAAGAGGTCCATAGTTTGATCCTCAGTGACCTCTAACACTTGTTTTAAGGAGAAAGCTAGTTGGGTATGGTTGGTTAGTGTGCTAAACAACTATGCCAATTCTCAGGAGATTGAGATTCTTAATATTCTTCGGCCTTGACGTTGATGTCACGTGCAAGGGGTCTATAGTTTTGCGACCAAGAGTTGCCATAATTCCCCCTAAATTTTTTTCAAGACAAAATGAACAAATTAAATTCTTAAAATCGAAAGTTTTGAACATTTCCATAGTTAGGGATAAGGTCAAAACAATTGTGATCTCACGGTACCCGATTCAGGGGGAGGGGTGGTGTTACCCGGTACCCACCACCTCTGGAAGTGAAATCCTGGATTTTGTACTCAAATATCTCCAAAACTAAAAATCAAATCACAGAAATGAATGTACTGTCTGTTTACATGTATGTTAACAACGTATATGTGGATAGAAATAGTCACTATGGACACCCAGTATCGAGCATTTCAACAGGTCTCTGAGGGGGAGGGGGTATCTACCGGTACCCACCACCTAAATTAATAAAATCGGGTCCCTATTTTGGACAATTGTTTTGACCTTGTCCCTTATTTATCTCAACATTCTCTTTCCACTTATTTACTCAGCTAGATTCTCGGTTAAATTCGAGATTATGCTAATGAAGCAAAACACAAACAATGACGCATATCTTAGATTAGCTAAATATAGTTCGAAGTCTATCTAAAAATAATTTATGGGAAACCATGGGGGAAAAAAATCTGTTTCACATTTCATTTTTTTAAAACACATGATCTTTCTGTCAACATTTCTCTTTAATTTAGTGCCTCGTATCACTAGACTACTAATACTCTTATCTTCTTTTTCTTTGTGGCTAAAGTAATGCTATTTTTATGAATAGCCAATAGCTAGGAATCTGTACGACTCTCGTTTCAAGTGAAAAAGATGTTTCGAAGGAAATATTATACCAATGCCTGAGGGTAGGCTTTCAGCTAGAGAGAGCCAGTTTTCTTGATATTTTATGCTGCTCAGACGAAGTACTCTCGAGTACATGCGGATATGCTGAGCTTAACTTTGCTATTTCTAGGCACGTTATTCGTATATTATATATTGATG